>JAUIRK010000446.1:0-223177 GCA_030549495.1 Nectonema munidae
TTTTTTGAGTAAATTTCCAATTTTTAACGCACCATTTTAAAAAGTATAACTAAATACCAAAAATTTTATTAAAAAGCCTTGATCTTATTAGTGTATTAATAATTTAAAATTATTATTAAAATTTTTGTATACTAAATAATTCAAAATATGAATATAATTATCCATTAAAAATGAATTTCAATAAAATTATTAAAGATATATCTATATTTTCGAATTATATATATTTTTTAGTTATCGGTATAGCATGAGAGGAAAAGTAAACTTCTATAGCTGAACAGATGGTAAGAGAAATCACATCGGAATCGAAAAGCTTTTACCACTAGACGATTTGCCGACAAATTTATATGTTCAGATTGTTATACACTTGATATCGCATTAGAATTTATAATATAAAAATACCCTAACGGTTAAATCTAAGTTGCTTTACTCCATGCTTTTATTCAATGTAAATTAATTATGATAATTTTATATTGGTCTCAAGTTACTGTAAAATTCATTAACATGTGTAATTCAGACGTAAGAAATAAATAAATTATCCGTTAAACAGATACTGGAACTACAATGTTTTCATTAGAAATTCTCTCTTAATTTACTCAATACTCCATTCCGTTACATATAATATATTTCAAAAATAAAAAGTACAAAAAGACGATAATATAATTAAGAAAACGGTATTGGGCAACAAGATATCAAAAAAATTCTAAGAACTAAATACTGCTCTTATCTATTGCTTTGTTTGCAACAATTAATCCACTAATATTAATGACTGAATAATACATTAAATTATAATTTAATAGAATTTGATAGAGAATAAAGAAGACAACTCAAAATTTTTGTGGTGGAAAACTAAAGACAAAATTAAAGATAAAAGCATTGGTGTGTGGGTGAAGAATTATGCCTGAAGGAAAAAAGACTTTTGTAAAGATGAATCAAAACAGGCTACAATGAGGGCGATTTTTATCATTATATTGAAGAATAGACCCATATAGGAGGAACCTTTGCTCCAGATTAAATTATTCAATGGAAAGTTGACAAAGCAAATTAATATCTAAAGGTAAATGTAAAGCTGAATATATTATTCATGGTAAAGTTGGGGTAACAAAATTTGTCAAAAAGTTTATTTCAAATATTATGGATCAATTTGATTCTTGTTTTAATTTTTCATCGTGCTGCGCTTCGATGAAAAAAAGGAAAGAAAAGAGTCTTGTGCTAAACACAATTTTGTTTCAATCAAAAAATTATGGGAAAACAAAGTAAGAAATTTGCAAACTCTTTTTACACCTTACGAAAATATAACGATAGATGAACAACTTGTATTTTTTGTGGGCGATGTCTAATAAAACAATATATTCCTTCTAAGCCAGCAAAATATAGTATCAAAGTTTGAATGTTATGTGATAGCTAAACTAAGTACACGTAGAATAGAGGAAAGTCACATGATCAGGCTTCCGAAAAACAAATGGACAAAGAGTTGTTTTAGATTTAGTTTAAAACCCCAAAGAAAGGAATCTTGTTCGCGATAACTTTTTTACTTTTTAGAACTTTTCAATCCAATTGGTGAAAAAAATCACAATTGTGGAACGGTACGCTCAAATTTTATTTTAGCGAAAATGTACTTCAAAATTTTTTTTTCTAAATAATACAAAAGAGTGCATGCCTTGAGTACCCTTCATCATGACAAAGTGTCTTTAAATAACAAAATTTATATTTTTTTCTAGATTTTTATCCACTTTTTTCTTTTAAAAATAATTCTTATCGTAAGTTACATCTATTTAAAAATGGAGATTTCAGTGATAAACCTGAAATTTTTGGATTTGAATTTTTTCTTTTCTTTAGTTATCGATATTTTTAAGTATTGAGTAGACATATATAAAATATTTTTAAATATTATTTCTGGTTTTTATTAAAAAATATTGCAGTTAGAACATTCCTAGCTAGCTATTAAAATTTTTTTTATTTTTAGGATCAAATTTGACTGCAATGTTCACAAGAAATTATTCTGATTCTATCTCATTGAGATGTAATAAATGTGATAATGTTATCATGAATTGTTTTACCCTGATTGAGAATGATTTAGCCTATTTCAGAGAAAACCCCAACTTATTTATATGTGCAGATTGTTATACATATGATATAGCATTAGAAAGACTTAATAATATTTATAAAACATATAACTTACAAAATTTGAAGGATCATTTGGAGTCTGAGAAAATATTATTAAAATATAAAAGTATGCATTTTTGTGCGTTACCAAAACTGTACTTTTCAAATCAAGATCAAACCTCAGTTAACATTATAAAAACGTTTGGCTTAGGAGGCTATGTTCCGATTTTTTCAACTCCAGGTGGAAATTGTTTTTTCAATGCCGTTTCCAGTTTGCTCTTTGACAACGAAAAATTCAATAAGCATCTAAGGATTCTTACATGCATTGAACTTTTTACAAATTTTGATTTATATAAAAATCCTACTTATCAAAAGGTATGTGATATTTATACCGCAATCGAGAATGTTTCAATTTTTGGGGGTTGGTCAAATATTTTTACCATATGTGCCATGTCAACAGCTCTTAATATTCATATAGAACTGATCTTTCCACCTTATTCAAATGATAACATCGCATATTATATTCTAAATCAATTAATATCACCACTCAACTCCAATTGTAAAAAAAATATTCCATTACGTATTTTATTTTCATGCACGAATTTTTCTCTAAATGGCATAAACATTGCAAATCATTTTGTTGCCATGGTTGATGAATCTCACCATATAAGCTTTTTGAATAAACCCAGATATTTAGATGTGGATCATTTCTCTCTAATTGAAGATAGTAAAACGAATAATAATTTATTAGTCATACAAAATGATCACGATTATTTTTCTCATTTTACTCCTTCTAGTTCATCATTCAAAGGACTAAATGATGCATTTTTAAAATTGAAAGAATGGTTTGATTTTATATCATTTGCACATAAATCGTTCTTCAAAGAAGTTCCCAAGGGGTTCAAGAAAAATATATGTTTTCTATTAAAAATACCTGAAAAAGAAAGACATTTATATATCGATGATTGTAGAGCCTGGTCCTCAAATACATTGCAAAAATACAATTATATACTAAGTAATGATAACGAGCTAGTAAAATTGAAAAAAAAATCTAACGTAAGCGAAGGATTTATTTTAAAAAGATATTACTCTTTTTTAAAAAACAACAGTAACTTTAAAAGAAGAATTTCATATTTTGAAACCTTTCCTAAAAAAGAGCTACTAAATTTAATCACATATGAATATATTGGTTCTTTTTCAGTTCCACTATCACATGGTAAAACAAACACATGTCCTTATTTTAAAACACCTTTCCAAGTTAAAAACTTCATCAAACAACAAATTCACCAAGGTGAAACTTCAAGAAACATTTACACTAATTCCTTACTCACTAATACATTTCTCCCCAGAGACTCAAAATACATAGAAAATTTGAAATATTCCCTCACAAATAACGCTTATAAAAATAACCTCTCTGACGACATTTTTTTTTACTCAACTCAATTCATAAGGGCCATCGATTTATACAATCTTGTTATTCTTCCAACAACACTCCTGCATTTATCCTTTATACTACAGATCAAATAAATCATCTAAACATGGCTATTAAAAATAATTACATTATCGGAATAGACCGAACTTTTAATTTAAGTCCTCTTTACTTGACCTTCTTTGTGTTTCAAGACAAAAGGTTGTTAAGAAAAGGTAAAAACACAAATCCTATCATTCTTGGGCCCCTTTTTCTACACTATGATTGTAGTTTTGAGACATATTCTCATTTTTTCAATAATATTAAAACAAAACTCATAGACTATCCCTTAATTATAGGTTGTGATCAAGAAAAAGCACTTGTTAAAGACTTAAACATACATTCTTTGACCTAACACTATTTTTTTGTACTAGGCATCTGAAAGAAAATTTGGTTTTCCATAATAAAAAGCATCAAAATTTGAAAAAATAATGAATTCAACGTTTTAAATAATTTATTATTTTCTAAAAAGGTTTAATTTGTTCAAAATCTTTATCAGAATTTGATTATTTAGTCAATCTTATCAATAATAAATTCTGTAATAATTTTGATTCTTATTTGAAAAACTTAATCGAAGCAATCAAAACTCACGTTGTATTACCAAGAATGAAATATGATATTCCATTAATGTGGAAAAATAATATTTCAGAAAGTAAAAATCATATTTTTAAATTAAATATTAATTGGAAAAATAAAAGACTGTCAGAAATTATCGAAATGCTAGAAAGGGAAGTTGAAAGGGACCAAAAACTAATAGATCATCTCTTAGCGGGCAAAGTGATTATATTTCATCCTCAAAATATGGAATCAATGATAATCATCCAGTTAAAAACTTAACAAAAAAGAAAAGTGACATAATTTCAAGGGGAGGTGAGCTTTTAGTGCCTTTTAAAACAAATGTAGCAAAAAAACCAGGCCAGAGAAAACGTATAAGAACAAGTAAGACTGTATCGTATAAAATGAAAAGAAAGCCAGATGAAGATCCAAATGGTAAATTTATTTTTTAACCATGTTCTTACCCTTTGCACGAATTTTTGCATGCCTTTGGATAAAAAACTGACGATAAATGCTAATTTCTGTTTCACTTAGATTTCAAGTATATCCTCAACTTCATAATGTAAGATATTCTGTTTTGTTTATGTAAAAATATTCTCAACATGGGTATGATTCAATATTTTTTTAACATTATATACGTTTTTAATCGTATTTTAGTCTGATAATGGAGAATAAACATACATTATATTCGATTAAATTATCTAAATGATCATATCTCTTATAATCAAAATGATTTATAACCTAACCAATTCGATATGATAGATAATTTTGATCAATCAAAATTTTCAGTTTAAAATTATTTTCTAATCAATATAAATTTCATCAAAAAATTTATAATTAAGATATTAATTTAATAATTTTTCAATCAATTTGTTAAGGTTAATGAGAGTTGAGCTGTGTCAGATCGAGAAAACTAAAGATGCATCTACTATACTGTTGTACCTGAAACACAATATATCAAGAACATGCCATGAAAATCAAAAGGAGGAAATTTCAAAATCAGAATCAATTTATTTGTTTGTTTTTTAAATATAAATAAATGATGAAACACTTCAATCTTTATTATACAGTAAAGTATCATCCAATATTGAAACTATTGTTCCAATTGGCCAAAAATTTTCAATCAATGAGAAAAACCATCTTTATTGAGGGAGTTAACAGCTGGAGCGAAATTTGATTTGATAAGACTAATATTGCATTTATTTCTTTGGACCTCAAGAAAAATAAAATTAATCAATTTTATATAAAAAATAATGTTCAGATGATATGATATGTCATATTTGATTTTTGGAAAATACGTAATGTAAAATTATTAAAATTTTAGCTCCGTCTATGTTATATATTAAGCCCTGTAACACACAACCATTACCTTTCATTTATTTTTCATTCTTTACCACCCCCTGTCCTTTACCACTTCAAAAAACTGTTGTATTTGAAATTACCTTAGGTCGCCATTCCTTCCTCCCTCAATCTCCCATTTTATGGCTAGTAGGGAAGCGTAGATCGGTCAATAAATACCACATGATTCACAAACTTTTTTGAAAACCCTTGAAATACGTTTATGTAATAATCGGTTGTCATTCTTAATTGAGGTGTTTTATTTATACTAGGCTCTTGCCAAATATTTAAGAAAAGATTTTATCTTTTTAACTATCCCCACAAAGTCCTGAATTCATACTCTGCCAATCGCAAATTTTTTTAAATGTTGAGTTTTGACGATTGGAGGAACACACCGTTTGTTTGAAGTCACTGTGCCTTAAACTGATAAGTTGCGCTCCTTACCCCATAAGCATAACTCGTAAAAAAGCCATTACTTATTATTAAAGTACCTTTGGGCACCTTGGATAAATTCACAACTCTTTTGACGATTTTGCATCCTGAGAAGTAAGATCTTTCATGTAGGTCTGAAGCGTATGATTTAAGACATATAACGTAATATGTTCTAGCATCATTCAAGTGATAAAATTTTATCCCCCATTTACCAGGCTTACTAGGATCGTACACCTTTATTGGACAATTTCCTCGGAATCTCAAAAGTTGTTCGTCAACGCAAACATAATCTTGTGGCATCCAGTATCTGAAAAGTTTTAGTTCGTATAGTTTACTGATTTTTAGTAAAAATACAAGCTTACTTTGAAAAGACTTGCTGAAAATGATCATTGAAAATTATTACTGAAGCAATTTGTTCACTTTGAATGTTTCTTGTAAAAGGATCATCAAAACACAAAAACCTTGAGATAAACTTAAAATCATTTTTACTGATAGCAGCCTTCACAAAAAGTGAGCCAGTTTTAAAAGAGTAAAGTTTTTCAATAAGTATCTTTTGATCGGATTCAATTCCGATAATATATCGAAATGCCATATACGCTAAAAATTTGCCAATGATAAAATATTCACTGAAATATATCAAATGATTAGAAACATTAGAAGAACTTTCAATTTTTCTTTTTAGGTATTGATGTGTTTTGATAAAAACTTCTTGAAGGAGTGAAAAAAAGGCCAAATTTTCTACGGGTTGACTTCGTCTTTGGTTTCTAAATTTGAAGCAGGAGGATGATATGTTCCTTATATTTAATGCAGGTCTGCCTCCCGATGTTAGATTGTGCTATTTGTATTGAACACAGTGAGTACCGTTCAGAACCACTATATTACACAATGCAATATTTTTACGTCATAGTTATATCATCAATTAGATTGAATATAAACATTTGAGCGCATTTGTTTCGTTTTATATCTAAAAAGAGATGAAAATATACAATAAAAACATAAACTGCTACAGGATAGTGAGAAGTAAGAAAGCTAACTAGTTCAAGAATATAATCGAATCAAATGTACTCCAACGACTAAATTAAAGGTGCAAACAGCCTTAAAATCATTGATCAGATTAAAATATTTTTAAACACATGTGAAGTTTTAAAAAAAGTAAAAGTAAATAAAGTTGGGTTTTTTATTGTTTTTAATAATAATTATACTATAAAGAAAAAGCTATGGCCGGCAAAGACCTAAATGGCTTTTCTCAGAAGAAAAAATTAAACGGTCATGCGAGTGTTAAACAAATAGACCAACCAATTCAATTTTCAATCATACATTTCCAATATAATTGATCTTCCTCTTTGACCACCCTACTCACATATACCGTTAGTAACTTAATTGAACAACAGATCTCTGTCCATATGACGAATATATGAATATTCCTTATATTCTCAGTTAACTAAAGTGTAAATTGAGATAGGAGTTTCCTAATATATTGTAAATAACGATTAGGAATTTTAGGTTTTAATCAAGTATAACAATATACTATAGAAATGAAGTCACCAATTTCAGATCGTAAAGACATTCAATGGCAACTAGAAACTTTTCGATACTATAATTAGTTTTACTAACTTTTTTCTAAATCCTAAGATTAGAAAAATATTGACTACTTTCAAGTTGATGAGATCATCGAAAAGGCTAACATAGATTCAATATAGAACCAAACCCGATGATTAAAACATTTGTGTATCGATGACAAGCATCTACCATACATCACTCAACTACCAAATAACCCTAACCAAACTAGGATCAATTTTTCACCAACAGTCACAGCATTTGCATCATAAAGTTTATTATACAATACACAAAAATATCATATACAATCTTAAAATAAAAAACTGCTTCCATTATGATTATCGTAATTTTAAACATGTTTTACAAGTTGAGAGAAAAATAAATATAACGGTTATTACAATGTTTCACTTGCTCTTCAACAGATCTCTATGCCCTCCTCTACACAATATTAAAACATTAAAAGCATGATAGTTGAAATGTTTATATAAAAACATAATAAAGCGAATGGTACATTTTAAAATTTAAGTCTTAATAAAGTATATTAAAATTTTTCTTTATGAACAGGCAAAACAGTGGAGGAAATATTAAATAACTATTTTAACTATAAGGTATCAAAGATTTCAGAATATAAATTTTCCTTTAAATTTCAGTTACCAGATAAAGCAAAAATCCGCCTTGTAAAAAGTTAAATACTGTTAGAGGATCACAACTTATAAAATAAATTAAGTATTAAAATATTAGAGGCCGAACCTTCAAAAAAACAGATATTATAATCAGCGAAGAACTTATAAAAACTATTAGTAAATAAGTTAAGTTCCATCTTTCAGTATTTAAAAATTTAAAACTATAAACTAAATTTGAAATAGAAAACAAGAAAGAAAATGGTTGTAATTATATTTTAGAACCCTTAAAATGGCTCCCAAAAATTTCGGAAAAGTTTGAGAGGCTATCATACATATTCTAGGGAACAGATTTAATTGAAACATTCTGAATATAAATCATTGTATATTATATTTAGTTTATATGCAAAATTTAAACTAAATTCTCAAATTATTTACAACGTTAATAGACTTGATATTTGAAGCTATTTTTGCAGCTTAGTGGGACATAGAGCGAAATATTTTCAAAAATATATAGAATTGATTGTTCTTAATTTAAAAAAAAATAATTAAAAAAACAGTTATATGTGTTTTATGAAAAAAGTATTGAAAAAAAAAAGAAAAAAGTTTTTAATTAACAATTTAACGAAAATAAACTTAATATATTCATTTGAATGGTAATGTATAAAGTAAAATTCCCGAGCTAGGCACAACTTTTTTGAGCTGGGCATAATTTAGGCACACCCAACCCAGCCGCCATTAAAATCAGAAGGCCTTTATTTAAGGAGCTTAGTTTAACACAATATTTTTAATTAATTAAATCAAGAAAGATTTTAAACAATAGAAAAGAACTTACATTTTATAAAAAATTTTACTTTAGCTTGAACTTTATTTTTTAAAAAAAGATATTGCCAAATTAATCTTGCGGCACTTTTTAACCGGACCGTTTTTAGAGTAATAAAGCAATTTACAGGTCAAACATTCAGCCTTCTTGACTTTTCGTTGAAATAGTTCAAAACTCGAGGGTCGAAAAACTTCTCTCAATGCAGTGCTGAATCCTATTGTTAGAGCAGCTTGATACTCAAAAATTACTCTAGACAATTTTATAATATATTTATTGAAACTACCAATGTACAAAGAAAAGACTTCTTAACAAGCGCACTTTATTGGATGTAATTCATTAAAAACATATTTAAGCTTGAAAAATTGAGTGGAGAGGCTTGGAAAATTGAGTTGGGGTAAGGGGTCGAGGGGGGGGGGGGCTCAGGTCAAAAATGGAGAGGGGGGCTCAAGCCAGTAGTGGGATTCAGCCGATACGCACCGGTTTGTTAGAACCGTCTCACGGAATTTTGTGAGTTCGGCGAATCGACTAATCGCTGTCAGTAGACTTCTGCCTCTCATCCGAAAAGAACCATAACCGTTTGAACGGTACGTTTCGTTAGTGATTTAGTGTGCATAGTATATTTACACAAGTGGTAACCAGGTTTGTTACCATGTGTATCATGCTTGTTTTGTCTCTACATTTGTGTTATTAACCGGTTGTATCTTATATATTACCTAGATTTTGACTATCATTTACGATCAAGGTATCATATATTATAGGTTTGATAAAAAACAGATTTGAATTAAACAAAATTCTTATTTCAGGATATTTTCTCTCTTAAACTTTAAATAATTATCGAAGATACTGTGAATATGAAATTTGAAACATCAGTGGTGACTTTTTAAGAGTTAAGTCTTTAGTCTAAAAATGTTAAATGATGTTTATTCATAGCTTAAAACAATAAAGTATCGAATAACCTAAAATATATATTTTTTATTGCTAAGATTTAGTTATTTAAAAATATAAGAAGAGAATTATAAAGATATAAGATTTAAAAATATATACATTCAAAATTGATCAGTTTATTTGTGGACAAATTTGACTTTTTTGTAACAAAAAATTTGAATCGCTAAAAGCTCAAGCCCCCAAAATAAATAGGGTGCGCGGGCCCTGCTACTATAGGATAGCAAAACCTAGTTTTTGGTAAAATTTTTTAAACGATTGTAATGATAAAGGTAACTTTTCAAACAAATGCTCAAAGTTTGAATAAAATTCATTAGATTTTTTTTTAAATAGAAATATTTGAACTCTGTAATCTATTCTTATCAGTTGAGTTTCTAATATTGTAAAACGGCATAGGATTGTAATTTATCAGACTTCCAAAAACATTATTCAGGCATCCATTAAAATTATTGAAAAGAAATACTGCATTCTAGATTAAATAATTTGTTTTGATAAAAGTAATAATTTGTCTGTTCAAAGGTTTTCAAATTAAAAATTACTCTCAAAACACGTTTCTATGCACAAATATCATCTGCAAACAAGAGAAATTTAAAGAATTCAGAAAATATATTATTAATTGTTATATTAAAGAGTATGGGCCCCAAATTGGATCCTTGTGGGACTCCATTTTTCGAGCATCAGAAAAGACTTCATTCACTTTCACATTTTGGTTTCTATTTCCAAGATATGAGAACAAAAATCTAAGAAACTTCTAACCCAATTTACAATTATGTAAGTTTTTTATGTTAGACAAATGGTTAACCCTATTAAGGCCTTCGAAAGATGAAAAAAGAAAAGTAATGCTTCATCCTTATTTTCTAAAATTTCAACCATTTTTGTATTAAACACGCATGGAAAGCTTCTGTTGAATAGTTTTGTCTAAATCCGAATTGAAAATCATTCAAATAGTTTATAGAAATTAAATAATGTTTTAATTGATGGTGTAGGAATTGCTCAAAATTTTTTAAAAGTGTAGGTATTATTGAAACCGGCCTGTAGTTTTTCAAACAAGATCGGTAACTTTTTTTATATATAGGAACAACTTTATGCAGTTTAACCCATTAAGTCCCAATGTTCCCATTTGGGAACATAAGTAATTTCATCTTCGTCTGCTTTTTTCAATGACTTTGAATATAAATCGTCTGCATTTTTTTAAATATCGTCTGATTTCTATGGTACTTAATGGGTTAAGTACATCTGGAAAAATTGAGTGAGTTAGACAAAGATTTATAGCATGACACAAAGCGAAACAAATATATTCCTTGGTTAATTGATATTCCATATATATCTTTACTATGTTTCTTTCATTTTATTTATTACATATAGACGTGATTCAAATTGTACAGAACTCAAAATCAAAAGATCCTGTGTTATGATTAGGGCAGATAAAAATTGACCTAAAAACTTTTTAAATATTGACTTTATGGAAAAAAAAATTGATTTTATGGTAAAAAAATTGACCTTTCTTTTATAACTTTTTTTGTCTAGTCTTCAAAGATATATATAGGTATAATAAAGTTTTTTTTTAAATTATTTAGAACTATTATAATAAAACATGAAATAGTTAATGTTATGGGGAGAAAAATTTCTGTCTTTAGTCAGAAGCTTTTTAGCATTGAAAAAGATCTTTCGACGGCACATGCTTGACAGTTCTGAAGCAGTAGGTAAGTACTGGGTGAAATATTTTCCATTTTTCAAACTTTTAAAAAGTCACTATTTTCAAGCCTTTTTTTAAAATAATTTTTGATTTTACACTCATTTTCAGTAAAGTGAATGGAACATAAATTTGCTTTGCATCCAATACTAAAAGACAAATATTTAATTTTTTGAATAATTTCTGTCAAATTGTAATCATTTTGCTTAATTTTTACGAGTTGTTCATAAAGTGACGAATTGTTAACACTTTTTTTGGCATTTTGAATCAAAACACTATCTTTGCTTTTGAAAGAATTAGCAATTCTTTGACTTCTGGTAATTTATTAGAGTAATAGGAAGCCGCTTCTAGCCAACTTGCCCATCTTGTTATAATTGGTGTTGGATGGAAACCAATCTCTCTAAATGCAGCTTTTCTATTTTTATTTTTAATTGTTGCAAGTTTCATGTTACTTATGAGCTCATCTACTTCTTTATAGAAAGATTTAACTTTCATTGCACAATTGTGAATTAAATGTGCGAATCATGTAATATGAAAAAATTAGAATGCACAATTTTCAATATTCGGTCAGCTGCTAAATTATATTTAGCAGCATCGGTTAAAAACAACAAAAAGTTCTCTTTTTTAACGTTAAACTCCCAAAACACAAACAATTCTTTTCGAGTCAACATTCTCTTCAAATCGTATACACTTGACAAGCCATTCTTTGAAACCAGGTTTTTACTAGTTTCTGAGAAAAATATTTTGATTGAAGGATGTGAAAGCTTATATAAAGGGATGTTTGCTTCTAAAAAGCATCTTATCAAATTTCGAGAAAATTCCTTATCAGCTGGTTCTAAGTAGTTTTGAATTATACTTGTGCTAGATGAACTTGGTAAACCAAGCTGGTGCTTTTTTTGACTTTCTGTGGTTTTCAATTAAAATTTTTTTTTCATGATTGACAATCACGTTGCAAATTAGGAAATTGTAAATTCATGAGGATACTTGTTGACCAGTATCCCAATTTTAGTTGATTTACTTTTTGCCACTTTCGGCATGCTTTGACGTAATTGATTATAATTGGGAGCTGTTGTTTAAAACGTATGAGTAAATTCAAAGCTTTAAATCTAAAAACGATAAAACTACAAAATAGTTTATAATTTTTTTTCATAAATATTGACTTTATGAAAAAAAATTGACTTTATTGGCCTAAAAAAATTGAAATATATGAACAAACTTGCTAAATAAAAAGATTTGAAAACATTTTTTTCAAATTGACTTTATTCGCCGCAGTTTCATTGTGTGCCAAACTGAAGGTTTGGTTGAATATGTTTGATAATATTCTATCATCAATCACCTTCTTTTATACATATACGTTTATTATTGCGACCCTTTAAAATTTTGTTGATACTGGACTCCGTTTTCTCCGTTGATATAGAATCAGAAAATTAATTAAAAAAGTATTTATTTTTTAAATTTCTTATTTTATGTTTAATCAGATTTCTTAGAGAAATATATTTCCTTTTTATTATTGCATTCATGCCTTTTTGTATTTATAAAAGTCTATCCCTAGATTTAATCAGTTTTAAAACTTCTATTATACAAAAATTCAGCTTAAAAGTTGAAGGTCAACACTCAAACGCTCAATTAAACACACACATATTTCATTTTGATAAACAAAATAATTTAAATGATACTTTTCTACAAATTTTTTTTTAAATTGAAAACTTTATCGAAAGAAACAAATGGAGCTTTGAGGAGATAAAATGTCTGTGGTGTATGTGATTTGATATACTTTACTGATGTTACACTTTATGCCATCAGTTAGAGCTAAGAGTGAACATCTTATAAATTATAGGATTTTTTACTGCAATTTTACAAGTTATCCTGCAATGACCTTCAGTACTAATATTGCATTCACCATCGCCACACAGTAAGTTTTAAATAAATGATCCACGCTCCCAATTTATATGCAGCTCCTGCAAATCCGTGTGAAAGGGCGGCCTGGCTCAGGCTTCTAATGCAGAGGTAGGCAAATGCGGATTTTAGAGCCCTACGTAGTTTTTTTTTATAAAATCTTATAAAGTTAGATTGTAATTACAGTAGACTTTTTTTTTGAGTATACATATAAATGTACGTTCTCATAGGCTTACAAGCGGCCATTTTTTTTTGACTTTTTAATTTAAAGTAGTGATAACATCAGATCTTTATTTCTCACTAAAATAAATTACAATAAAAAGATATGTTTTATTCATATAAAATCCTTCAAAATTTCTACAATCATCATCATGCAAAAAGTTCATCAAATAAATCGTCATTTACAGTTTCATCGTAAGGGTCCCAGTCAGAATCTGGTGAATCAACTTGGGCTTCGTCTTCATCTTCACTCTCATAAAGCAGATCATCCTCAGTGCCATCCATTGCATTAGAGATACCACATTTTTTGAATGACTTTACTATGCTCTCTGTTTTCACATTACCTCATGACTTTATCACAAACTCACACAAAACATACAATAATGCAGCACGCATAGCTCCACCTTTTGTAAATGATTTTTCTCCATGTAGCATCCAGTTGTTCCATTCATCTCTCACATTATCTTTAAATGGTTTATTTAAAATTACGTCTAATGGTTGGAGTAAGGAGATCAAACTACCAGATATAACTGCTATATCAGTATTAGTTCGTGATAATCTGGCTTTAGAATTCTCTGCTATGTGGCTGCGAAACATGTCCCAAACCAATAGACTTCGTTCCTTTCTTATTCCACATGCACGTCTGTTCCAAACGTTTTCTATCCACAATTTTACGCCTTTTTCATCCATCCAGCTTTTTTTATGTAAGTATTTATTTTAGGTTTAGTTTTTCGCTTAAAAATTATTATGGGCTTCAGTTTCGTTCCATCAGCCATGAAAGATAAAACGACCGAAAATCTTGTCTTTTCATAGCCTTTACCTCTAATGTGCACGGTTTTTGTGCCTTTTATATCAACAGTTCTGTCACCCACCATATCAAAGTTTAATGGGGTCTCATCCATGTTTCTGATACATGACAGAAGATACTGATGTTTTTGCCTCATCCCAATAACAAATCGATGAAAACTGGTAACTTTATCTGCAAGGTCTCTTGGTAGCTTTTGAGCAATTTTCGTTTTTTGGAGTATGACAAGGTTCTTTCTATTCATGAAACGACTACATCAGCCAACTGTTGCTTTAAAGTCCTTACGTTCGTCTTTGTTGGCTTTTGCCTATTTTAATGCATATCTTATTTTATTTCGTGTTACTATGAATCCATACTGCTTCTCATCGCGCATTTGTTTCGGCATGTTTCTTAACTTATCTCCATTCTTTCTCCAGTCTCTTACTAAATTCTCGTCCACATCAAAAGTTCTCGCTGAAGCACAGTTATTTGAATCCTTGGCAACTTCAATTACTTTTAGTTTAAAACTTGCTTTGTATTTTCTTTGTTTTGTTGGCGGCTTCATGGGTAGCTTAAGTATAAAAAATATTTAAAGAATTTTATCTGGTTAGTAGGAGAGTTAGGAACAGACTGAATTAGAGAGAAAAAGAAGTGAAAGTATATGAATATGTAAACTATAGGGATTTATGTTAATACTACCTTATATATTATTTCATATTGTAAATAGAACAAGATTTGTAATAACATACCGGTGGTCTTTAATTAATGCCCGGTCTTTTATATATGGTAACTTTTACACTGCTGTTTAGGCTAGCCGATAACATAGGCGAGTTTCGTATTTCAACTTTTACACTTGTGCTAGAGCTAGCCGATAATTTAGGCGAATTCTCAATTTTAGAGGTCGACTTATACCTCAGATATTAACAAAAATCATAAAAAATACTCTCATTCGTGAAATAGAAGAGGGGGGGGGGGTTAAATAATTTTAACTGTTAAAAAAATTGGATCAATGAATTTATTTTTATACAAGTTATATAAAAAAATTGTTACTAAAATATTTTCAAGTATGAAATTGTAGCTATGATAAAGGCTAATCCAGCGATGGTGAAATAGAAAAAACAATTAGGAACTAAAACTCTCGGGCTTCACTACTATTTTGCCCTTCGAATCAACCTAAATAACTTCCTAAACAGCGGTTAGAATACTGAGTCATTGTAAACATTTCTGCCAACGAATAGACTCACATCATTTGGAAATGGTGAAGGAAGAAAAAGACCTTACAATCATAATCAATTACATTTAATATCCATATATTTCAAGACTTCTTTTAAAACAATTCTATCACTTTATCAGCCAAAATGAATATCAGTCCTTTTAGCCTCTCTTCCTTTATTGGCTAACTATACAACTGTTATTAAGCAATTGATGTATTTACATGTTGGGACAGAACTTGTTGTAGTCAGTACAGAAGCTTGTATCATCGCACTTCATAATTTGTTATTTAGACTCTAGGGCAGCGTTTATCATGACGGATTCTTCCGAATCCTAGGCGTTTACAAAATGTTTTCGGAGATTTCGCTTAAAAACAGATAAACTTATTTTAATTTTCTCGATTGAAATGTTTCTATAACAAACTATTTTATTTTTGAACATTGCTTTTTAAATTTTTTAAATATATTTACATTTCTTTATTTATGATTAAAATTGTCTTAATTAATGTAATAGCTGAAAATATTATTAAAATTTTAACCAGTGTTATTAATAGGTTATTTTAAATAATTATTGGTATATATTTTTTGTTATATAAAAAAGTTTAATTACAATTTGCATTTTTTTAAGTTTGTGGTTCAAGGGACGTTGTGTAGTTAAAAGTATATTTACTCATAGAAGTTTAGAGCTTTCACTTCTATAATAATTCTTTCTGTACTCGCTAGCGTGAATGCAGATACAATTCTTCATTCACCTAGAATATTTAGCAATTTTCAGCTTTAAGCAAAATTTTTAGAATGATAAAATTTAAACACAATTATATAAAATATAATTGCTAAAAATTAAATTTTATTCGATTTTTGTTCTTTTATTTGGGATCTCTCTTTTACTTTCAAAGTAATTTCTCTATTTTCTTTCGATTTCAAAGACAGTGAAAAGGTGACTTAATAAAATTTTGAGTATTGACTAATAACTAATCCAAACTTATAAGTTAGTAATTTTAGCAACTAATTAACTAACTAAAAATAAATAATATGAAGATAATTTTTTATTGAAAAAATATATATATATTTATTTATCTCTTATAACCTCAAGAGGTTGGACAGGGAAGACAACCTACTTTCTATTCACTAGACACTATATATACCAGTCACATAAGTATAAATATAATAGGCAACCCCCTATAATTTTTAGTCACGATAACTTATTTTATAGCTGCATTTATCTGTGTACATGCTTTGAAATAAATAAAAGTGAATCAACTTTGTCAACTATTTATAAGAAAATTATTTGCCTTTTATTTTAATATATAAATAAATGAGGAGACATTTCCATGAAAAACATCATTTTTTGAAAAAATTTGATACACGTAAACTTATAATTTATTTGAGTTATATTTTAATGGAATGTAAAATTATTTGTGAAGTATTATATCCTAGTGTTAGAGAAAACGAAAATTAATGTTTT
Source organism: Nectonema munidae (assembly GCA_030549495.1). NCBI lineage: Eukaryota > Metazoa > Nematomorpha > Nectonematoida > Nectonematidae > Nectonema > Nectonema munidae. The sequence goes on from JAUIRK010000446.1 coordinate 17,107, forward strand.
TATAAAGAACTATATTTAATTTGATCATATTAAATAGATTTTGTCAATCTTAGAAGTATCAATGTACAGTAGAATCTTACTCAGAATTTGTCTGGAGAGACAAAAACTTCAACACAAGCGAGGTTTGAACAGCTGAAGTTTGAAAATTTTCCCAAACAAGATTTTCAAAGTATTCGAATAAAATTTTGGATAATATAAATTAAAGAAACAAATTTATTTTGACTAAATATATATTATAAACATTTTTTACATGTGGAATATTTTATTTCAATTTGCATTTTACCAAACACGCATGTCACGATGGATATAAATGCATTTCAATCACTTCAAAATTTTGATGAAGTGTTAGATGCACACGTTTTCTTTTTTCTTGAGGCATAACAAACTTTATATAAAAAAATATACAACTTAAAAAGTTATATTATGGTAGCTGAAGTTCATTTTTGGCAAGTGGATATCATTATTTGTAACAGCCAATTATTGAAAGCGATGTATATTTCATATGACAAACATGCAGTAGCGTATTCAGAAAATTATTTAAGGGTGGAAGGCTTTAAAAATAATCATCATAATTAGGCATTAATGAACTTAGACTTTTCAAAGATAGTTTTTTATATTGAATTTCTAATATATATCTAGTTACAGACGAGATAACTATTTCAAATAAACAGGAATGCAAACAAATATAAAAGATAAATACTTCATTTTAAGAAAGGGGGTATGGCATAATGCCCCCACCCCCCTGAATACGTCACTGCACACATACACACCCTAGAATATAATTTAACACATTATCATACGTGATATTATACTTAAATCAGATAATGATTATCTATGCAGAATAGTATCAAACAACCGTGATAAATTGCACCACAACAAACAATCGTAGACACATTATTAAGGATAAAAAACAAACCAAAAACATGAAAACTAAAGTCGTACGTGAGAGTTTAGATGAGTTGTTCAAGAGAGGTAAATCTAATGAAAATATTCGAGGTGCATAAAAATAAAGTCTTATTTTGAAGGAGGTTTTATCTTAGAGGCATCATATCTAAGAGAGGTTTATATAAGCTAAGTCATTTTAGATATACTGTAAAACCTGCACTAATGAACAAACACCTTTAAACAGTAAAAACTCTTTCAAAGTCACAATGTATTCCTTCAAACTAACGTAGCCTCTATATAGTTAACACTTTTATTGAATCATTTCCTAGGATCTTCAATGTAGAGAGACTTCACTGTATTAATATAAATATTAGAATGTCTAAAAAATATAGAAACTATGAACCATGAAGAATATTTAAGATATTTCTAAGAATGAATAAATCTTTACTATTTCTCTTTGCAAAAGGAAGCGTGTCTTAACTCCTATCTAGCTTTTCAATAATCGTCTGTTTTTTTCACTGAATTTTTAAATAACTTTTTATTTTATGAAACACTAGTACTCCACTAAGGCTGAAAGCGTTAAAACATCCTTTAAATTTCGTTAGCCGATTTATGCCGACGACAGGCGAATGAAAAGCATACTAATTATAACGAAAAAAGCTATCGCCTGAGTTCCTTTAAAGAAATAATCGGGATTAATTAGGTCAAATTTTTTCATTTTAAATCTTAATTGAACTAGTATTTCTAAAAATCTATTCATCAATAAATAAATAATAAAACAACCAATAACACAAAATGATAAGTTAATCAATTTTTACTATATAATTAAAAAAGGTAATTATAAGACTCTTTCAATGCCATGTTAAAAGAAAGAAAATCGATTAAAAGGCCCTTATTGAAAATCGATTAAAAGGCACTTGTTATATAAAATATAAAGTAAAAATGTAAAGAAACATCAAGATCCAACAAAAAAACTTTACTTACATAATTCAATTCTACAATAAAAACTTTGTGTATATTGAAGATGTGATTTTTATGTACAAAGACTAGTAGTGGAGAGTAAGGTCGTGAAGTTAAACAAACTCAAAGCATTTTTCTGTATTGGAAGGAAGCCTTGTTTTGTATAAAACTGAATCAGCTCTATACTGCGTATAAATTAGAGGATTGTAGCCGTAGACTTTACTGAAGTATTTTATGCATTGTGAGCGCTTGGAATAGTGATCCTTCTTCGCAAATAGAGATTGGTTAGTTTTCGTGAAGCTCCAGCGAAGCGTGACCTGTATGCGGTAAAAAAAAGCAACTTTGTTTAAAATGGAAACAAAGAAAGATATCGTACTTTGATCGGAGGCTTCTGGGAAATGTGTGCAACCAAGAAATTCATAGCGATATCTTCGCAGTTCATATTCTCTTCAACGTGTTTGAGAATCAGCTTATCCATATCAAAAGTGTAGACAAAGTAGTAGGCCTAGTCGCAATCAAAAAAATACATTGACACTTGAGGACCACAATTTTGAAGACTAATCGTTTGCTTTCTTTTTCACTGCAATTTTGTATGCTTAAAGTATACGATTTTCATTTTTTGCTATACTGATGGCATACTCGTCCTTAAAGGGTTAAATCGCAAAAGGTGAACTAAAAATCACAGTTTGTTTTGCACAAAGTATTGCAGTGGCTTTAGTTGAAATTTGTTTCCAGATCCATGACAGCTTTATCCGAACAATCAATTGTTTTATCAAGAGTTATTTATGTTCATGTAGGGAAGAAGATGTTGCAGTGAGTGTAAAAAAAATAAAATGGGTAGACGAAAGTTATTCATGCGCTTATTTATTCAGGCTCATCTGTCACAGATAAGATTATTCACAAAATACAAAATTTAATACGCAAATAGCAAAGTATATAAACTATAGAGCCGTGATTAAAAATGTGAGAAATTATTCAACGCTTTCATATACCCTTCCTTATACACAGTGGCGTATACAGAAAATTTATTTAGGGAGGCCTTCAAAAATTTCAGGGGGGGGGGGGGGGCTCTTAAAAATATTCACCATAACTAGGTGCTTATTGTTAATGAAGTTTGATTTTAAAAAGGTAATTGGTATTGCATTGAATTTTTAGGATATATAATTGCTGTTTACAAAAACTGCAAGGCAAACAAATATAAAAGATCAATTCTTAAATTTAAGAAAGGGGCCTATGACCCAATGCTCAATTTCTTGAATACACCAATGCTTATATATATTCAATGCCAAAGATTCTCTTTACAAGTATACAATATTCTAATTCATCAAAACGAATGCCATAAAATATATAATATTCTTTCATAAATATATTTTACTATCAGTGGTCCGGCAAGACCACTGATAGGGAAAAAAAAAAAAAAAAAAAATGTTTAAAAAATTTTTGGGAAAAAAAAAAGTATGTTTTTGGGGGAAAAATTATATATTTATTTTATTATTTTTTTTTTTTTTTTTTTAAAAAAAAAAAAAAAAAAAACCAAAAAAAAAATAATAAAAAAAAAAAAAATTTTTATTATAATAAAAAAAAAATCTCCCCTCCCCGCAAAACTTAGTATTCATCATACATACAGAATTCAAACTAAAAGCTTCTCAAGTTGAAGCCCTTCCTAGTGTTGAATGTAGACTCCAACAATTTTTCTAAACTTTTCTGAGTTCTGGGTTATTTCTGCACAAACCTGCACCCTAGCTAGTAGAGTATAGCCTACTCAAAGTAAATATAATATGTTGATAAGAGTTGGTCAAGAAAGAGACTAAAGTTTGAAAAATGGTAATTTAAGGGAAAAAGATAAGCTACAGTGGAAAATACTTTCAGTGAAACATGGCCTTTAAAAATATTATTATTAATATTCTAATTCCGTATAATTTTATGTTTATTATTATCAATATCAATATAAGAATTTCCATATGTTGCTTCCAATTTTAACCACTCGTTCTATGTTTTATTCAGAGGCGAACATCACCAAAATTTTGGAGTGTTTGTGAGAACTTTTTTTTATAATTTTCAAAATTTATTAGAAAAGAATTTTTATTCTATGAACACACAATTATTTTATTCCCCGACATTACACTTGCACTCTCAGCTGCCAATCTCACCATACCTGCATGGATTTTATCAAAAGGAAATACCTTGTTTCTAATTGCAATCGCATCACTACATTCTAACTTAACAAGATAAAAAATCATTCAAATATGCATAGAGTCAAAGCAGAAACAAACTGATAATTCTTCATGTCCGCATTTATTTTTAGTAAACTATTAAGATTGAGATCATTGCTGATTCTTCAATCTCGTCTCTGATCCCTTGAATAACGCTTTGGGCTAGAACAAATTCTTCACATGATCGTGAATACAAATAATTGTGAGATTTATAGCTTTTCATGGCATCAACATTATTGTTATCTGAAGGTACAATTTATAGCTATCATGAGCTTAATAAATTCCACAAATTTATCACAGTTCGATAAATCAGCAGTTTAATTATGCGAGTGATAGGGCATTTCAAATAGTTATGTTTTTGACGAAAATATGCTGACAAACACGATCGAAAATTCAATAAAGAGAACAGATTACGTCAGATTTTTTGTTTGTTTGAGACTTCCCTATTAGAAGATTGAGAGACAGTGATCACTACTAATAGCACGTAATATAGTCTTTATCCCTCATTATTGTTTTTCATTAGTTATTGAAACTGATAGTTACAAATGCCCTTCAGATTTTGATGTTCTAATACTGAAAAAATAGAATGCGTAACAAAAAGCCTTATCGGGAGATATGCTATATTTTAACCAAGTGAAGGTTTTATACCATGACACTAAAAACGATCTCGTTTGTAAATCTTTGGGGAACAGAATTCTTGGATGAGTCAATTCAGTCAAAAATGTCTCTCTTCCGAAGACAATATGAGAAGGCTTGTTTTACAAGACTCATTTGTAATCAGACCTCGTTTATCGGACACTCGATTATTCTACAATCCCGCTCTCCGAAGCATTATTGAATTTAACAAATTTTACCAATGTTTTTCTCCCCGGTTATTCTGATATTCATACTCCGTCGAGAATATTTTTTTCACCAAACCAAATGCTCCCACGCCTACCTGTATAATTTACTAGTTCGACAGACCAAGCATGTAATAGTATTTTTATGACACACGCATTTAACACTAGAAAAGCCAACATATTTTGCACCTAAAAAAGACATTGGGTTATATACGACCCTAACATAATAGAAGGACAAACATAAACCAATTTTTAAAATTTGGTATACAATTTTTGAAAAAAAAGTTAGTGGCTCTATGCGATCCCATGGCTTTTATATTGTTAATTTACAGAATACGCAAATATCAATCCAGCTTTTGAGAGGTGAAAAGGCTGGCAGTGGATGAAATCATTTACCTGATAACTATAAACAAAAGAAGATATTGACACTCCAAAGAGTAATAATGATGAAACCACACCTTCATCTGATTCAGAAACAGCTAGACAGAAACTTTTCAGCGCCCTGGAGTTCATCAAGAGCGATATCGCTCATATGCCAATTCTCAACAAAAGTAAAAGATTTTTAAATATAGCATAAATATTGTGAATTTACATATAATATAAATATTTCATTATGTTCTACTTTGTGTATTTTCATTGGGCGTGGAACCAGAAAACAGAATCACTATGGAAAGGTCTGAGACAAGATATCGATTTATACAAAGAAAGACACGAGCTAAAAGATTTATCTCAACCCTTCCTCAAAGCAATTGTCAACAGGCCTGGCTCAACTCAAATATATTTGTCAGGTGGATTGATTATTCTGTAGTGAGACACTTTGCAGCTTAAAATTAAATTTTAAAATGTATAGATGATAACATTTTTTAGCAACTAAATGTTACCAAACTAGACTAACATAGAAAAACAAAGAATTAGCTTACATACTCTTCATATTTTACCTACGCATATATTCAGTTTGTAAAGTAAATTGTTTGAAAATACATTTATCACGTGGGTCTAGGAATTGACAAGTATGAAGTCATGAACTTAAATTTGTCCCTTTTAGGTCGAAACTCAAAGTCTAAAATATTTGGAAGAAAATTTGCTACAAACCTCACATTTATATGAACTAACTATTCCATTCCATAAGTGATAATGAAAGATTATACAGAAAATAATAGAAGTGAAAAATAAACTCGATACAAATTTAACGCACTAAATCTAATGAAAAGCAGACAATAAAGTTAACCTTGAATACTTTTACTGTACTCAGATGAGTAGATATGTACCTGATGGGTTAAAGCCAATTTTACCTAAAGTCAAATCCAGTATTTACCATTATCCACAATATCACAAAAGGCACTTTTAAAAACACAAATAAGTTCTATGAATAAAATTAGAATTATTTTCATACTTTTAAGTTTTATTAACAAAATTTTTAAGGAATTGTAAAAACATTGCAAACTATTTAAGGCAGCAGCAACCTTGATATAAAAAAAACTAAAACATTAAATAAAATGATTTTCTTCTAAGAATAAAGATGCTATCTATTTGATTTCTGTAATAAACAACTCCATTCTTTAAAATTATATTTTGCCAACATGATCAAGGCATATCCTAACTTGTGTATTCTATTACATTAATTTAACGCTTCCAGTTACATTAATCAATAGGAAATAACCTGTTGCCCGCCCTCAAGATGTGCGCCTGGTTTTATTCTAAACATTTTATAAGTTGCTGATATTTTCATTAAAAACTAATTAATAAGACACATTAAAATGTATTTTAACATCCTAAACAAATAATAAAGAAAAAGAGATTAAAATTCAAGCGTTCAAATAAATTAATTCATAAATATTTTCAAATAATCACCTATGAAAATAATCTGTTGAATACTTTATTTTTTGAGTTCTGCTAACGGTGCATAAATATTGTTCAGAAGTAAAAAAAGACAGCCTCGAGAAAAAGATTACGTCAGTAACCTAGTGATAAACTGTATATATAAATATTTTAGTACTCGGTTGTAATTTTGATAGGTTACTCAATACTCATTCTTTCTATGAAAAGATTGACAAATGCACAATGTAAAAAAGAGGGTACTTTGTGTATAAAAGTGGCTCCAGTTAAAATCATTGAGTATTGGCAGGTGTGTTCATGCTCGTAGTGCACGCTTTTATTCCCATATGAATGGAACCTTGCGGGAAAGCCCACCAACCTGTCTCTATTTTCTCTCCAAACTCTGAAGTGTATGAAGCAAAGATCAAAGTTGTTCCGATACAAAAGGTATTAATCACGTCATTTACCTGAAAGCCAGAATAATTTCACTTGGCATCAATAAGATATCATCATCTAAACTCAGCACAGCTTCCGTCTCTATACTTTCATATGGGAGAAATCGATTATTCAAGCTATTTTTCCCCGCTTTAATTATCTAAAATCCAACAAAAAATTGGTTTATATTTATGCAATTTGAGATAATGCATGAAAATATCATTTGTAAAATTAGATTACTTTTTCCTCCAAGTTTAAAAATTCTTTTTGAATTGAAAAATGTAATTATATTTCACTGAAATACCTTAACGATATATACGTTGGCCCCAGAATCATAAAAGCTTAATCAAGCACTCAAAAAACTTTTATCAACATTCTCGCATATAAATTTAATGAACAATAAATATAGCCCCTCCCCCTAACAGACGTACAATTAGATAGCTATCAATGTTCAAAATAAATCTTAACAATATTTAAACTTTTCTTTGTGGTAATCTTAATTTACACATTTATCATTTCTGCGCCCTTTGATATTTTATTTACAAAAAAATTTGATTTTGTATTAATAAAGTGTGGTCACCACTATGTGTAATGAAAAAATGTACATTATCTAAAGAACCAAATCGAGCTTTAATGATGCAAAAGTGTTTGTCTAAGGGAGTGATGTACGCTACTGATACACTTTATACACTCAGATATGAGCTATGAAAGAATATCTTAAAAATTATACGATTTTTAATAATAAATTCGAGATTCCCTAAATTTTACAAGCTAAACTGTAGTACTAGTAGTGAACCCACCTACTGCGGCCCCGTAGTAAATTTTAAACAAATGACCCAGACCCTTAAACACACGTGAGTGGCCCGCCTCGGGCAGGCCTCAAGAAATCTCTCTGAGAAATAGAGGTATTAAATATCCCCTATATATGTTGTGCACAGGAACAATGATATTATTGGATATAAGAGAAAAAAACAAAATACCTCAAAAAGAGTCTCGTTGAATCTTGGAAAGAGAAGCAGCTCTGGTGGATTAACTTCGTAGCCATTCCAAACAAGAATGATTTTATGCAGATATGGCAACGAAGCGTAAGTCTGCAGCTGCTTCATGAGTAGGTCATTGCGATTGTAAGTTAAGATCACGACTGAAGCATTGAAAAAGAGCAATGTTTTAATAAAGACACTTTTAGATCAAGTGCAAATGATAAATCATCGTTACTTGTGAAGCCCTCAACGGGATATTGACCCGCCAACCTCTCTTTAAACGTACTACCTCCAAATGATTCGCCATGAAGAATGGGGAAAAAAGGACTTGAAGTTTCTAAAAAGTTCAAAATTTTAGATATACATCAACAAGGATCGTATATTTTTAAACATGCCAAATATTTAATCAATCTAAAATACCCCCCCCCCCCCCCCCCCATTTTCTAATTATTCGGAAAATTAACATGAAAAATGGAAGTTTGATTCTGCTAAAGCTAAGAGATAAATAAAATATAGAAGTGAATTAATAGAGATAAGTGAAGAAGGGCATAGAAAACACTGAGAGCAGAGGCGCACATCCAAGGGGCGACCATCCCTAATCTTATTCCAATTCCCACTTTAATAAGTCTAGATTACCTTAGAGTTTTAGCTCCTAATTGTATCTTCCATTTTCAATTTCACCATCGCAGGATGAAAGCCTTTATCATGGCAACAATTTCATACTTGAAGACATTTTAGTAACTATTTTTTATATAACTTATATAAAAATGAATTCATTGATTGACATTTTTTAGCAGTTAAAATTATTTAAACCCCCTCCCCACCCCCCCCCCCCCATTTTACTTTTGTGCGCCCCTTATTGAGCCAAATTCCAGTATGAAACTAAACTCAGTGCTTAGGTTGTGTATCTCAAAACTAAATTTATCATTTTGTTTACAGTTCTGTACCCTTTCCTTCATCAACAAAGTATAAAAAGTTAGATATTTTTTTTTAATAAATTGTAATAATTAACTTACATGTATCCAAAAAATGGATTTTTACCTTTATATATTTTTCACAATGTGATTTGTATAATCTTTCTTTCTTTTCAATAAATTTTACCTGCTCAATATGCGTTTGAGATACTGATATCCAGGGAAAAAAGTGCGTAGTGATTATTTAATACAACTAACCAAAAAGAAATCTTATTTCTACGATAAAACCAATCCATAATGATAATCCTATGTAATGAATGTTTTAGTTGAGGAGAGCGAAGGAGCTTTGATAGGGTTAATAGATGAGCATTGTGCAATCTTTAATCAATTGTATAAGTTGTCAACTTATAATGTATTCAATCGTAAAAAGAATTTTATTTTATTACCTATAACTCACGATCCCATTATATGTTTAACATAATATGTGGAAATTAGAGCACTGGCGTGTAGGTTTAAAGCCTGTTTATCCATGCTCGGTCAGGCATAGAAGGGGGGGGGGGTATAAATTTAAAAAATAAGACAAGAAAAGGGTATGTGCGGATATAGGTTAAAAAATGACAGAAGAGATGGGCCAAAATTTGATATACATTTATCACACAATATTCAACTGCACATCATAGTATCACACTAGAGGGACTGCTTGCGTACGGGTCCTTTCTCAAATAACTTCATATACGCTGCAACTTGGTGTATGACGAAAGAAGGCTCTTTTGTTTTTGAAAATACAGGTTCAGCAGATTCATCATAACGCAGACCATTTACATCGCGGGTCCGTTGCTTGGATCCCGCCATCTGCGCTATAAAGGATATACTGTGTATAACTGAAATCTACTAGTCAAAAAATTGAATTTAAAATTCTTCATATTTTTCAAAAATAGAGAGAATAGAATTGAACATTAAGAGGAAAATGAGTTGAAAAAAACATGGGTGATGTTTCAGCTCAAATGACAATATAAAAATAAGAAATCATATAAGTTCTCAAAAAATATAAAATCAAATAAGTGACTTAGGACGTAACAGTGAAATTGTGCAAAAAATGACTTTTGCAAGCAATAAAGGAACGAATACTCCTAAAGCTTTGCAAAAAAATACAAGAATCGATATCTCATTTAAAAAACGCGCCAAAATATAAACATATTGATTTTGAAGACTTAAGAATTAGTAATGTTTCTCAAACAAAGGCATTTAAGCAAATAATGAAGTATACTGTTCAAGATGGAACTCAAAATATTTGATGTTTAATCCAATTCTAATCTAATATGAATAAATTGGAGTTTTGTTGAAAAAAAAGAAGACTTGAATATTAGGTATAGAGATTAAGGCTATGTTTTAAAAGACTTGCAAAATCGTGTGACTTTTCTACTTAATATTTTTAACCTCTTGAGAAGGAGATTTTTTAAGACTAAACGTCCAATTTTTTTTCAGTGGAATTTTATATACTTTAAGCAAACAATCTTCATTTCATGGCACACCAAGTCACGCTGGTCCTTAAAGGGTTATAAAATACTATATAATCATATTTTATGACCGAATAATTTTCAAAGCTCATGAAAGTAACTTTTCAAAGGAATGATTATGAAGTAAAAAAAGAAATACGTTTAGAAAAATTTTTGTTAAGCAAAGAATGAGCTCTATACCTTCTTGGTGAAGATTGGTTGGAAGACGAAGAGTGAATCTAGGATCAAACGGCAGAGATGAAAAGGATGCAATGGGATCATTCCAATAGAAATGAGTGTTGAGCAAGGTTGTGCCAAAATCAAAGACGCCCAACTTCTTAGGCAAAATTCTAACATTAATCGGTCCAACCCTTTCACCAGAATAAGGAGTTGGCGTAATCTCAGAACTTAAAAGAGGCTGAAATGGTGTTTCCACTTTATAACCTACCATGTGTGGCACAGGATAGGCAGTTCTAAAGCGAATCGTATTTATTATGCTCTGCATTCCCTAAAACTGGTCATTTAATATATTTTTGTGAAAAGAATCGAAAAAACGTACGCGAGAAAAAGATGAGAAATACTTCTTCCAGATGTCTCGGCCGTTTTTTCTATAATAAAATATTTGTGAGTCAGATAGAGACGAAAGTAGAAACGCTAACTCCGTTACTCTTTCATGCGGAAGAAGGATTGTGCACCGCTTCCAATCTACAAACTCGTACAAGGGAAGTCGAATGTTCGATCCAAGAATCACTGGTATCGCTCCGTTTTTAAGAGCAAGCACCAGCATCAACAATATGTCGGGAGAGAGAAGAGAATTCAGATTTGAATCTGGCGTTGAAATCAACAAAAATGTGGAAACGGGTAAAACTTTGAGAAAACTATTCTTATATACCACATTTTCATAATTCCAAGAAAAGGTAAAGTTGTGAACTAAGTCAGAAATATTCAGTATGTTGTTTGGGCGAGTAAAAGCATTCACAAAAATAGATAGATTCGTGTACTTAGCTTTAAGATTCAGAAGATTTTTGAAGAGAAAGGTGTTATAGGTTGTAGGGGAGCTGTTTACACGTTTATCAACAGGCATAGCTTCAGCATAAAACGTCAAAAAATGCTTTCTCTTTATTGGAGTCATTTTAGGAAGGAAATTCTGCGCTGAATCATAAAAAGAAAATGGTAGGAGCGATGAGACGATATCAAAGTCAGGCCTAAACAGTCCGTTCTCAACATTCGTAGTTGCAATAATTAATGCTTTGGTATGCAAGTCATGCATCGATTCGGAGCATTTTACTTCATTAGAAGAGACATCAATGATCACCAAATTAAACTGATTCAATCGACTTAGCTCATAATTCGGCGCATAATCTACTTTAAATACCTCAAAGAATACGTGATGCCAAATGGAAGCAAAATCGCAACTCCTACTCCGATCCAAGAAGAGCAGATGAAGACAGGCTTGTTCCTTGGAAGAGGTGGAAAAAGAGAGCGCGTCTGAAGCAAGATCTCGAGTCCATTTATTATATTCTGGGTTGAAGAGGTGAATGGAAAAAGGGCGCGCAAATGGACACTTAGAGGCATTGAAGCATGACTGCATTTGACAAGGAGGAGATATTCTCGAACTCTCGAGTGCACGATCAATTTGGGGTGGGGTAATTTCATTGTTAAAATGAATAGGGAGGTGGTATTCCGCTTTGAATTCGTGTTTGGAATATGTAGCGTTGAGTTTGGTTGCAAAGGATATAGACGACTTGAGAGATGTGAGCTTGAGTGAATTCAAACGCACCTCTTCCTAAAAAGATATTTCAATTAGAAAATAGCGTCCAACAAAAAGCACCACGCTTCTTACATGCAACGTTTTATTCAAGTCAGTCAGCTTTTCAATCCCTTCAATCATTTCGCGTCGTACATGCTCAAGTGAGAACAATTCCTCATTAACTGAATTTTTGATTCTCAAAAGCTCCCTGATGTTATTTTTCACAGCATTCACGTCATTCTTTTTCTCTGGCTGAAATATTATGGTAAAATGAATTAAGGCGGCATAATGAAAAAAGTTTGAATGTGGTGGAAAAACATTCGTCTCACCCTTATAAGAATATTACAGGTAAAATTTAAATCAATCAGGAAATCAATGTAATCTTACATTAAATACCTTTATACCCAAAAAAAATTACCTATGTTTATCAAAAAGTCAAATTGAACTTTGAACATTTTTTATTTTTTATATTATACAAAAATTAATACTTTTTTTCTTATATATACGATTAAATCAAATGGAAAATATTATATCCAGTATTTATAAAGTTATTATCGTTGACTTGAACAAAAATATTTTTGCGGTCAAAATTCTAAAAGATATGTGAAAAAAAGTTCCCGGAGAACTGCCCGATCACGAATTTAAAAGTTTTTTTTAGGAAAATTTTAATATTTGTTAAAATATATATTTTATTTAGAAATGTAGGCCCAACATAGGGAAACAAATTAAGAATACAATTTTTACAGTGTAGAAAATTATAATAATATAATATATGAAGTATAATAGAATAAAAAACTAACTAAAATAGTAAAGCAAGAAAAACATCCTAAATAATAATTTTAAAAAAAGTTTACATAAAGTTAGAGATACACAAGTAAAAAATCTACACAAGTATGAATCTGTGAAAATTATGATTTCTCTTTTATAAAATAAAATTGCCATGTGCGACAACAAAATAGAATTGCGTATAATGATAAAAAAAATTCGATTTGTTCTCAAAATCAACAAAATTTGTACGGCTTTAAAAATCATATAATTTTTGCTTAAATCAGAAAATTATAATTGTCGAGAAGCTATCCGTTGGGCTAGAACCACGAAAAACACCTTTACAATCAGTTATAAGAGTATACGATGTATTTAACTGGAAGTAAGCGAGCTGAAAATAAACGAAAGCATGCGAAATTTCTCTGACAATTTTGTGCCTTTTTTTTCAATCGTTCCTGTTATTTGCTTCATATCACTCAGTCCTTAGTTCTTAAATTGTAGACATTTTTTCCGTTTTACTACGCCAATGAATTATTATTATAGATCTGTCAAAATCTTTACTTATATCAGATGATTTGGCTTTCCTAAGTTTTATCCAAGTAGGGGGTTGGATGACTGTCCTTTATAATCCAAGCAAGCATTTTTTTATTTTATATAGTAATTTTTATATAAAATTGAATTAACTTTTGAAAAATGATTTAGCCAATTTATGATTCCTTACCTCAATCACGTCATTTTTTTAAACACTTAGTGTAAAATGGTTTGTTAAGTGGGTATGCAAGCATTTTTCCTAAAAAAAATCTTAAAAATTTATATTCAATGGAATTTTGTATAACATTTTTAGAATTTCTTTGCTGGGCATCTTAATAAATTTTTGGTTACATATATTTTTCAGTTTATTATCGTAAAAGAAGGGCTAAATGGTTTACTACTAAAATTTTCTTTCTTAAATCATCAACTTATTAATTAGATTTGTGCAATTCAAAAAGATTTTATAAATTTAGTTTAAAGTTGTTAATTTCACGAGAAGCAATATATTGTACGCAAAAAAAATATTATTTCCATTTTAATAAAAAAAATTCTTCATAAAAAGTTTCCATGTTTGGTCATGGCTGTTTTCTCCAACATGTTTTACTCTCTGTAGGGCGAGTTTTTTGAAGAAAGCTTTGATTTACATGAATTTTCGGAAGTTTATTAAATTAAAATGATTACATCCTACGCATCATAACACGAACTTATCGAAAAAAATTAATATATTCACAATCCTATCCGCATGCAATGAAAATTGCGAGTCATGAAACCACAGGATATATATTTTTGAATGTAAGTCGACTTATTAAAAAGTAACATAAGATTATTACGTCGACTTAGAGTAGACTCCAGTCAGGATTAGAGAGAATACTTGGCTCTTTACAACAGTGGCACGACAATCGGATTGTCTACGGATGAACTACAACCCAATTATAAAAAGTTATTGTGGGCAAAAATGATCATTTGTCATAATTATAATTTCAAGAAAGTGAAGCAGCAGCCAGTCTAAATCAATACCGAACAAAAGACAAAACATTCTCACAAGCTGAAAGTGGTAAACCATGCCACTGAGAAAAACAACAACAACACCTAACGAGAAAGGCAGCTCAAAGTGTCTGAGAAAGAGGTTGGCGAATGAAAGCATATTCTATATAGATTTGAAGCATAAGTGTCACTTTTGTTTTTTAAAGTTATTGAAAGCTTATTCGTACTTTCAGATTCAAATGAGCATTCTTTTTCTGGTCTCAACCTTTTTTAAAATACTTTTGAGCATGGCACTTTGAAGTTAAAAATGGACCAAGTGATAAAAATAGTAAGTTCAAAACAATTTTTAATTTGGCAAGATTTTTGAAATATGCATTCTCATTTCTAAAATAGAACAGCATTCGATACTGCCTGTATGTAAACTCTCATATCAGAATCAGAATGTTTATTCGCCGAAATAGAAATTTTTCAATCAGATACATCTCCATATCCCATCACCACTTCCTGATGCACCAAATGGACCAAGGTCTGCTTTTATCCACGCAAGAGATAACATCCATGTACTCAATTCCACTAAGAAGTGGGTATTCTTAGAATCGCTTTGGGGATTAAGGGGCTTTCACAAATGATATCGACTTATTTTCAGTGTCAACTTTTGATAAGATAAGCCCCCGCCCTAACTTGTGAATGTTTCGCTTAAAAGTCGCTAAAGAAAGACGTAAATCGCTCTTTTTGTATCTTAAATCAGGGTTTCCCAAACAAAAGTGCTCGCACGCCTTAGGGGTGCAAATTGGTTTTATCATGGGTGAGAAAAAACGTAGACATTGATAAAGTCAAAATATTAATTCTTTGATTTATAACTTTATAAGATATATAATCTCTAATCTTAAAACTCATGAATGTTCAGTAATCACTTTTGTCTACACAGCATGTTATATTGATTTTGTGTGTTCATGTGTTTCAAAAATTTCTCTTCCAATAATTTTTCGCATACTTATTTTTGAAAATCATTTTGACAGTGTTTGTGATCTTTGTTCGGGGCTTATTTCTTGCTATTTTCACTATTCAGGTAAATGACATTTAAATAATAAAATATAGCAATAAACTTGGCTGTTTTATTCCAATTATTTGCTTATAAGTTTTTTGACATTGTAAAAGTTTAATTCAAATAATTTATTTAAAAAGATGAATAATTTAGTTTTTATTTTAAACTTTCCATAATCATTATTTATTTTCAAGCTCAGCTGATTATTCTTTTTTAATCACCTTAAAAATGGGATGATGATTTTGTTTATTTCGCTTTTACTTGCAGAGGAAAAACAGAAGACTTGCAAAAGTCTCAGTGCACATTATAATACTGTGTTTTGCAATTCAAATCTAAAACCATCTAAATTACAAGAACATTTTAAGAACAGATACGAAGGAGTCCCGGATATTGAATCATTGAAAGCTAAAGAGATCAGCTTTGATTCTAAGGTGTTGTTTCTTCTGAAAAATCTGTACTGTTGGCTTCATTTTATATGGCATTTAAAATAGCAAAGTCAAGGAAGCCTCATACAATTGCAGATCTTATTAAGCGATGTGCTTTAGAAATGGCAACTAATGTTCTTGGAAAAGAAGCAGGGGAAAAACGTGAATGAATATCGCTATCGAATATTCTTATTCAAACTCGAATTGATGATTTAAATTCAGATACTTTAGAACAAGTTGTCTCTCGTATCAAAAGAGTCCTTTGAAAATTTCACTTCAATTAGACGAGAGAACTGATGATTCAAATTGTAGTTATCTTAATGCATTTAGGTATGCTTATGATAAATCAAGTGAAGATATTAAATCAACTTCAAAAGCAACATTATTAGACTATTGTGAAAGAAATATTTAAAATAATCAAAGTATTGGCTGTGTGTACTGAGATTGCTACTTCTATGTTAGGAAATAAATCCGGTTTTTCTGGACTGATGAAGCAAGAAATTCCATACTTAAACTACTCACTCTTTTCTTCGTCGTTACGCTTTAGCATTAAAACGTTGCTTTCAAAAAACTATCAATTGGACCAGAGGACGAGTTATGAATCATCGTCTTTTTAAGTCACTTTGTGAGGACCTTGACAGTGAACATTCCGTTTTGTTTTTTTCATGCAGAAGTTCGCTGGCTTTCATTTGGAAAAGCATTATCTTGTTTTTATTATATATTTTTTTTAAAAGAGCGTAACTGCGATCTATATGAAGTGAGAGGAGTTGAATGATCTCAGCATATCACTTCAAGATAAAAATATAAATATTTTAACATGTTATGACTATTCAAATGCATTTAAAGAAAAACTATCTGATTGGTATGGACGAGTAAAAAAACTGATCAAACTTCCAATTACTTTAAGAACTTGTGAATAATGATGAATTAAATCTCAGTGTTACTGAAGAAATTGTGACTCAGTTAAGCTGCTTATCAAGGATAATTATTTTGTAGCAGGAAAATTAGATATCTCTGAAGAATGGATAATAATTAAGCCTTATTCTTTCAATTTGGATAGAATGTCAAACGTTGACAATTTGAAAGAAGACTTTATAGAACTACGTCGTTTTCTTGAACACGATATGAAAATAAAACTTTACAATAGGTGCTCATCGATGACTGCTCTTCTAAAACTTAGTGGAAACGCCCTGGCTGTGCTCATTTATATGAGTCGTGGTTAATAAGCTTGTCTCAATTAAATCTAAATATACAAATCGTTTGAATATACAAGAGCATTTTCCTCAGTAGTATAGAGCTTGAATTTGAAGAACTTGTTGAAAAAGGCAGCAACATAGAAGCCGTTGAATTTCAAAAGTAACACGATTTTCAATGTATGCTTTTGCCAAACTCTAACTTCGATTCTTTAACATATTAATAA
Organism: Nectonema munidae; assembly: GCA_030549495.1. Lineage (NCBI taxonomy): Eukaryota > Metazoa > Nematomorpha > Nectonematoida > Nectonematidae > Nectonema > Nectonema munidae. Next base: position 34,564 of record JAUIRK010000446.1, read on the forward strand.
AATTAAATTAAGGTATTTTTAAATGTAATTATGCCCTTTATATTTGGATAAAGTATAATTCAAGAAAGGGGTGCGATAACATAATGATATTTTTTAGGAATGCAAGAGTAAAAAAGATTTGGAACCACTAAGCCCAAAAGCGATTTTGCGTCTTTTACAGCATAAAAAGCACACGGCTAAATCGACTAAAATCAGACTCCTCAAAGTAAGATGTGGCAAAAGGGAGTAAAAGCCAGCGCAAATCTTTCCAGAGTAGTAGATCTAATGCAGTTCTTCATTCATTTACATTTTCTGGTGTGCTCCAAGTTGTAACTTCGTCCTCTCTTCAAAGTTTCAACCAGAAGAGCGTATGTTTCCCGTTAAATGTCTTCCTTGCAAGAAAAGAGAGTCGAGATATTTCTTGATTTGTTCAAGAAATTTACCTTACCAAATAGTTCGGACAAGTAGATGTTACTCCTTGCATCAACAGATTTCTGTCCAAGTTCTGTTCTACTCAACAAAAAGATAACACTGTCCCAAAGTACTACAAAATAATGTAGTCAATTACCTGCAGTCAGTCTGGAAGCGTTTTTTTAGTTTTCATTTCACAAGGAGATCATGCAAAGTAGACTTTTTTATTTTACTCCCTTCTGGGGTGAACCAATAATCAGGATATTTGACAGAATTTGGCCTGCATTTTTCTTCGCTTCAGTACTCATACTTATCGAAAAAAAATTAAAAACAAGAGATTAGTCTCAAGCGATTTCGTATATTACATTTTCAGGGGTGAATACAGAGTGAGTTGAAAGTATACAGTAAAAGATAAATATACCTAAATGCAAGATTAAACTAAACTAAATCATGATATGATATACAAAATATCCGAAGCATTATTATATTTTGATGTAATGAGCTAGACTAAGTTAATATTTTAATTTAAAATTTTATTATTTACAAAGTACTCCATATATATTTTGTGGGTCCTGAATCCTATGAGGCCCTTCATAACAAAAAGAGATTATCTCGTTATTAGAAAAGCGTTGTTATTGAAGAAATAAATGAATGAATGACGACCTCAGACTACTAAAATTTATAATAAAATTTCCGTATTTTGGATATTGAGCGAATAAAAAATATCCGTATGAAGAAGTTTTTTCGTCATGAATTGAAAACTTTAAATCTAATTTTTTTTATAGAAAATTTAATATTTACTTAAAATTATTTATTTACTATGGATATACAGCCTTATACGACTCAACAAACACTGATTATACATTTTAGAATCATCATGTTTTTAATCATTTTAATGATTTGGATCGAAATGTAATAAGCTTTTTTGATTATAAATATGTAGCATTGTTATGAAAAAAATTGGTTTCTCCTGTAAATTTACATTCTTAAAAAGCATGGTTTGTTTTTGGATGACCTACTAAACAAAGAACAATTTCTTATATTATAATTACTATTTACATCTCTAAATTCAAAACCTTTATCAATAAAAAGCCCTTTAAAAATTTGCTGGGAGTGAGGAATTGGTAGAACACCTTCATAAATAAATACCAATACACTAAATCCTTTATCGAAAAAATCAATTAACGTCTAGCGGATATTTATCGATAAATACAGCTTTATTCTCCACTCCAATGCCTTCAACTATCCATATCCGCTAAATGATTCATATCATTTTCCGAGATTCCTACTGGCTAAATGATTAATACATGTACAAAGATACATCAGGCACTCTGATTATTTGGGCTGACAGTTTCTTGAAGGATTTTCAGTAGCGGGATATTTGGTCGAATCACCTACTTATGGACGAAAAATTGATCAAGTGGACTTTTTGTCAAATGATGAAACGTGTTAATTATTTTGTAAGTCACTAATTAACAAGCTATCTAATCAAATTACTACGTCAAAAAAAACAGACAAATCAAAAAACAATCTCAAATAACTATTGGACATTAGAAAAACTATGATACTTAAACGTTGTTGCATATAATTTGTAAATATTTTAAGGAAATTTAAACAAATCATATAATTTAAAATGATTTTTTTATTTTGTAAATGTCCGATCGACAAAATAGCTATTAATACAAAGTCTTTCGATTAATTGTTAGTAAACAAAAAGTCTGCTCGACACGATCTTTGTCGAAGAAAAGCTTTTCAACTAACTATACCAAATTATCATTCTTTTTATGGATCTATACCGTCTCAAAAATGACATAAAACAAGGTAGAGATATCCTCATATATATAAAATTAATTTTCGACATTCTAAAATTTATAGGATAAGAAATTTAAAGATAACAAGATTTTACTGGAAGTTCAGATTCAGCAATGTCAACTTCTTTCCAACCAATATCTGGTGTGTTATATTTCATACGATGGATTTTGTGAATAAGAAAGATAACGGTGATAAAGTTGATTGCAAAGAACAAAATAACATTAATATTTGAAACCAAAAAACGTCTAAAAAAAATATCGCCTAAATTTTTAAATTAAACTTGAAAAAAATTATTTACCTAATCATACTAACACTTGAACAAGGAATCATAAATAAAATTTAGGCGAAAAACACTAAAATAAAAAAGATGTAAAAGTAATCTGTTAGATCAGATAATGTTGACAATAAAAAATAAATTTTTATATATTTATTCAATAAAATATACAATATATTAGTTTGAACTTCCAAGTCAAATAACAAATTAAAAATAAATGCCAATAGATATGTGTACTAAAAACAGACGTCTAAAAAATAATGTAAAGACTTTCTGATACAATTTCCATAAGTGTTGAAGCAGTATTTGTGAAAAGTTCCATCAAGACATAAAGCGTATATGATATTTGTTGAAGTATTACAAAAAGCTGAAACACACAGCTTTTCTGTTGTGACCTTGAATGTGGCAGAACTTGAAGAAGATCTCGGAGAAAAAATATATGAAGATAAATGAGAAAGCATGCCTTTCTTAGAGTTTTCATTATCATGAATTAAAAATATATGAACAGTGCCTTTGTCACTCGAAGAAGATAAAAAGGAAGAATATTTGTTAAAACACAGAGAATAAATGGTTGCTGAGTCTAAACCACGACGAAATTCTCTTACAAGAGCTTTAGTAGTTACATTCCATAATCTAATGAGGGTTCCTTTAGTTGAAGATGTAGCAAGCAATTTTGCATTGTTGTCAAGTGCTAAACACGAGATTTCATTTTCATGAGCAGCTATCTGAACTGAAATCGAATGAAAAGTTATGTTTACCGAACTTTCAGGCAAGTTAAAAATTCGAACATTGCCTATTGTACCCATAGGATAAGCCAAAACCTCTTGGTTATTGTTTAAAACAACGGCCATTGCCCCATATTTATTGTCAATTTCAAAAGAAAATAATTCTACCGGATCATGAGGAAAACTGAAAACTTTTATTTGTTTAGAGGTAATGATAATTACTTTTTTTATATTCATATGTAAGTTCAAGATTGGTAAGGATAATAATATTTGCATACAGAATTTTTTTTGACTCTCGTCCCAAACCATGACAGCATTATTTGGAAACTTTAGCGTACCACTACCACCACTTACCATTCCAATAATATTACTAGATTCTAGAATTTTTGCTAAAGATATACTTCCACATATTGATTTTGATAAATGAAAAACTTGCGCAAATGGCGAAACAGAAAACAAACGGATACCCGTTGTTAATGAAACGACTACCAACGATGCATCTTGATTAAAAGAGACATTATTAACTATTTCATCATCTATAAGATTATTTTTCATAGAAATTTTAGGAATATAAATATTTACTTAAGTGAAAGTCTAGTAATAAAAAAATATTAGAATAGGAGTAAAAAATTATTAATTACAGGTAAATTTAAAAGATGGTAAAGATATTAATAAAAAATATTTCGGAAAGTTATAAATACTATTGTACTATTTATTATGGAGTATGATTTGTAAAATAATTCTCCATTTGAAAATTAGAATAAAATAAATATTGAAAAAATATTTAAAAAATGGACAAAAGGTTTTCGTTGAATTTCTTATCAATTCATTGAGATTTAGAATACAAGTTAAATACAAAAGATGATGAATGGTACAAAGTTTTTTTAACTTTAGAATTGTCTGTTGAAAAAAAGAACTAATATTGTCTATTTTAATGGAGAGCTTGAAAATAACGTCCAAATACAAATTATTGATCTACGTATAACACATTAAAATGTAGAAAAAAAAAATAAAGAAGATTATGGTAACTCAATAAAAAAAGAATAAGCCTAAAAAAATGTTGATCATGTAAAAATTGAAATTCGAAGATTAAACAAGGAAAAGTTTTAGTATTTGACTAATTTGGTTGAAGATGTCAAAAAAAAAGAACTTTTCTTAGTCAAATCAGAAAAAAAGAAGAGGTGAAGGAAATGAAATGTGAAAATTTCAAGAAAAAAGCGTGCAAAATAGTGAAATGAAGTATTTAGACTTTGGATAAAAATGCAAGAAGAATGAAAAAGAAATCACACGCAAAATAGAGAAGATGTAGTCGATCAAGAATGAAAAGAAGAGAGAAAACATGAAAGTCCAAGTAGAAAGGAAGGAAAACAAGTAGTTGCAGAGGCAAATTCACTTAGAATAAAGAAAGAGGTTATAAAAATAAATATGTAATATACGGTGTGACTTTTTACTCTATCTCTTAATCTTTGCATCAATTTACTGCAGTTTGAATGAGTTTGAGTAAAAATTCAGATCCTGTAATATATGATGCGTTTTGTCCTTTTCCAGTTCTCTTTTATCCTTTTAATATTCTATTTGCCTTTTTGTATTCTATTTTGTCTTTTGAAATTCTTTTGCCTATTTTGTCGTCTATTTTAAAAAGGTTAAGGAAACAGAATTGCTAAAAACCAATTAGAATTACAAAAAAACAAAATATAACGGCAAAAAGACTAAATAAAATTGCAAAAATACAAAATAGATTTAAAAATATTATAAATGTGAACAGTGGTTACGATATACTTACTCGGGAAACTTCCATTTAAAAAAAAGTTAATGCACTTATACACTGTACACCAAGATTGGTGTGGAAAACAACTGGTTTTCAACTTTTTTTAAATATGTGTCATTTGTAGTAGAGTAATTATTTATCAAGTGTGTATGTGTGAACGTGATCGTTTTAAATATGTAATAAATAATGTTTGCAATAAATGCCAATCTATTAGACTACTCTAACTTGTATGTGAGTGTCTATTAATTTAGCTTATAATTTGCATCCTAGATGAAGAGTATTGCCGGAATTAAGAGGGAAAATTGCTATTATATATGTATACATTCATTCGAAAAAGTGGCTGATATACGGTTTAGTTGGCTGACCAGTTTAACGAGAATATTTTACATAAAATTCGATATCTAGACGTCAAGGTATTTTGAAAAAGCAGGTTTAAAGAGATTATCAGTTATATAAGGTACCGGTTTAGAAAAGTTTAACTGTATATAGTTTTGAACGCATAACACACACACATATATAATTTTTTTAATAAGTATTGTTCAATTTTAAGAAAATGTTTATCTATTTTTTGATTGATGATAAATCTAATTTTATATAAAATGTATGGTTTTATGCTAAATCGGCCATGCTGGTTTCATTTCTGGAATCAAATTTACATTTAGGATTTGAAAATATCTCTAAGTATCAATCAAATTTTTCGGTTTATTTTTAAAAACTGTCTCTAAAAATATTTATTCAAATAAATAAAAGTTTTTATACCAAATTGACAAACACAGGTAAATTTGTTGTTTTTGCTTCTTTTAAAAATGGCGAATATATTTTACTTTTTGTGAAATATCAACAAACAGTTCTTTATATTATAATCCAAAACGTGCATGTCACAATGATGCTCCAAACACTAAATGCGAAGACATTACCCTAATTAATAATCTAAAATATGAAGTAACTCTTGCAGACTCCAACAAAAACGAATAACTTTTTCTTTCTCACCATCCACATACTCAACCATACCACCCATGCACAAGTCTCCACTATAACCAAACCTAGCTATCCAATAACCTTCAGGATAAACAAAAATCGTCTCTTCCTAAGCCTAAGAAATCCCTAAATAGCGAGCTTACTCTAAGAATATTCTCCTTACTTCCTTTGACTCTAAAGCCGAAAAGCTGCCTTCTGACAAAAAATAGTCAAAAACCTAGAAACAAATAAGTATACACATACCATCTCTAATACACGATCCTCAAATAGTGGCACTATATACTTTCAATTTTCATAACCAGAAAAGAAAGCACTAGCGCATTAAACACTTCACAATAACGGAATTAAATCCGAAGGTTTACACATCCTTAAACCCCATTTCCTACTCAGAAGCATACCGATATCCGCACCACTTTTTTCGCCCTATGCAACCATTTCTGAGGAAAACCTAGACTTAAAAATATTGACACCCTTAATACAGTACGCAATACTGGTAATACAGGAACCCTCTTTTATACTGCTATCCTAGAACCCAGTAAATACCTATTTAAATCTCCTAAGCTAATACTCGACCATCACATTCTGACTCTAACCTTAGCAAAACCATTACATCGCAAATGTCAGAAATGTCTAAAACACAACAACTCAACGAATAAATCTAAAGCTGCATCAACCAATTGTAATCACTGCGGCAATCGAGGCTACTCTATATCAGAGTGCATTTTCAAAAACGATTCCACAAATACTTTTATCCTTTTTATGCACGAGTTTTAAATTATGGTTAAATTTTATCAATGTTTATATGGAGCGGGTGGTTTCAGATAGTCTCTATATCATGCATAAATCTGAATAAAATCGAGGCTACTCTATATCAGAGTGCATTTTCAAAAACGATTCCACAAATACTTTTATCCTTTTTATGCACGAGTTTTAAATTATGGTTAAATTTTATGAATGTTTATATGGAGCGGGTGGCTTCAGATAGTCTTTATATCATGCATAAATCTGAATATTACAATATTAATATTTGCATAAAAACGATTGCTCACACTTACTTAAAGGACATTAATTTCAAATTTATAATAATGGAGAATTCAGATAGACAACAGCCAGGTTTGTAACAAAATATATTTCTTTAAGAAGTATTTATATTTTTTCCCATTTTTATTTTTTATCTTTACTTTCAATCCCAAAATGATATGAATTCATATTTCATAAGAAGAAATGATTATAAATATGGATCTCGCTTCAAATGATTACATTTACTTATTAGGTTATTTAATTAAAACGAATATATTTCCCCTCCACCAATAATTATTAATTCCCTTGATTCTATATTATGCTATTTTAAAAGTCTTGCTTGGCTTTTTGAGCATTCTTTTCACATTATTTTTCTTATCCTAGTATTTTTTTAGATTCAGAAAATTATTTTACGACTTCGACTACACTTATTTATAATTTTTTTTAAGACTAATGCCTCCGTCCAATGTTAGGGAGTCAAAAGCATTCGATTCGGAGATTTTAAAGAGGTCGGAGACGCTATCTAATAAAATTTAAGTGTCCGAGTCGATTTTTTAAGTATTTTAAATATAGGAAAGAATAGTTTATTTTTGCGAGCATATGAAATATCGCTTCTTTAGTCGGAAGCGAACGGTTATCGTTGAATTTATAAGTTATTTGCAGTCACGGGATTTTTTAAATAGCTGGATTCAGATTTTTGGAACTAGTCCGTATCAGAGCCCATTATTTTCGCTCCGACTCAGCCCTACATCTTCCTATTTATAATTAAGCGACGTTGACTTCAAAATTTTATAATTATGAAACATAAATTTTGTGTTTCAGATATTATAAGTCTACAACTTAAAAATATGTAAAATTACTCTAGAAACATCAGTTATGAATTATTGACTCACTAGTTAGTTTTCAATGTAATGTTTTAAGTGTGATTATAGAGAGTCATTAAAAGATATCCACAATCTTACACTCTTCTATTTTATGTTCCAACGCCAAATATTTCTTCAACATAATTTATTAAAATTTTTTATTGATTTGCACTTGTAGTTTAATATTTTACTTTCATTGCCTTAAAAAATGTTTTCAATTTATTGTCTATAAACGTTTTATCTAATCCAAAACAATAGCCTTTAAAAACTCAATTTATCGTAAATTAATTTTTCAAAATTTCCTTTTTGTCCATTATCTTGTTTTATATATACTACTCTCAAGCAGTGGCGTGGCTAGTACGGGGCTTAAGGTGCAGTGCCCCTCTATCTTCGCTATTAAAATCTATCTTCATTGATGAAGTGTTGAATTTTTTTCTCAAAAATCCTAAAAGCTTCAAATTTATTAATAAAAATTTTGTTGACTCTTTGCCTCCTGAGAGATTTGAGATTTTTATTTTTTGTTAAAAAATCTGCCCTTTTGTGCCACTCCATTTTTTATTTTTCGCTAAGCCACTGCTCTCAAGGAGATGATTTCTTTCTCTGGCAACTTATTTCCTCTCTCGATTGATCTGAATCAATTTGTCTATATTTAATAAGTTATTATATTATGAGTTCTCATCATCTCCATGGAAGATAAATTTTTTCCTTTGATGAGCTTGACTGAACAAATTAGATGAAATAAATATTATCCTTTGAAAGAAAAGACGTTAACAAGTGCATAAACAAACTGCCATAAACCTATCCTCATATATTTCAATAACAAAAAATTTTCTATAGATGTGTTCATTTTTACGTATTCTGTTCGCATAACTGTTTCAATTACTTTTCACTGTCAATTAACACTAGAAAAGCCATGGAGTCGCATAGATAGAGCCCCTGACTTTTTGAGAAGCTTTTTTAATTAGAAAGATTTTCAAAGCGAAATGTTTCAGACATTAAATATTTTTGAGCTAACTATTTCATGAATTTAAATAATTCAATTCTTTACCTCGATGGTCCACGCGGATTTTAAAAGACCCTTGAGATCATGTCTGAAAAACAAATACCCTTAGATTTGTGTTGCTTATAATACATAAAATATTTATTTTTTTTCTAGGTAGAATAAACTTTTGCTTCTATTTTATTACTAACTTTTAAGATTATTTATATTTTGTCTTTGTTGCCGCCTTTTTAAATATATAAAAATACATTGTGAAAGAATCACACTATTTGTCTTCAAAGATCTTAATTCTCAAAGCGTTAAAGTAAGTTTATTTCAAATTACTTAAAGTCGTTTGCTTTTTCTTGGATCTAATGGGTTAATCTTCAAAATAATTTTTGGGTGAAACATATCATTATTTACTAGCCTATCGAACTAATGGACTATTTTTGATATACAGCAATGCTTTTTTGAATAGAAAAGAAGTTGAATAGTTTGAAAACGAAGGAAGTGACCACTAAAGAAATGCTTTCCCAACTACACTCTCTACGAATGTACTATTGTAATGAACAAACAGGTATTCCCAATATTTCATTATTTATTTTTTGATTAGTCGAAAGGATAAAAGGGTAGGTTATTTATTTAAAATAATTATTAGGGTAATATACACTAGTGATGTATTGATTAGATTGACATGTGTATTGGTGTCGGCTTAATCGTCTTTTTTTTTGTTTGATCGGTATCGACAAATTTTTATTGTTCACTGATTTTATCAGCTGAAACAATATGCTAATTAAAGTTTATACTACAGCTATGGAGAGTAAAATATTTTTACTTAATCTGATTTTAAAATCCATGACTGTGACTACAACAGTCGCAAAGATTTACAGCTTTGCAAAAATGATTCTTTTGAACCAACTTTTAGACTTTATATCTCGAAAACCACATGACTTATGAAGTTAAGATAAATAAGAAAGAACCTTTGTATTTTATGCATAGCGCTTTATACATATAACATTTTAATGAAAGCTCCCTTTGCTTAACTTAATAAGCTTAACTTAATTTATAAATAAAGTTAGGGAAAGTTCAAAAATAAGTCAGTCAATTATCTTTCATTTTTGACCCCTCTTCTCAACCTTTGAATATCTATATTTCTAATTTATAACATAGTATGGTTTAGTAATTAGTTGATGTTTAGTTGTGGTGGACAAGTTTATTCTCTTAGAAGAAACAAATTAGAAAGAACTACGGGAGAAAAACTCTTGTTTTAACATTAAAATTTAATATCTAATTTAACGCATTGAAGTTTTTTATTTTTTTTATAAAGGTTATACTTTAATAGAGACTTTTATTATAATGTTTAAATTAAAAGAAAATAATTTAAGAATTCATATAAAGAATCGGTTAAGCATCTGTATACGCATGTTAAAATGTTATCGGAATCGGCATCGTGGAAAAATTGAGATCTCTGCAACTCTAAAAACTTTGCTATAGTCAAAATTATTGGTACATTAGGAAAACTTCAACCAGTTGTAAAGTTTGAAGGAATAGAATAGCTACAAAAGGAAAATACAAGCGAAAATAAGACAAACAATTTTTTAACATGTTAACCACCACAGTCTACAAATGGCGGCTTTTTATCATTGCTTTTTAATGCAAATATTCTGCGTTACATTAGATATGGCCGGATTTTTGTGATTGTCATTCTGACTAATTTCCCTTAAAATTTTTCCCATTGCAAGCTTGACTTTATTTATTATGAAATACGCATTATAAATATTTTAGTGTATTTAGATAAACAATTCTGATTTAAAGATCTTTAAAGGCTTAGGCATAAATTTAACCTGATAAAAGATGGGAAATGATTGACCTTTTTATTTCAAAATTCAATTTATGCGAATATTCGTCAATTTGCGAGGTTTGCTGTATATTTTATTTTCACTATTCCTAACTCATTAGTTGATTTGATTGATATCATCAGATTATATTTTTATTTGAACAAGAAGAACATGTATCTGAAATTGATCGCTATGTTACGAATGTTCTCATTAGATAAAAATAAAAATGACTTAAATCATAGATCTTATAATTTTTGTCAAAAATAATTACAACAAAATGGATGATTTTTTGAAAATCAAACTTTTCTCTTTTCTAGATCAAATAGTTGAAAATTTCTCTGACCAAAGTCAAAATCTACTACTTACAAAAGATAATAATGCTCTTCCTGAAAAATTTGAATAAGCCGTCCCCAAATTTTCTTAATGACTTCCCGCAAAAAAAGCAAACAACATCTTGTGCAGAATAAAAAGATCCACACTCACGTTGTTGTATGCCACGATGCAAAAGACAAAGTTCCATGGTGTCTACACGGGCCAACATTGCTATACTCAAAAAGCGAAGTTTATCCTTCTACACTGAAAAGTGACAAATTGTTTTATGCTTGTTCTACCTTCAGAAATCGTAAAGAATGTCCTGCTTACCATCTCAAAAGTAAACGAGTAAAGACAGCTTACTTTTTTTCTTATTACACAAAGGAAGATGGTTCTTCTCTTAATTTTCATTATTTGTTATTTCTTTATACCTTTTTCATACGATATAAAATATAAGCCCTAAACCCCGTAACCCCTTCCTCTCCTCCAAAAACCTCAATCACTTCCCTCAATTTTTTTAAACTAAATCCATCGTTACTCATGTATGAAATTTTAACTTTTGATGAACATAATTACGATCTTACGGAATATTCGAATAATTTCAGTTAAAAGAACAACGTGAATAACTTCTTTACGAAATACTTCAACTGTTCATTTTATATTTTGAATGATAATCTAATACTCAATGAAGAAGGAAGAAGAATTTATTTGCATATCACAAAAACAGAAAGAATTTGTAAAATCAAAATACAAGCATAAGGTTTTAATTATTTGTATGCAAGGATTCACACAAAAGCTACTGAAAGCCACTTGACGTGTGTAACCTGAAAAAAGAAAAGATAATTTCATTGAAACGAGTTAAAAATAATACAAGCTTAGAGGGTTAAAAACAGAAAATCAAATACAGTAAATATAACTATGTAGTATATACATGTGTGTGTGTGTGTAAGAGTGAGTGTATATATAAACGAATACATGTATATATATATTCATGTGTGTGTGATGTTTAATGTATATTTATATATACTATATTACAATGATCAAGAATGACAAGAGCAAATGTAGCAATGACGTGAATTACAAGATAAGTATTGACTAGATAAATAATTTTTCATTTCTTTTTTAAAACTAGCAAAACTGTTTAGCCAACAATAATATGAAGGATTTTCATAAAAAAACCATGATATTTTTTGACCCAACGTTTGCTTATTTATAGAACCTAACTGCTCTAAATGTAAATGGCAAGCACTACGTGTTTGGTATTGATGTATCTGGGTATTAAAAGTCAACGTATTAGCTAACTTAGGACAGCATATACCCTTTACGTTTAAATAGAAACAAGCACATTCTATAACTATAAAGATCCCTAACTTTCAAAGTATTAGAGTCCTTAAACAAATTACTAGTATGGCTAATGTATTTTACGTTATACACTGTTCCTAATATATTTTTTTTGAGTTATTAGTAAAATCTCTGTATTTACATGTCCCCAGTTTAAAATTGAGTAATATAATACAGGTTATACAAAAGCTTTGTACATTTTTATCTTAATATTTATTGGTAAGAAAGTATACGTTAGGAATCGAGAGAGAAGCATATTTAACCTAGAGTTAAGTTTTTTTTATATGATGAGACCATTTCAATTTATAGTCAATTGTAATTCCAAGAAAAGTGAAAGCATCCACATTCTCTAGAACACAATTATTTAACAAAATATCAAAGTGATCCTTATTAGCTTCACTGTTTTGGAATGTCATGCACTTACACTTGTGCTCACTCACTTTAAGTGCATTTGAACGAAAAAATTGCATTACGGTGCTAAGTTTGCCGTTGATTTTAAAGATAGAATCAGAATAATAATCTTTGTAAGGAAACAAAATAGATATGTGGTCAGCATACATAAAATACTAAATTTGATTTGTGTTCAAAACATCCTTCATATCATTCATATTGATGGTGAAAAATAGTGGCCCTAGGACAGAGCCCTGTGGCACACCAATTCTATTAAAGCATTTCAAGTTAGACTTCATATTGTTAACTTCGACATACTGCTTTCTATTATGAAGGAATGAAGCAACTAGATTTATGGAAGAATATTGCACAGCATACATCCTAAGTTTAGAAAGAAGGCGAGAATGATTAACGAGTTCAAATGCACTCTTTAAGTCCAAAAAGATAGCTTTACATTTGTAACCATTGTTCAAAGCATTTGATAATCCAGAAAGAAAAAGAGAATATAAGTCTTCGACAGAATGGTTAATACGATAGCCAAAATGATTACTTCCAAAAAGGTGATTCCTTTCGAAAAAATTATACATCTGAAGACTTATTAATTTTTCATATTAGATATAACAGGCACAATAGCAACTGGTCTATAGTTAGATATCAAATGAGTATCTCCTTTCTTATGGACGGGAACTAGTTTGGAGATTTTAAGACAAGTGGGATAATAAGAACTGTATATCATTTCATTGAACAAGTATACCAGTGGTTTGACAAGAAAAGATTCAATATGCTCTATCATTTTAGTACTGAGTCCATAAGCATCCTTCGAGACAGAGGGCTTTAATGAAATAATGCTTCCAAGAATAACATTATTAGTGACAAACCTAAAGCTAAATTTAGGAATAGAGAGTAGTTCTATATTAGGTTCATCAAAGCTCGAAATATCAGATTTCTTATAGAACGAATTGAGAAACAAATTAGGTATGGAAATATCAGTAACAAATTCTTCATCATTTTTTATCTTAATAGATTGCTGTTGTTTTATATTGAGTATAGAATTCATTTTTTTCCACAAGTGTCTAGAGCCATTGCCAACATTATTAAAAACATCACTGTAGTATTTTTGCTTTGCTTTCCAGATCATTTTTTTCAATTTGTTCACACTTTGAAGAGCTGATTTATACTCATAATACTTATTACTAAAATTTTTATACTTTAACATCTTAGAATAAAGTCGATCTCTTACAACAATTTTCTTCTGAATAAGATTATTCATCCATACCTTATCAATTCGACCCTTCCTAATGGACTTTTTATATACCTTTGTGGAGGCACTAAAACTCCCACTAATATCATGTAAAAAGAGCTCAGCTTTTTCCTCAAGAGAAACACTAGAAGAAAATAAATGATCCCAGCTTTTATTTCTAAAACTGTCATACAATAAATTATAATCGAGTTTCTCATAAAATTTAGAGAAAACAAAAGACAAATGAGCAATATTAAGACTAATAAATAAAGGAAAATCATCCGATATGGAACCATGAAGAGGTGCAACAAAAATCTCAAACCTCTATGACTAGAAACACTAGAAGGAAAAGAAAGTAAACAAAAATCATTCTTATTACAAACACTAATATCCTCGTACTTATGTAACCATGTCTCTTGAAGACAAACTACATCAAAAACTTTACCTGAAACTTGAAAGATTTTGTCTAATGTATGATTAGACTTGTTTTTGTTCCTAGAGCAATTAATACACTTAAAAGAACTATTATTCGTCATTATGGGACAATTCTCAGATAAATGATATGAACAAAATTGACAGCATAAGCTATCACTCTTACACTTAGAAGCAGTGTGGCCAACTAGATAACATTTAGTGCATTGCTTAATATACACTAAAGGAAAAACATAATTACACTCAAAATCTATAAAAATATGTCTATCAGTTTGTGAAAAAATATGATTATAAACTTTAGGAGAAACCCGACATACCACCAACTTTCTGCCATCTTTACAATTCTTTGAAAACGCAAACTCAAAGCACTCCCCATTATCCACCATTGTCTTGAGACAGGCCCGGATTAACCTAGTGGCTGAAGTGGCTTATGCCACGGGCCCCGCATTTTGAGGGGCCCCGCAAACAGCTTTGATTTTTAATAAAGCATATAGCAATTATATTGAATATATAATACATAATATTGATTTAAATATAACATAAAGATAATAAAGAAGAGAAGTTTGATTGATTGTTCAAAAATTGTCAAAGAGCTTCAAAATAGAATGACGTAATTTTTGTCTTTTCATTTTCTTCTCTCTTCAAGTTTATTCCTCCCTGACATTATCTTTTTAACATTATCTTTATCTGTGATTTGCAACGTTTGAATTTTGTAAGTGTTTCTTTGTTTGTTTATACAAGGCGCATGGACGTCCGCAAAAAAATGTAGGGAGGGGCAAACTTTTTTTTTCAAATATAAAAATAATGTAATAATTTGTGAAACAAATAATGTGATTTTTATTCAAAAACATGCATTTTTCATACTATGATAATAATACATGCTTCCAGGCAAGGGTGTGTCCAGAAAATTTATTTGAAGAGGGGGGCAAAGATTAAATTTAAAAATTTTTAATATTTTCCGATATCTTTATATTTAGTTTACCCTGAAAAGTAAGTAATTTTTTACTTTTTTTTAACTTGTTTAGTTTTTTGAAAATCTAAATTTTTTGAATATTGTTTCACTATCAAAATAAATTTGTTTATAATTTTTTTTTAAAGATTAATGATTAAGGATAGTATTGTAAGTTAATTAAATACCAACGCAATCATATTGCAATATGAGGTTTTGACCGAAGCCGGATAGAAATTGGGTATAAACCGTTATGATAGGTTTGAAAAGAGTACATGTGTGTATCGTCAACGATATATAGAAATAGAATTATATATTTTTGTTTACATTATTGATCGTGTGTTAGCATATCATTATCAAAAAAAAAATAAAACAGAATGTATGATGTGCTTATAGAAAATAAACAAGTTGAAAAAAAGAAAATAAGACAGAAATAAATAAAAGTGAAAATGTAGATAAATGATTAATTTCTTTCTATAATCTATATTGACATGCAATTTTGAAAAGGTTATGCTAAAATAGGTCTTACAAGCATGAAGAAAAAAAGTATTTTTGGACGAATGAGGGGCAAACTTTTTTAGGGGGCTTTGCCCTTCTCGTCCTTCTGGGTTTACGGCCCTGCTCCCAGATATCTATATAAAATGTATTAATTAGATCATATTTTTTTTGTTTATTTTCTTGATACTAATGCATCTTATGCATTTAGATATTTGATTATATTTGATACATTTTATACATTCGAAAATTTTTTACATTTTTCCATAGGAAGGCAAATGCCTATTTTGCCACCCTCTTTGCGGACGCCTGTGACTAAGCTACTAATTTTTTTATTGCAAAAAAATAAAAATGATGCTATTTTTTGTAAACGTTTTAGATAAATAAAAAGATGAGTTTTACAAGTGGTGTATTTCGTGAAAGGGGCAAAAATCGTAATTATCTCTCTGGAGCTGCAAAAAGAAAAATGAAACAAAGACGCGAAGCACGAGAAAATGAAGTTTTGAGCAAAGTTCCAAAAATATCAAATATCTTTTTGCCAAAGTCTGAAAATGTCGATGTAGTTGAGCTCAGCCTTAAGTCCACTATTACAGATTCACAATTACCAGCACAACATGACAAAGATGCCACATGCCACTCCAATGATAATAATAATGCCACAACTACAAATGAGAATCCGACAATAGTGATGGAAGAACCCATGATAACTAATGAATTTTTAGAATCAAATAGTACGTTCAATTCTACCGATCCATATTCATGTGACTTAGGGTTGTGGCCAGATTCTATTTCAGAAAGTATAAGAGAATTTTGGGCGGCAAAAGGAAGTAGTGAGTGTAGAAATATAGAAGCGGATTTCAGGGAATCATCTATTAAATATCAAGGAGAAAATTATAAAAGACAATGCAACAAAAGTTTGTTCACATACACGCATGATCTCACAAAACAGAAACATTCTCGAACTTGGCTCTGCTACTCCCCATTAAAGCGTGCATTGTTCTGTTTTGCGTGTAAATTGATGACCGACAGCACAAATTTTGGCACCACATCCTACACCGCTTCCAAGCAAGCAACCAAGTTTTGGAATCAGCTGATCAAGACATTAATTCAGCTGTTCATATTTATGAATCGCTTATTGAGTATATTAACAAGCTTCGAGAAAAATTTGAAGAATTTGAAAAAAAAGGAAAAGTTATTAGTAAATGTGAACACTATCTGAGCGAAGTAAGAAGGGTGCGTACAAGAAATCGCCGTTATGATCAACCTCGATCAGAGCCGGAAATGAAACAGACTCCAAGCAGTGCGTTTCGTACAGGCACGTTTCTTGTGATAATCGACAATTTACATGCTGAATTACAAAAACGTCTACGTGCATATACTACCGTAGCTTTAAAGTTTGGATTTCTTCGAAAGCTTAAAGAACTCTCGACTGAAGAAATTATTGAAAAAGCCAAAGATGTTCAAAAAGCATATCCTAAAGATATTGATGCTAGTCTGTCTGATGAATTACTACAGTTTTCAGCTTTCCTCAATACAGGCTTTGCAAAAGAAACTCTAGAAGCTCCAAAAGTTTCAAATGCTTTCAATATTAGATCTTCAGATTCTAATAGTGTAAATGACAAAGAAGATTATCATGATAGAGAAGTCAACGTGAATTCATTGGAATTACTCATGTACCAGCTTCTTGTCAGAAAGAATCTTGAAACAGTATTTCCAAATACAATTATTTTGCTTCGTATATATCTAACCTTGATGATTTCTTACTGTTCAGGAGAACGGTCGTTCTCAAAACTTAAGTTAATCAAAAATCATTTGCGATAATGCATTAAACAAAAAAGACTAAATAACCTTGTTTTGCTTGGCGCCGAGAGTGATCTGTTGCGACAAATTGATATGTCATGTGTAATCAACGAGTTTGCTTTGAAAAAATCGCGCAAGCATGTTTTTTCTAAGATTTGATGGCATCAAAAACAAAAATTCATTTTAATGAAACATAACTTATGATCGATTTATAGAAATAAAATTTTTGTTGTTTTTTTGACTTTTTTTACTGTACCCTACTCAATATTTGAGTCAACGAATTGTATGCTCCATTATATATAAATATTACTGTCTGTTGTCTGTAAATAAAAGGGAAAATTGTAAACTAATTGAGTGAAAACCTGAATTTAAATTATAAATGCTGGAATTTTTGGAGGGCTAAAGTTCATGGGGTCCCGCGCTGAAAAAAGCCACAGGCCCTATTTATCTTTAATCCGGCCCTGTCTTGAGAGCTTTGTTTTTAAGAATATTGGATTCTATATATTCATCATTGAGATTGGAAGAGACCTTGAAACTGATCTTCCTTTGAACTTTTCCCGGTTTAGTAACAGTAATTTCGTTGGAGGAAAAAAGTCTTTCAGCTTCTGAATAACTTTTTTTGTCAGGAAAACGAGCTTTGTCATTTTCTCCTTTTCCTGAAGTTGTGTCACTTTAACATCGTTAAGAATCTTGCCAATACTAGATATGGGCACAGATTTATCAATGAACCAGGGGCGCACATCCTCAAAATTATTGGGGGGGGGGCGAATTTTTTTTCTTGCAATTTTCAAAATTAGTGGTCTGGAAATACCACGGGAGACCAAATATCCTTTAAAATAGAGTGTATTCAGCGCATACCCTAAAGTCCTAAATTTATAAGACTACATTATATTTTTTTTACAAAATTAGTGAATTTAAATACTATATTTCCAGCGAAAATACTTTAATTAAATTTGCATATCGAATATAGTGCGCAGAAAAAATGCCCCCAATTAAAAAGTAGGAAAAAATGCCCCCAATTAAAAAGTAGGAAAAAATGCCCCCAATTAAAAAGTAAGAAAAAATGCCCCAATTAAAAAGTAGGAAAAAATGCCCCCAGTAAAAATGCCCCAATTTAAATTAGGAAAAAATGCCCCAACACAAAAAATTTCAAAAAATTATTAATTAAAATTTTTAAAAAAGATATGTCAAATAAAGATTTTTTGTAAAAAAAAAAGTTAACTTTTCATTTAAAACATTTAAAATTTAATTAAAGTAAACTAAAAAACTCAGCATACGACAATTTTTTAAATACAAAAATTTTTTTATAAAACAGCAAATATTTTTGGACCTTGTGTGTATCAGAACACTTTCTAAATATAATTTGTATTTTAACTGATTTTAAGAACACATTCCCACAAATATGCACCTTTGCTATTGTTTTCAAGAACTTTATAAAGAAAAAACCCTATAGATTAAGAAATTTTAGAAATTTAGCCTTTCAAAACGGTACCAAATAAAAATATTTATATAATTTAAAAAAATCCTGAAAATCAAAAATTAGTGGTGATTTTTTTCTACTTTTTAATTGGGGCATTTTTACCTACAACCATCGAATATACACTAGTTTAAAAAAATCCAAAAATGTTAGGGGGTGGAATAGGGTTTTTCATTTGAAAAATGAAGTAGTCTACCAGGCACATTACAGGAATTGATGAAAGGATATTTGATTCATAGAGAAAACAAATAACTGAAGGTTGGATAGTTTTATATCAGTGAATGTAAAAAATTTCCTACATAATTAACATAAGAGAGAAAGGAAACAAAATAAACTAATAAAGCAATTTTCACTATTTTAAAATGGAACCGTCTGTTCTCAGAATAATTTCAAAATAATAGGAGGCATAAAGAATGAGAGTTTATTTGATATTTTCAAGTTTTTATAAGCAGCAAAAGCCAACGTTAAAGTAGCTAGCCCTTATAATTAAAAAATTATTTAAATAACGGTCGACAGACATTTCGCCCCCTGACAAATTGTCTCATACGCTATTAGTATCATCCATCTTTGCTTATTATATGTGTAAAATTATTAAAAAAATTTATATTCTTGTTTATTTTATCTCTATTAAATTATTTCAAATCAATCAATTTATCTCTTAATTTTGTAGAATTGTCCATGAGACAAAATGTCTTATGAAAATAACGGGGAGAATTGTCCATGAAACAAAATGTCTTATGAAAATAATGAGGCGAACTGTCTTATGAAAATAATGGGGCGAAATGTCCGAGGACCAAACTAACATAAATCAAAGTATACGAGAAAAGAAAATCATTGCGTTTTTTGAATATTTCTGTCTACAAATAAAATTCTGACAGCTGTCATAAATAGATCAAGTACATTTTTAACAACTGAAACATTTTGTTTCGATATTATATTTTTATTATAATAATCAACAAATTTTCTTAAAAAAAGTGATTTGATTATGTACAGTGTTACTTCGAATCGTGAATATCGAATCGAACATTATAAAAATATCTCTGCTCAAATATTAAGGAAATAGGGTATTCTTGCTTTTAAACTGAATAGATAGTCAAAATATTCATTCCAAAATAAGTATTGAAAAAAATTTCTTGACTTGAAAAAATTAAAGTTTTCAAATGTTTCAAAATGTAGCAAACGTAGTGATAAAGATTAAGTGACTTTTGTTGAAAAAGTTCTTAGCGCGAGTCTAACAATATTCATTGATATAAAATTGTAACGATTGAAAACTATTTTAATTAAACTCTAAATGCAAATTAGACAGAAGCAGTGGTGTAGTCAAAAAAAAGTTGATAGGGCACAATTTTAAAACAAAAAACTTGCGCAACATTATTTATACATTCTTGACCCTTTCATTGGAGAAATTTTCAAAAACTGATATCGCATAAGATGCATGGGGCACCATGCTTACCATGCGGTACATAGGAGTGTGGGCACGGCCCCTCATGCCCCAGCCTAGCTACGTCACTGGAGAGAAGAAAGCTGAATGAGATAGGAGAGCTTAACAAGAGAAGAGGGCTTGAATGAAATAAGAGAGCTTGAGTGAATGATTGAGTTTTAGCAGAGAAAGCGGAAGAGAAAAACAGAGGAGAGAGAAAGAGAAATAGAATCACTGTGACAGAAGATGAAAAAATCTAGTGGATCATCAACATGTGTTTGCAAATACTACAGAGGAGACACTGTGATAAATATTGCTTACTTATTGTGTGCATATTGAAACAATGGATTATTATTATATAGCTCTCACGCATCGTCTGTAAAATATGTTCGATAGGAAAAATGCGATAGGAATTTCAGAGCAGCTTGGCATGATGTTTGATTGATTCGAAAGTCTGCATTCCTTCTATGCGATCATCATACGTTTTATAAACAAGCAGCAACTCTTACTTATATAAAATTATTGGGGGGAGGGGGGGGGGGGCGAAGGTCAATTTCGCCCCCCCCCCCCCCTGAAAACACATTGGGGGGAGGGGGGCGGTCGCCCTCCGGATGTGCGCCCCTGCAATGAACAAACTATTAGTTTTGTTTTTTACATCTGAGTAGGACTTAGGCTTATCTTCCAGTCTATCAATTCTCTTATTCAATAAATCAAAACTTTCAGGTAAAGATAGCGGATAAAAATTTTGTTGACTTTTATTCAAAGAGTTCAAAACCTTCACTTCATTAATCAAAAAATTTAAGCATTCAGACAAATCTTTTTTTGAGACTTCTCTAGAATTTAAGGAATTAATTCCACCATCTAGTGCGATATTCAAAGTATTCAGTACATTTTCTTTACAATTCGGATATATGTTATTCAAAGCCTCCATAGAGAGAAAAAGAAAAAAAAATTCAAATGTCAACCGTCATTAATTTTTTGAATAAAAAAAGGTTTTAATTTATAAGGCAAGATTTTCTTTGATTTCAAAAAGTTAAGAACCAACCAAAAAATAATATATTTTGGCATATTTGAATAATTTTGTTAACAGCAGTATTTGATATCTAGTTTTGATTTACCACTTATTTAAAAAGACTGGATTCTCTCATTCATTTTGAGCAAAACCCATAATTATTAACGAGGACGAATATAGATGAGGAGACGGTACCTTACTGTGGGCATAATACCTCCAAACTTTTTATGCGAGGAAAGCCGAATCGTTTCGTGTAAAAGATTTGGATGATGTATAATCCTGATGGGTATCCTTTTTCAATTGAGATTTATACAGGTGCCAAAGGTGATAATAAAAATAAAACAAATCTTCCATTTGGAACAAAAGTTGTTGAAAGTAAGTTTATAAATGAACTAGAAAATCACAGTCCTTATTTTGACAACTTTTTTCATCATATGATCTTGTTTTATATTTGTCAAGCATCGGATTTAAATCGATCAGAACAATAAGAGATAATAGGACAAAGAAATGTTCTTTTTTACCTGTAAAAAGTTTTTAAAATTAAAAAGAGGAGAATTTGATTATTGTGGAGATGGAAAAGTAGCGTTAGTACGATGAAACGATAATAATGTAGTTACTGCGATTTCGAACTGGATTGCAGCTTATCCTTTACAAACGACTATGCGTTATTGTTCAAAGCAAACAAAAGAGGATTTTTAGAAAATGTACGGTGGACCTCTGTTTCTAATTATGTATTTTATATGGACGAAACCATTTTCTTACGTCTACTACTCAAGAAAGATGTTACATGTGTAAGAAAAATAACGCAGGCATGAAAAGTGTTTTCCTTTTTTCATCACAAATGCTAATCTTTTTTTAAACCAATTTTTATCTTGAATATTATTACCCTAGACGCCAACGTTCCATTTTGGTTAATTTTTTTAAAGTGAATACTTTCTAAATTTTGAAAAAGAAATGTCAAGCAAAGTTATAGTCGTGTTTAAAAGGTTATACACGTGTACAAAGTTTTAGGCAGAGTTGCAGAAAAATTGATTTCTACGTCTAATGACCTTTTTTGCATCTTCAAATGGTCAATTTAAAGGTCATTTTTTATTGATCTTTTCAAAAAATTTTGAAAGGCTGACGTTGTAGAGCTATTAGCGTACCAAATTAATATCTATGACTACAACGGTTGCAACTGCTTTACAAAAATGATCCCTTTGAACCCACATTTCAGACTTTATATCTCGAGAACCATGTGGGTTATGAAGTTTAAGGAGTTCTATACCATTTTTTTTTAAATTCATAAATGTCGCAAAAAAATTGTCAAAAACATGGAATGCCTCTTTAGCCGTTTGGCTAACTATACTGTTTTTTTAGTCAAATCGTTTTTCTTTTAGCCATTTCTCAGAAAAACGAATATTTCAATAAATTTATATTAACCAGCTATCAACAACATTCGACATATGTCGACTTTACAAAAATAAAATCGCCTGCGTTTATTAGTGCTTTTTAATACAAATCTTCTGCTTTACATTAGATATCGTCTGATTATTCTGGTCGATAACGGGTTAAAAGAGCTTTTCAACTTTATTTTAAAATGTTTAACGACCAGAGTCCACTTTAAAATCTTGTCTGGTTATTCTCGTCATTAACCCATTTACGACCAATGTTCCTATTTTGGAGCATAAGTAATTTCATCTTCGTCTGCTTTTTTCAATGACGTTGAATATAAATCGTCTGCATTTTTTTAGATATCGTCTGCTTTGCTTGGTCTTAAATGGGTTAACGTGTTGATACAACATGAACTGGGCCTTTCATGTGTCGTAAAACTTGAATTGCCATTATGCAGGATTCAACTTGTGCTTTCAATTCACTATGATCGGGAACTGCATCTTGCATAGCTTTTCCTAGTATTCCAATTGGTCCTAAACGTCTACTAAAAAATCTGTCAACGCGTGTATGTTGCTATATTATTAACAACACCTAATAGCAGTACACGATTCTCTACGTCATTTTCAGAAGCTGCTGTAGATATATAAGCTAATGCAGAGGGAGCACAGGAATTTATTAAATTTAAATTTGACTATTCAAAAATGCATTTACATAGTTTTAAAAAATGCGTTTCGCCCAACTTGCGAAATTGTTATAATTTTTGTTCTCCAACTTTACTGTCGAGGCAAACGGTTAGCGCGAACGTATTATTTCAGTGAATCATTCATCAGCAATCCAACTTCCCACATTTAACAAAACTCGCCTGTAATTATTTACAAATATGCTTTTTTACTAATCAGAATTAAAGTCGGATTTTGAGAATCAGAATAAGAATTTTAGAAATGAAAAAATCAGAATCAAAGATGTAATTAAAAAATGTCAAAGAAACAGAATCATAATCATTATTTAGAATCGCCCCAACCCTGCCTTTTTATGTTTAAAAAATAGGTATGATCTTTTTTTTTTAATTTTCTCAATTATGATTTCGACAATTTGTCTTCTCAAAGGAAGTTTAGAGATCGACTTTTTGATAAATAAAATTTAAAAAAAAATCGCCATCTCCCTAGTATATAGTTTTGACAAATATAAAAGTAAGTTTGCATATGAATATTTTTGAAAACGTATGATATGAAATTTGTCTTTCTAAATAGTATCCTAAGGGCGATAAAAGATTAATTTCTATCAGAAAGGATTTCTCGCCACTTGAATAAGTTGACGTTTTCAAAGACAAAAAATTTTGATAAAAAGAAGCTAGGTTCTTCAACCCAGAAAAATTCATTAAAATACGAACTGCGTTATAACTTTATTTTCTCTGCTTTGAGCTCTATATTTTTTTAATTCAAAATTTTGAAACTTGTTTCACTGGATTGAAAATTTAAAAATTCTAACTTAACGTCATAAAGACATCACATCTAGCACTCTCTAACAATGAATGTGTCTTATTTATTTTTACAAGCTTGTTCTTTTCACTTAATCAATAATCTTTTAAATTGTTTTAGCCTTTCAAAAAGAGCTTATTGAAAGAATTGAGAAAAAGATACGAAGAAAATCTGCCCAAACATTCGCACAAATTCTACCGAGGCCTTCTGCGAAAAATCCTTCGAGATTATCCCGATTCCTCTTTTCTGAGATATTGTGAAGACTGTAATGAAGTTTTTCAAGAAAATTCATCAAGCCAAGATCATCATTCATGTCGAAGTTTCTTGCACATACCCGTCGCTCTACTTTCAGAGCCAACGAGATTCCTGACTCAGATACACTCCAATCAGTCCTATGCTCAATACTATTTCAGTGATCATTTTCTTTCCTTACTAACCACATGTTTAAAAGGATTTCCTCTATACAAAGTACTCCTTGATCAATTCATATATCTTTTTATTGGTCATCATTTATGTATAATATCAAATAAACGCTCATCTTCATGTTGTACCATTTGGATCACGTGTTTATATCATGGTACAGTTGAGCTCTTCTATGATTGCCTGTGTTAAATTTCAGTGCTACTGATCGGAAATGAACAAAAACCTCGTTTTCATGGCGAAAGAGGATTTTCCTTGGTATAGATACATTTTCCTTCATTCATGACAAAACAGAGTTTTTGTGATTTAATATGTAAAAATTTTTCTTGATATGGTTGCTAAGTTTATCCGTGCACACGCAAATCGTCATTTGGTAACGTTTGTTTGGCCTTTTTCCGAGTACAATTGGCAATTATTATACTCGATTCTCATCTGTACCTCAACTGTATTATGTCTAATAAAAATTTTCGCTTCCTCAATGTCATGATAATATCCACGTTTTATCAATTCCATCTTTCATTCATTTGTGATTATTTTGCATTGGTTTCTTTTTTCCGTAACAAAAACTCACACACAAACTTAACAAATAAAAACTGAAACCAAATGGATTTTTTGTTAGTTTTAACATCCAGTCCTTTTTCACCTACATTCCATTAAATCTTGGACTAAACTAAAAATTTTAATTTCTAAAAAGTAAAATATTTGTTCAAAAATTTGCTCTTATATTTTACTGTGAAACATCTCGCATTTCAACTAAAAACATTTTTGTTATTTAGTTATATCTTATATAAATAAATAAGGGTGTATAATGGTTTTCCAATAAATACTATTAGGATTTTAGTTTATTTGTGGCAAAATAAACTTTCATTGTCCAGTGTATCATTAGGTAAAAAAATGTTTGGCATATATAACTTTAGAACATTTTTTGGTTGCAGATTGGCAAGTTAAGTTAAGTATTATTTGTTACGTTCGCACCCATCCTTTCGGATATCGTGGTCCGCCCTGAATACTGAGTCTAGGATCTACCTGGACTTTCCATCTCACTAAACGCCTAATACCGGCCCTAATTACTGCATAACTATACCTTGATATATTATATTATTTTATAAGAGTATTATATTTCAAATATATAAATACAGCTGAGTGGAAGATACAATCCTAACGCGAACGCTCCCAAACTTGGAAACAATCCTAATGTCTAGTGATAGCTTGATTACTAACAAGGTTATAATCGGGTCGCCAGAGCACTAACCTAACCGTAAAAAGCACCGATTGGCATGTTTTTCATATCTATTATAAGGTAGAATTTGAAGAAAAATATCGTGTCTGCATTTAGACATTGCTATGTGGGTAAGAGGTGGAGAAAAGTTGCTCCACCTGCTAAATTTGATAGGGAAAAAGGTAGACCAGATAAAGTTATAAAACTAAAATTTGTGTATTGTATGATTATAGTTGCAAAAGCTAATAAGATCAGACAAACTTAAAAAAATATTCTCTCACCAGGACAACTAGAACTTTTACTGCAGTAATAGCAATCTGATCACTATCTTCCCTTCTTTTGTAATACTTAAATCCTTCATGAAACATTTTCAGGTATATTTAAAAAATATTTTACAAGTAAATCTATAAATTTAATAGTACTTAAAATATATTTAATATTTATGAGTATATATAAAAATAATATGATTTGCGTAGAATCAAGTTAAAAATGTGAATTATAAATGTTTATAAAAGTGAGTTTGTGCATTTGTGTTTGCTGAATGATTTGTGATGCCGCTAGATATAGAAGAAGTGATGAGAAAAATAATAGTTGCGAGAGAGAAGTGATAAGGAAAATATTAGTTGCGAAAGAAACGAGTGAGAAGTAGAGAGTCCACCTCGTTGTGTTTTTTACTCTCCCCGGGGTACGAGGACCCCGGAAATTCTTAAATTTTCTCCGAGGTAAAAATTGCAGTTTATTATTTGTTTTTTTAGACATCAATTTATGTTTTTTTTTGTATAAATAACTACTTTAAATTCTATCAGTTCAACTTAGTCATTTAATATCAAAAAACAAGTGTTTTAAAGGTGTTAACCTATTCATATTGAAAAGATAGTTATAAAACATTTGCACCAACCTATAAGTAAAGTTTTGACGGAAATTGCATATGAATCTGACAGCTAATAAAAATACATGCATCCCACAAACGCATTACACTAAGTGGTCATTAGCAAAACTTTATTTTTTATTTATTAAAAGATATTTAGAAAAAAATTTGCAAAAACTTTTTGTTAAAAGTTTCATATAAGAAAAGGCATGCATTCTGCTGTCGTTTAACAGCATTAGATAGTTAGTTACATTAGCAAAACTTAATTTCATTTTTATAAAAGTATTTCATAAAAAATAAAGCAGAAAGTGTCTCGTCATTTAATCTGTTTCTTATTTTTGTCTTGAAACATCCCATTGAAGAAAAAACTCTTTCTGGCAGAGAAGATGCTGGCTTTATTGTTTTCAGGGCGTTGTAAACACGTTCCAGTTTCTCCGGTCTTTTTTTGTATTCTTTGAAGAGAAAAATTCTTTTTTGATAGAATTTAATAGTGTTTCATCACCTTGTTCAAAACATTGTTCATTTTTATGTTTTTCCATAATTTCATTAAGTTCCTCTTCTAACGAAACAGTATTATTTTTCTCTAATATTTCTACATTACTTTCATAGTTTTTTTTTCTTCATATTTTTCTCCCCCATACAATCTTTCAAACAAAGCTACACTTGTTTTTATTAGTTCATTTTCTTCTATTTTTCACCATATTCATCATTTTTTTCTTCAAAAAAGTTGGCGAATGAAGAAAACTAGATAACTAGTATTTTTCTGTTTCTATTATTCATTAAGCGAAAATAAACAGCTTCTCTAATTTTCAAACTGAAAAAGTTGTCCATATATTTCAATTTATCTAAAGCAAAAAACAAAACTTTGTTCAAATCGATTATAGTAGTAGATTCCTTGCATAGATACTGTGAGACAGTTTTGATAGGATCTAAAGTAGTTACCAAACTCTCTATAATAATACATTCACTATTACTCAAAAATATATCTTGATCGTTTTCTAAAAGAACAATTTTCACTTCTTTTTGAATATTCAAAAATCTTTCTAGCATAGCAAGAAGAGAATTCCACCTTGTTTTTATATCTATAAAAAGTTTTTTTTCTTTGCAGTGATTTTTAGCAACAAGCTCCATTAATCTATCATTTTTAACTGGTGATCTACGAAAATAATTCACCATTTTTGTTACCTTGTTGATAGCATCTTGTACTTCTTTATTAGTAAACTGTTCAACAAGTTCAAAGTCTGAGCTATCACTACTTGATTCATCAGAAGTAAAAGATGTGCAACAACTTTCTTTGCAATATAGGACATCGCAAATAGCTAAATGTAAAGCATGAGCATAGCATATAACATGCTCAATTTAAGATAGTTTGCCATCAAAGAACAGCCATCTGTAATCATTGAAACAAAATCTTTTTTTAAATTGAGAGAAAATTCTTGCAAAATTTTTGTAATTTGGAAAAGTAATAGTTGAGCGTTAGTGCTTTCGTAAATCCTGAAAACACCTAAACAGCAAAAGGAAGTATCAAACTGAACATTAGGATTTAAATATCTTCGATTACCACATCCTGTTGCCTCATCCAAACTAAGTGAAAAACGCTTTCCGTCGTTTTTCATTTTCTGGAAATTGCTTTTCATGCCTCGCTTAGTTTGCTCGTAAAAATCAAGAAACAACTTTTTCATTTGTGTCTTACTCTTCGGCAAAGAATATGCTTGAGATTCGAAAGCTTTTCTCAACGTTTCACTTCTGGATAGCTGAGAAAACGTTAGACCATCCTTGGCAACTAATTTTGAAATAATAGAACCTAAAGACTCTTTCTTAGTTTTTAGAATAAATGTTTCTATGGATTGTGTTTTCTTACTTGTTCCAACATTTTTTAAATTTTCATTGGCTCTTTTTACTTGTATATCATGCTTGTTTTTCAAATGATCGAGCATTCCTTTAGTACTTGATCCTGAAACTTTAATTTTTTCTGAGCAGTGTTTGCATTTGGCTTTTTCATCCATTTTTCTGAACAAATAATGCGCCCAAACTAAAGATTTTCTTTCAGTACTAATATCTTTGAAATTATTTGAATCCATAATAAAGAATCAAATTATAATTTCTAAAAAAAAGTATATTAGAATTAAAAAAAATATAAATCAATATTCGTTTCTAATATTTTTAATTTTTTTCCTTACTTATATATAAAGAAGTTATTATACAAAGATATGAAAATAACTAGATTAAAGCAAAAACGATTGATTTGAAAACTAAGACAAAAAAATCTGATAAAATAAATAAAAAAATAAATAAAATGAATAGTTTGACTTATGAAAAAACATAAAACGCTGAAAAGTTTGATGATAATGAACAACAACAGTTTATGAAAATAATGAATTTTTTTTTGATTGAACATTTTATTAATTTTCTAACAATAATTTGACTGTATCAATGTAAAAAAACCTCGGGGTGAAACAAAATTTTACCCCGGTTTACGGGGCAACTTTTTCTCAAGTTTCACCCCGGGGCAACGGGGACGGGGTCCTCGGGGTGGATTCTCTAGTGAGAAGTGATGAGCAGGCTTCTACATATGGCTAGAAATAATACATGCAAATGAGTTTGATCCAAGCTTCTGCTTCCCCACAAAGTAAGTAGGTTAACTATTTTGCATGGCTTTAACCATAAGTGAATGGGTTTGAGTGTCGTGAAAATACGAACCGTTCTGTCATTCTAGTGTATGGATTTTATAATTGTGCAGGTTTTTAAGTTTCGAAAATTTGATTAATGTATTTTCAATTCCTAAATTATAAGGTTATGATGATAATGATGATTGAAAAACGCAACTTTGAGTTATTATAAACGCATTACTTTATTTAGGCTCTTTGCATTGGCTGTCCTCGAGTGTACGAACACTTTACAAAGCATGACATCATTCCTTCTTTTCTCCTTGATCTTGATCACCGCTTCTTCTCCTTTGTTCCGCCTAAGTCCTTCGCCCATTTCAATATGTGCAACCATCACTTCTTCAATCCCAAGTCTAGGTAATCAAGCAATGCTTTAAACGCCTCGTAAAAGGGAAAATGTATGATGGGGGGTTACATAAGACGCACACACTGCGCGTCTCTTGCTTCAAAAACAGTGCTTTGAAACAGAGTTTTTTTACCAGACACTTGGTAGATGAGATTGGATAATTTATATGTACTATTTAGTCGCTAGAGTCTAAATTAATATATTGTAAAATATTCACTTTCACTGCGTATTAGCTGCACCATTATTTTATTAAATTTTTACACTATGGATGCGTTTGATAGTTAAAAGCTTTAATATTATACACTTATTTATGAACTTTTTTTGAACAAAAGAACGTACTATATAACGGAACAATTTTAAGATAGTAGGGGTACAATATTTTTATTAGTCGTTCCATCAGATTTATTAATGGAATACTTTGTCACAAATTATTTGATAAGTTTGGTAAGGAACTTATATTTATTTCTTTGTTCTCTTAGGCTTAAGCTTATAGTTCTGTTTTCCTTGAATTTACCCTTTTATATACCTTTTTTGTGTGTAGAATTAGGTTAAAATTACTTTAAAATGAATTTTGAATAGCTTTTGTGTTTCTTTCGGTGAAGATAAGAATATTCTTAAATCTAGGAAAAGTAAATAGAAATGAACGAACACAGTCCAAAAATAGTACACTTCCAAAAAAGTTTAGTGTTGTTGATTATAAAAATTGGAATGGCTTTGAGGAGTGTGATGTTGAACAAAATCTAGATGAATACATAAACTCATCTTAAAATGATAATGTTTTTAGTCGTACAATAAGCGGTTGTTATTTAAATTATTGCATGAAAATTATATACGTAGCATTAAGGTTTTAGTGCATCTTCTTAGTTCACTGGATAGACCAGTGGTTGCAAACTTTTCCAGCCCATTACTCCATTTTTTCGTAAGTCAATTTCCCTAAATTATATTATCCCAGATATCTATTTTACTTTATACTTTCTTTCTAGCTGTCATTTATTTTGATTGAGTTAAATAAATGATTCAAAGAATTTATTTTTTGTTTACATATGCAGGGGTTACTAAACTTTTCTTGAAGCGGGTCAGATTACCGAAAATTTAAAAAACGCGGGGCGGAATATTGAAAGTAAAAAACACTAGCATTATGAAATTCGTATTAATACTTGTTTAAAACAAAATAGAGCAAATTTTTCGATGTTTTTCCTATGCATGTGACAAAGTTGATACATAAGTCGAAATGAACACAATTTATTTCAAAAATACTTATTTTTAACACCTATCAATATCAAAATTTAGCTTTCAGGCCGGATAAACTTACTTCGCTAGCCAAATCTGACCCACGGGCCGTAGTTTGGTGACCCCTGGGCTAGAGTGTAGTTTATTTGTGTTCAAGCACATAACTTGCCATGAAGTAATACGAGTTTTTTGTTGAAATGATTATTGTTGGCCAACATCAGGAAGGCATCCAATTGAAAAAGGGCCAATATTTTCTGGGAGGGCAAAGTAGTTAAAAAAACAGATTAAGCCTATATAATTTCTCAAAGTGAAGTAGTTTCATCCCAATTTATAAATCTTGCAAAGCCTTCTATCGGCTTTAGAATGTCCAGAATTTTGTTCTTCTTTGAGGACTATATTTGACTAAAATAAAAATTGCGCACCATTGAACGAGAGAGACATTAGATTCGGTGTACTTTTTGTTTGTACATTATAATACCGATACGACAAATATTTGTGTAAAAATTAATTTATTAAAATCATCAGTTGAAAAAAATGATCAATTCAGCCTAATTATACGGTAATAATTGCGGTTATCAAATTCATCAACTAAACTATCCTAATCTACTCCCTCCGCACGTGCTCTTTTCAATGGACAGTATCGTGATGGGTTCCAGGTAATTTGCTCAAAAACAAAATGCTCGAAAAATTATTACTCGAACTATCAATTGCTCGAAACAAATTGAAAGAAGTTTACAATTCATATATTTATTTGTCTTTACAATTAAAAGCAAAACAAAAATCTAAAAAAAAGTTACAATTTATAAATTTATTTGGCTTTACATCTCAATTGCCATCTCTTGTAAGCTTTGTTCTCGCTGACAAGCACTTAGTTCATGTTGAAAACTTTTATGCCATTTCTCAATAGCATTATTTGTTTTCGGCATTCCCTCCTTGAAATAGACGAAACAGTTCCACATTTCGTGTTTGAAAATAGGAGCACTTCTACGGTTGCGCCTGTATGGTCGGCCAATCCATGTATCTTCAAAGTAATCAATCACTTCTCGAAGTTCAGCTGGAATATTTCATTTTACAACACTCTCTACCAGTATAAAGGCCAACGTAGATAATAATATACTTTACGAGCAAATTCAGGATTAGTGTCGTACATTTGTCTTTAGTCCCCTTCCTGGTATTTTTCTATAAAGGCTCTGACAAAAATGGAAAAAGCACCCACGACATTTAGATCTTGGAAATTCTTGCTCAATTGCCTTTACCATGGCCAGTTCAAAGTCGATCATGATAGTCAAAGGCTCGATAATATAGGAATTTTTTCTTTTAAAGCCACCAGGAACTTTTTATAGGTTTCTTGAGTTTTGTTAGGTAACAATGCCTATACAAGAGGCATAATTTTAGATAATTTTACACCATGTATTGTATAGAGTTGACAAAAAATCGAAGGCACAATTTTAAAAGTTACGTCAGCATACCAGTGCTTCGAATGAACTAAGATGTCGAGATTCTTTTGAGTTGCAAAAATTAAAATCCGACAATTTGTTGGACCCGAGTCATAGATAAGAAATAAATCTCCTTTGTTGTTAGTTGTAAACTTTTTAGGGATATCCATATCGAGAGAACTGTTAGGCAAAGCATGCTCAAGATTCTTACTTGCACGTGTGTGATCGAAAAGTTCTTTTCATATTTTCTACGGTAGGAAGCTTTACAACTGCAGCACAACTTACATCTGCCGAGCAGGGATACGGAAGCTATCCATTTTTTATAGTTTCCTCTTCCCGCTTCTTTTTAATATGAAAGCTTTCGCTTCCGCTTCCAAAACTTTTTTTTATTTTGCTGAATTGTATTTTTCCTATATTAATCAGTCTAATTGTTCAAATATGCCTTAGTGGGTGTATGGAATGCACACTCAGTTTAAAACTCAATAGTTAGGTGTTTTATTTTAAATTTTTTTACACTTATTAAAGTCTTATAAACATTTATCACAAAATGTAAGAATATAGCCTATTACATAAAAATGTTTGAAATCTAAGCCAATTAATATTTTGATATATGTAAAAAAAACAATGCAAATTAAAAACCCTAAAAAGACATGACCTAGTAATTTTTTGTCAAAAACCATGTCTAAAATAATTAAGGTAAAAAAATCAAGCATTAAAATTTATTTATACGGAGAAAAATTATAGAATTCTTCACTCATTTTTATTCGATTATTACTAAGAATTAATTTAAGCTGAGAAAACACTCTTTCAACCGAAACTTGTGTAGTAGGCATTGCACTAACAATTTTACAAACAGGCCTTGATTCATTCGGATAATTTTCAAATATATCCCAAACATTTTTGGCGTTTGCAAAATGCCCCAATCTCTCTATTTCAAAAAAGCTTCTTCAAGATCATTTGATATATGCTTAAAAGGTGTATTTTTTCAAGACTCTGAAGATATTTTTCAAAATCTGAAATTTCTTCATTTTGAGAATTATTCACCTCTACAGTTGAATTGGCACTCTTCTCTTTTAGCAAAGAAGATTCGGAACACAATAGAGAATGGTATCTTGTATTAATTTCTTGTAGTGTTTTTTTCGCTCTTTCTTTTTGAATATCACTCAAAAGAACACGAGAACGAGCGTCAATCCAAATTGCAGAAAGTAGAATGTCGTTTTCAAATAACTTTTCTTCCCTTTTATTCAAACTTGAAACAAAGTCTTGACTTTTTTAACCCATAGCTTCTAAATCAAAAATTGTCTTCCTCCACTTTAAAAATATTTCACCTGGAGTAATACATTGACGTTGAAAAGACAAAGTTGTTTGATAGGAAATATCAAGTATTGAAATAATTAAATGAACTAGTTCCCATTCATTCTCATCAAGTTCAACTTCAT
The DNA here is from genome assembly GCA_030549495.1 of Nectonema munidae. Lineage (NCBI taxonomy): Eukaryota > Metazoa > Nematomorpha > Nectonematoida > Nectonematidae > Nectonema > Nectonema munidae. Next base: position 68,555 of record JAUIRK010000446.1, read on the forward strand.
GTAAAGCCAAATCTTGAATAAAAGATTTTAACTCAGAACGTCTTTTTAACATTAAAAACGTACTCCCCCATCTTGTTGCGGTGTCTATCACCATACCCTTACCAGATCTTCTTTTTAAAATTGCATCAGAATGAGGAGTGCGTAAATGTGAAGCTACACCTCTAACTTTATTTAGAAAACTTTTCCATTTTTTTAAGACCATCGACTACTCCAAGTTGCAGAGTGTGCTCCACACATCTCATATGATATATTTGATCAATATATAAAAGTTGTTCTTGATTATCATTTTCATATTCAGAATCAGAAGTGTCTGAACTTTCATTTATCAGATTTTCAATATTCATAAGTTTAACAGCCCGTGTCATATTAGCAGCATTGTCCACAACACATGCAAGTATTTGTTTTTTTATTAATATCAAACTCTTTTAAAACATTAAGAACAAGACTTTTAATATTATTTGCATCATTATAAGAATGTGTATCGACCAAAGCTAAAACTTTTTCAGTACACCCATTTTTATCACACCAAGATTGAACTGTAATCCAAAGAAAGTGTAGTCTCACTCTAGTTACACTATCAAACTTTAAAAAGAGCATTTTTTTATAAAGCAAATTTTTCAATAAAAGTTTTTCTTCATCAAATTTTTTTAATAATAAAGCTCGAATTGCTTCACGACCAATGGAAACTTGTAACTTTTTTGCCAATTCACCATTAATAATTTGAAAACCTTCTCCTTGAAAAAAACTTAGAGAAACACCATTATAAACAATCATCTTAAATATTCCAGTTTCAAAATTTTTTTTGAAACAGTGCTGCTTGCAGATAAATGAGATTTTGGAAAGTATTCTAAAATATTACCTTGAGAATTATCAATTTTCGGTTTTTTCGATAAAAATTCTTTGTCTTTTGTTTCTACTAAAGGGTAAATATTTTTATGGTATCTTTGGAGATGTTTCAAATTTGAAGAAGAGCTACCAGTTTTTAACTTTCTTATTTCATTATTACAAATTCTTTTATCATTTATTTCAACAAACAAACAAAGGTATTTTTTTCTTCTTTAAAATAATTATAAATTGTGCTCAAACTAGCCATTTTTATTATAAGAGGAAAATGAAAACAAAAAAATATAAATATAAAATAAAAAATAATTAATTTTGTTAATATAACATTAAATTTTGTTTTGAAAAATTTATTTTTAGTTGTTTAAAATTTTTCATAAGAATAAACAATTTTCAAGCACTTTTCGCTTCCGCTCCTAAATTTTTGAAAAGCTTCCACCGCTTCCTGCTTTCGCTTCATTATCACTGCTGCTGAGGCACATGAGACATTATATTGGGGTGTATCTCTACTATTCGCTGCATGTTCTTTTACCTTCTCCATTACGTTAGCAGCTTCAATTCCACTAGCATCTCCTGCATGATTGTGACTTCCACTTTTTTTCATAATGCTATCATCTACCTACAGTAATAACACGAGTAGAGCATTTCTTTTCTTTTTTAGACATTTCACATTTCCAATATATTTTATTGCTCACTGATTTATCCGTAATATATAAGTATTCATCCAAACACAATTTCTTCTTTCCTTTTTCACTTTGTACAAAACTTAAATCCATCTTTACAGTTTGAAGCTTCTAAATAAAATGATGAAAATCCAGCAAAGAAAACTGTTGAAAAAAAGTTAATATAATGCTTATTAACGCTTGTTTTTAACAGTTTATATAATACTTAGTCAATGCTTAATAACACCTAAGATAATGTTTTTAACGGTTGTTAACGGATAATGTTTATTGGCTCTCGCGCAGTTGATATTTCGAGAAATCGCTACTTCGAGCAAGGTTGATATTTCGAGAAATCATTACTTTGAGCAATTGATAGTTTGGCTTTCAAGCAATTTACCGAATACCATCGCGATGCCACTTAGTTTATCACTGACTATAGAATTTCTGGGAAATATTTTCACTAATTTTATTTTTGAAAACTTCTCAACTGGAAGAACTATACTATCGATATAGGCTGATTTGGTTAATTCAGGAGTGATTTTCTCACTAAATATACCTCATGTTATAAATCGTTTTGATTAACAGAATATGCCAATGCACATGCCTTTAAGCCTTGCTCAAACAGGAATGTCTGTCCTGCAGGAGATAGAACTAAAATTCCAGAGTCTTTCGAAAAAGAACGATCTACTTAATTGATAAAACAGCCAAGTACATGTTAGAATATGATGATATGTTGCACATGATTTGCATCAGATCTTTGACCAGTTGTTTCCAACAATATGAATCCATTTTGAGCTTCTTTGTCCATTTTCTTGTAGTTGTTGCTAAAATTCAGCATTTTAAACAGAGTTCATTAGCTTTCTCAGAATATTGCTCATTCAAATTAGAGCTACGTTTATCAACTATGTCTTCCCAAAGCGATGAAATGAGTTTTGTTGTTTATCCTGTAGCTGTTCTAATACTTTCTGAATTTTTACAAGAATATTTGAAAAAAAGGTACAGTAAGTAAACCAACTCTGCATCAATCTATGCAAGTAAACCACGCGTAGATACAGCTCGATCTAATGTGTCATTTGTAGCGGTTTCATTTAAGAGTCTCACTATGCCTTGAAGACTCTGTGGAGCATTTTCACATGAAGTGGCTCGACACCACCACCTTGTCTCTCTCAAATGTTGCACCTCCCTTACTTGTCCTCCAGGAAACATTTCTTGCTTTATATTAAAGAACTTCTCATGGACAACAAAGCTACTAGCGAAGATATAGAGCTCTTCCAGCAAACTAAAGAAATTGGTTTACAAGAGAAATTTGTAGTCCAAACACAGCTTGTCTAAACTTTTCAAGATTAGATCTGAGATAGATGCAACATTAAAATATCCATTTTAATGAAAGAAACGAAGCATGGACAGAAATTGATATTTCATCGAATTTTCGATTTATTACGTCGTTATTGCAATCAATTACGTCAATTTTCATTCAATTACGTCAGTTTTAAAAATAAGAAAAATTCATGATCTCACAGATTACCTTAAACTAAATTTTCTAGAATGTGAACTAAAAGTAGGTGAGGGGGATTAGCGGCAAGTAATCTAAGTGTTTAATTGAATAATTCATAAATATTGCTTTTTATAAAGACACCGTTTGTAGAAAATGAATTTAGAGTTGAATTGTCAAAAATTCCACCATAAATTGCGAAATTTGTTCGGAAGGCAATTTCAGAAATTTTTTTACATAAAAAAATTAATTCATACCTAACTTACAATTCTTTGTAAGCGCAGTTCTTATTTGTGAAGGACACGATTGAGCATTGAGAAATAAAGTTCAATGACGGATGAAATGAAAATCATGAAAATAATGTGTGGGTTGACACTAGAATATTCAGTGCTTAATGAAAAGATTAGAAATCGGATTGAACGAAACTTAGATGTAAATTCTTGCATTTATCCAAAACCTATATTCAAATTTGCGATCCTTGAAAATACAAAAAAAAGATTTTTAAAAATATTACAATAAAATAGAGTTTTCCTTGCTTTTCTAATCATTCCATTTATATTCTTTATTTGATTATATATCAGATCTCTAGTTATTTTTACATGAAAATATCTGGGGAAGTATGCTATTTTTTTAAGCATCCATAACTGTATAGCGTTGAATACCAATTTATGAAAATTACCTTTGTTTACATTTAGAATTCATTACGAAAAATTCATCTCTAGTTCAACATGTGAGCAAAGTTTTGTAATCATTGTTGATCCTCCTTTTGGCATTCAAATACAAATCGTGACTAAGGCGATGCAAACACTCAAAAGAGATGTTCTCAAATCTTCCCTCCAGGCTAAAGTGTACTTTGTTCTCATTTCAACGATTTTCATGCATAAATTCATCAAAGAACACATGCCAAGCCTTAAAATGTTGGATGATAGTATTCTACCGGTAAGTGAATCTGTCAAAGTTTCCATTTTTTTAATAACGATTTTATCTATTTTTAATCTATTCGTCAAGAATCCAAGAATCAAAAGTAACTCAGAGTCGTATTTAAGAGTCCATCTAGTTGGCCTCATCTGATAATACATATTTTGCTTTTTTGTCACTTATGATAAAATATATTTTTTTATAAATATTGTATTAATACTAAGCGTGGTTTTTTAGTTCTACGCCCATACTGTAAATCTGAATGCTAATAATCTTAAAACGCTCATTGGAGGAAAAAAACTAATTGAACTATTTTTTACAGCAAAAATCTCTATAGTCAAACTTGACGTATTAAAAGAAACGACGCTTTAACTTTCTCCGTGTTATTTACATACTCAAATTAGTCACAGCTGCAGTCGATTCTGCTTGTGGTTGGAGGAATGGACATGATTTTATACGAAAACAAAGAAAACATTAATAAGTATAATAAAATGCAAATTTCATTTAATAAATAAATATACAACTTAACAATTGGAATACATGGAGAATAAGAAAATGTTTAAATAAATGCAAACTCAAAAACTTTTACATCTTTTTTTGTATCGATTAAAAATGTCAATATTTCGCTCTCATAGCGTGACTTTTATTTGTCATTTCCTGTTAGCTAGAAGTATTTATTTCATAAAAAATAACACTCAAACACATTAAATCGAATACAAGGCATCCTAGATGCGAAATTAAAAAAATAAAACTAAAATTTTTCATGTGGGTATGATATCTTCTTCTTTACAGCTTTATTTGCCCGTTTCTGTACGGGATCGCTTTTTGAGATGAGTCTCCTTCATCTGACTCTGTCCACCGCTATTTTGTAGTCAATATTGAGTTCAAGATTCTTCTTTTTGCCGTCGGCCCTAATGCAGTTCTTCCATCTTATCTTCAGCCTTCTTCTTTTCCTTTTGCCATTCACTTGTAGGTCCATCATCTTCCTTTCAATACACTTTTCCCCTCTCCTGGGTACATGGCCAAACCCTTTCAAGCTTTCTTCCTGCATCTTCTTGCCCACAAATCATGTGGGTATGACATGGCGTTATTAAATTATCTTTGCGCATAAAAACTTGTCCTACGATTGTGGTTGATTTTTGTTTTGATTGGACAAGTAGTCTCTATACTGTACAATGCCTTGGAAAAGTCGTTGACCACCCAGTTCACTGTTGTTTTTATTTTTTTTCATTAGTAAAAAATTACGAAACAAGAAAGTAATTTACATTGATTGTATCTTGGATAGTCTCTCGAGTTCTCAAAGTTGCTAAAAGAACATTGCTTTTTCTGCAGGATGTTGCTCCTTCTGATTGATCTTTGATCACGCAATATTTAAGCTCAGTTGAAAGTTTTGATCTAAATATTGAACACATGTTGAGTAGTTTATGAGCATACCGATCTTGCAAAAGTGTGTTTTTCCGATTACATTGCCGATCCTAATTTTTCTTGTTAAATAATTTACTTTGAGATTCAAAAAAACCGACTTATCGCATTCGGTATTCATTCGGCAGTATGCTCTATGAAAAACAGGTTGCTACACTTAACAAATCCTTTAAAATGAAATATGAAATAGCTTTTTTGGTTGAGCTATTCATGCTCCTATTCAAAACTGTTTTCTTTTAGATTTACCGCCTTTATCAATGGAGTCACCTTTGAAGAAACCCCATTTTATTTGCCTACCTGATTTTCACGATGAATTTAAGCGTACATGATGTATTTTAAATCGTTTTCCTTGTTAAATATCGCTTATAAGTTTTTCTTTATTGACGCATAGAAAGCCTTAAGTATTTGAAATGAAAGTGTAAATTATTTATTCATATGAATTTTGCCAAGTTTTTTAATTTATTTTTTAAATCAAACATAGCCATTTTCAGACTTAAGTTAAACGTTTTGTGCATTTATCAAGCTAATGGATTATAACCGTGATTATATTTATATAATGTTAAATGAAAACATATTTAGGAATAGTATAAATATATGATAACAACAACAATTATTAGAATATTTAAAAAATTCCTTAAAAATTCAAAGCATGATTTTTCATTTCAAAAAAAAATTGTAAGCAAAAATTTATATGTAACTTTAAACAAAATTTAGGATAAAGTTGAGACATTTTAGATTTAAATCGCTTGCTTATTAACACTTTCAGAGCTATTCATTTCTTTCAATGAATTGTAAATGGTATTGAATTTTTCCCACTTGATTCCGATACTTGAAAAAAGCACGATCCTACTACTTGGTATTCTAATTATCGGTCCCATCCAGAACCCGCGCTCGCTACCTATTAAATTTTGGATCACAAGCCCCCCCCCTCCAACTATTTCTCAAGCTCTCCAACTAATTTTTAAGCTCCTCTAAAAAAATATGACAAACATCTAGCATTCATGAAAATGTAATATGTATAGATATGGCTTGACAAATACATCATATGTATTCTTTTCGCCTTGAAGCAGATTAATCTGATAGTTCAAAAATTAGCACTCCAATAAAGCCCCCCCCCCTCCCCCCTCCCCCTTAAAATTTTTGCTTAGCGCGGGCACTGGTCCCATCCTATTACGAGTGTGTACAGAGAAGCCACATTTTTCCGTCACATTTGGATCCTGAAAAAATGACTGATATTCGAGACAGGCGGATTTCGAATCAAAAATTTCGGCCACAAAGAAATCTATTCTCAAAAAACCTGACTGATTTTGAAGTTGACGAATAGGACCCATTTTTGCATCTTGTCTGTATATTACCAAATGATTTTAATATTATTTATTTAGTTTCTATTTTCACACACATATATATATCCATTAATCACTGGCTGATATACTAGATTTTTTTTCATATTTTAGGTCACTTACTCGGATCACAAGAAGTTTAGTAAAAGCAAGAATTGTAATTCCGTCAGAATGTTTACTGATTTGAAAATCTCTTGAAAGAAAATGCCAAGAGTTGGATTTTTCTTGCATTCATCAAACTTCTATTTCTATACAAATGTCCTAAAATTAAATTCTCTAAAGCTTTTTGATATTGATGTTTTCAGATTGATATAATAAATTATTATGAATGAATTTTTGGAAATATTTCAACGCTATCTTATTCATAAGTCTCAATTCTTTGTTATGATATTCTTCTTTTTTTACGTTTTTAAGAGTGTTATCAAAATGAGATTTATTCTCTATTGCGGATAAAAATTAAGGAAGAATATGGAGAGGGAATTTTTGCGGGGAAAAATATGAACTTTTTTTTTCGACGCACACACGTTGCTTCGACATACAAAACATTGTATTAATTCTGAATGAAAATGACATATAGAGAAACTAAAAAATTAAGTCATGTTTTATTGAAACTGGTAACCAGTAAATTCATCCACAAATCATTAATTTTTTCCATTTTTATATATTTACACTAACTTTTATACTTTATAACTTATGAAACTAAATTTTAAATATTATACTTTTACTTTATTTATTACTTTTCAAAAAAACAAATTGTAAAATTAATAAATTAGTTTCATAAGTTATGAATTATAGTGAAAATGTATTAAAATGGTAAAAATCTTTTGTCAATGAATTTACAGTGGATGAATTAATTTACCCATCTATGAAATCACTTTGAACCATTTAAAATAGTTTTTTTACCAGAATAGAATTCATTAATTTATTGTGAAATCTCATAAACTCTACGGCGGTTAGAATTTCTTAGAATTGGATTTCAAAATCCATTTTTTTTATCTAAGCTGTTACCTCAGTAATTCTCAATGTCTTATAAACATGTGGATGTTATTCAAACTTAACAAAATGTAGTTGTTTAACATTTTAGTTATGAAAGAACAGGAATATTTAGATCAGAGTAAAAGTAATCTTTGTTGAAGACACCCTCATATGTTCATGCAGTATAATTTTGGTGCAGGTTTGTCAATTATCTTCACAATCTAATAGTGTCATTCCTAAATAAGTAATCACTTTGATGTCACAGGAACATTTTTGTGACTGTGATCTATTAATATCTGCTCAGATAAAGAATTTGACCCGTTTCTAAATAGATATAGAACTATTTAGATATAACTATTAGAAATATTCTATTTAGATATAGAACAGTATGCACGGATTACTTTTGTATTTGGTCCATGAACAAGAAATAAACCAAGACAACCTTTCAGAACTGAAGTACAAGTCTTCATTAAGAAAATCAGTTTGCATATCTTAAACTATACATTGATATACTTTAAGGAGATGCGTTATTGCACAATGTCTAAATCAACCACTGTTATAAACACATGATCTGTAACCAAAAATTAAGAGGAGATCATAGATATAAAACTAAAATACAACCTATGTACAGTAGAAATAATAGATCAATAAGTTTGCAGGCCTCGATTGAGAACCACTGATTGTATACAATGTCTTAGAGGAATCTCTCGCGTTATATTTACTAGTCTTTTCAATTTTCTTTATTTGAGTGTCATAAAACTATCTTTAAGCTTTTGGAGGTAGAAGTTTTAACGTGTAGTTTGTTTTGCGTTTCGAAGAACTGGATTACAACTCGATTCCAACCTCAAAATAATCTCGATATGTTAATCGTTTGAGATCTTAAGGAACCATTCAGCTGAGTTTTCGATAGAAGATATTTGGTCCTTAGAAAAGTTCATTTCTCCTAAAAGCAAGCAAAATTTTTCCAAATCACAGGATCTGATCGTCACAACGACTATCATTTAGTCTTAGAAAAGTTCGTTTTCTTCAGTTGTTCTATTGTCAGTGACTATAATTAAGAGTTTGAAAAAACCATACCAGATCTGCAAAAAGACTCATTTGAGATGCTTTGAAGTTTTAACTGGTGTTAGGAAATAAGAAATGCTCTGCTGCTAACATTCGCTCTTTCATTTTTTAGAATTGGCAGGATTCTTTCATTGAGATTTAATGCTATTACACTGAATATATTGTATTCGTTCGCACTGTGATTTTTAATGTTTTTCTCATTGTTAAAGTATAAAAGAAAGAATGATGACGGCAATACATTGAAGACCTAAATCACGTAACCAGAAAGGAATGATGATTCTCTGTTTGCTTGTGCAGATAATCTAAAAAGTATTTTATATCTTTTTATAGGAAAGAGAACACAATGTCAGCCTTTTCTGATTTGTATTTTCATTACTTCTTTATCGAAGAACACAATCTCCATCAAACTTTTAATTAGAGGGAATATGAATATGAATTTACTTTCAAATTGGGGAGGGGTAAATTGAGATATATTCTTTTATTTTTCTCTCTCTTTAATTTGACTTTACAGAGAAGTTTATTTTTCCATTTTTAAATCATATTCTAAAATATTATCCCTAGTCGTTTTATTTAAAATAATTATCCTGGTCTTTCAAAAATATAAAGCTCATTTTTTTAGCTTGGACTTACGACGAGGTATTTTTTCAAATAAAAGCCGATTTTTACATTTGTCCATAAATTTTCTTATTTGAGCCTTAAAATTTTAAAATCTACACTTAATTAATTGAATTGATTATATTATTCAATTCTAAACATTTCTGTGCTAATACGTAAGCTGGGTTGATATGTCCACTTATTTTAAAAGTAAAATTCAAGAAATAGATCAACCAGTTAGTATACGTTTCTAAAATTAACCTAAATATATGAACCAATCAAAATTTGTGGAATATACCATAGCTAATCTTTTATCTCTGTTGATTCAAGTTTTATTGCTTGTTTCCTTATGTATTGTAAGCTTTTTGAAAAAAAATTCTTCTTTATTTTCATTTTTATTACTTTTATCCTATAATTTTACTTAATTTTTTTTATCATCTTTTGCTAATCCATTTATTGTTATTTTTATTAGCAATTTTTCCATAAAATTGAATAATTTATATATTTCATCTTGACAGAGTTAAATCGCATATAATTAAAATTACATACCTAATAAAAATCACTTATAATTTTTCCCACTTATTTTTGGAAAGTTGTAGTATAGGACGAAAGTAAGCTTTTAAATTTTAGTGCCAAAAATATTTTTTTATAGACTTTTCTTCATTTAATAGAAAAAAAATTTGACCTATGGTCTAATTTTGCAAAGTTTTTACTTTTTTTAAAAATTCTATTAATTTGTGATTCAGAAAATAATATTTGCAGTTATTTTTTGACTTTACTCAAACATACAAATGTACTGCATTTTATTCAGAGAACAAAATCAACTTATTTAGTTCTTTCTTGCTTTTTATGTGTAACTGGGGAACCTTACTTCCTTAAAACCATTTTAAATCATGCATATTTTGGTGTTCAAATTTTTTGAAAATGATAATACAAATTGCAACACTTTTCATTCGCACTCTTTTACCATATGTGAAATATGGAAAAATGCATGCTTTTGTGCACATTCAATTCCTTATATCGCTAAAGAATTTTGTTAAAAGTTCAATTTATTAATTTTTCCATCTCCTTACATTCTTTCTATGTGCTATTTGCATATTAATTCATTGCAAAATAGTATTATTACTTTTTAAATTGTAATTTTAACAATTAAACTTTTAATTTGTCGGTATCAAAGAGAAGATTATTTTCTTAACGGGCGAGATTGTGATGTCACGATTGCGAATCGAAACCGAGACAACTGGAATCAACCCTTTTAGCACTACACAATCTGCCAATAAACATATTGGATTTTTTAATTTGACTATCACTGATCCGACAAAAAGTAATCCGGGACTATCAGTAATCACTGATTTTGTTTTTTAAAAACTTTAGATTTTTTTAAGAAAAAATATGAAATATTATTGGAGAAAAATATAATAAAAGTTTTGCAATAAAATGTAAACAAATAAAAGTTAATTTAAAATTTTTATATTCAAGATATGGTGATTAGTTTGTAAATTTGGTGTATTTTAACCTAATAGATCGATAACCTGAAATATTCGATTAATGATGGTTAAAATGTATAATTACTATTCATATATTTAACATGATATATTATATGGATATTTTTCAGATCAACTCTATGATGCATTGTATTTTCTTTTACAACGTTCTTTTCCATTTTTCTGACTTCTCTATTTTTTTCGCCTTAAATAATAGTTATCACTCGTATTTTACCAGAACTAGTAATTCCCTTCATTATGAGTCATTAAATTGTACCCTCAACTAAGGTCTCTAATCCTAAAGACTACTAAGCATATTAATTGTTTTTGCGACTACCTTGACTTTTCTTGCTATGATCGTTTTAAAAAATCTGTCACAAATATTGTTCTTTCTGGTCATTTTTATTCATGGACAATATTTTGTTAATACACTATTCAATGTTTATCTTTTTTTTTCCAGTTTTTATTAATAAATTTATTATTATTATTATATTATTATGATATCTGACATTGGAAATATTGGTAAATTTTATTCTTGAATCGTGTTTTTTAATTGAAAAAATTTTTTTTATCAAGGTTTAAAATTTTTCTAATTTATTTTTCTATAAAGTATATGCTATATGTAATATGTATATCTAGGATAAGGAAAACTCCATTGTGTATATAGTGAATAATGTAAAAATCAAAGTTTTTAACTTTTATTTGTAACTAAAAGGAGTAGTATTGTAGCAAATATTTCAACAGACTCAATCTGTCTTCTTCAGTGCGTTAAAAATGAGTGAAATGAAAGTCCATAGATAGATAAAAACTAAATATGTATATCCATATACCTCCAAACATATACCGTAAAAGAGGGGCAATACCCATATGCCCCTGTTTTCCGGGATTTTTCCGTCGCTTAACAATGAAATCTCGGAAGATTTAGAAGAATCCCCGTTATCCATTTACTAATCTCTTATGTCAATTCTCTTTTTTAGTATAAAACTCATCTTTTCTTTCAAAATATTTTTCATATTAACCCTTATTGCCTTTTCCGGTCCATTTTTGTAAGAAATAAAAAATATTGTTCTAGACTTTTTCAATACCTTTTTTGTTCTTGTTTGATAGTTTAAATTTGGTAACCCTATATACTGAAACGTAAGTTTATAGCTTATTTAGTGAATATAAACAGACAAAATCCCAATTCACCACATATCAAAAAAGTAATCTCCGTAAGTAAGATGAAGAAATTTTGGAAAAGATCAAACTTACCTGAATCTATTCATTTAAATTATCTTATTTTTTTTTGCTTATTTACTTAATTTTTAAAATAATCTTTAAAAATATCTGCATTTTAAACAACCATCCCGACTCTAGTGCACCATTTGAAATGTGATTCAACCTGTTTGAATCATGAGTCCACACATATTAAGGATGGCTGCTTTTCATTCTTAAGTTTTCTTTTTCATTGAAATGCTAAGGCAAAAGAATATGAAGAGTTTGTGAAGCATTTTGCAATTTTTTCCAGGTAAGATTGGAGTGTAATTAGGTAATTGCAGATATTAAAGCTATTAGCACTACTCTCATTATTATCGTTATTATTATAATTATCTTCCTATTAAAACGATTTCTCTTTCTAATCGTGGAAGATGGATTATACCTTTACTTCTCTCTGGCACTGAATTCACTTTCTCATAAAGTAATTTTTTCAAAATCTTTTGTAAGTCTTTTCACATCGCATGTTCACTTTTATAAAAATAAATCGATCTTCTGGCAGCGAATTCGCATTCAAAGAAGGACATGTATTTGTATCAACAACAGAAGTGCCTTTTCTTAGAAAGCACCAAGAATTTATCCCCGAACTGTACAATGGGTATCCATGGAGGAAATCAACAAGTTTTAAAGATATTTGCTTTCCTCTAGCAGTATAAAAAGTTTTTGATAAAAATTCAAAATATTAAACACCCGAACACGTGAAATACTCTAATTGAATCCAGGTTTAAATTTGTTTTCTATTTATGATTATGCCATTCTTTTTTAATCTTGCAAAATATGGATTTGAAAGAAAATTTCGTCCTCTTCTTTGTAATTTAGAACTTTATTTTTTATTCTCAAAGCTAAAAAGTTTGTAAAGTATAAAAACAGTAATTCTTAAAAACAAACTAATTTTTTCCATCTCCTTTTGCTTCTTAGAAAGAATAGCCAGTTTTTCTACTGCCATATGTACGGCCACTATTATATAAAATGTTCTAGGTTCACGGAGTAATATAAAAGATTAATATAAATCTTATTTATTACAAGCTAGTAAAATTTGGCTTTACTTAGTTTTAGAGATACTTTTCGAATTTCTTTCATATTTCCCCAAATCTTCAGGAGAAATGATATAAAAGCTAAGAAGCGCCTATAAGCGTGATAAAATAATATTTTAACGTTAACGAATGGAATACAAATATCTTACGTCAATCAAAATATTGATTTACAATAATTAAGAAAAATATAAGGTTATATTAAAAATTTTTTTTATGCCAAATGAAAACTCATTGATTTATGTCCCTTTTGGTAGTGGGACCGTTTTAACAAGGAAGGTAAATATATACATTTGGGGTGAGTTCTAATCTGATTATACTCAGAATGATAATTAGAAGCATAACTACATAAATTGTTACTAATCATAAGAGAATATATAAAGTTTCCAACCTCAAGACACTGATTGCATTTTATAACCTGGGCTTGACTTGAAGTTGTACAAGTCCATTTTCTCGAGGTAAATTAGCCATCTTATTTCTTCTATGATTTCTTACTTTTTACACTTTCATGAGTTCTTGAACTTGAACTCAATCAAATTAGGAATATTTTAAATAAGACACCCATATTTTTCAAAGCTCTTCCCATATATAAACTTAAAGTTTTATGAGAATTTAAAGTTCCTCAATCCTTGTGAGATGGCGTCTTTTGTGCATTAGCTGCACAACAGCAGGGTTGTAGGCATTGAAACAACTGGATACGCTGCTCCGAGACTTTTTATTTTATGCTCAAAACACAAATGTGGGAATAGATGCTTGAAATAAAGGAAATGTTAGAGGGAAGATATGAAAAACAAACAAGCTACAGGATGTCAATATGTGTGGTGAGCGGATATGCTGGCTTCGGAGGTTGGGAATTGTAAGCAAGATTATCTGTCTATCTATCCTGTCATCATCAGCGAGATGTGAAGATAGGTAGTGGTATCATTGCATTCGAGTTGTGTATTTATTGTAATGCAAGAAAAGTTTTGGTGTGTATGAGTGTCTTTCTCCATTACCTGTATTGACGCTTTCAAGTGTACGCCAGGCCCATTGTCGGTCTGCCATCAAACACGCACACACACACAGTACTGTGTTGTGTGTGCACAAAGGATTAAAGAGACTCTTTCTGCCCGAAAGCTTAACTTTCTTTGTCGATACGCACATTTCAAAAAGGGCGCCTTTTTGTGTCGTGCCGTACAATCCCCCCTCCCTCCTATCCTTTGCCCATTGTCATCATCAATATTTACATTGTTTGGAGGAGAGGGTGGTTCAGACGCGACTCCTCATCCCCAACTACACTAAGAAAAACCAATGTGTATGTGTATGTCTCTGTTTGTGTGTTTATTTGCGTGGGCATGAATAGGGCCGACGGAAATGATTACGACATTATATGCTCTTCTCGGTATAGTGAATACAGACTTCATTCATCCTGGGAACGCTCAGCCAGATAAGCAGGATGACAAAGTTGGGGGGTATTGAGTGAACAATCGCATCCTTATACACTTTGAAGCGAACATACGCCTCTCTCCTATATTTGATATAGACATGCATGCATATTGCATAGTTATATATGTGTAGGGCGAAGCAACTTGCTCATCAACCCGTTTGTTCGGAGAAAGAACAAGCCAATTTAAATGCACCCTTTTTTTTATTTATAAGTGAGTAGTACAATTTCTTAGGGAAATGATATTTTGGGTACAGAAAATTTTTTTATTATAAATTTCCTAATTTTTCAATGTCTTGTTTTAAATTTTTTGGATCCCAATGTTAAGAGCCAAAACATTATTCTTGGAAAGGCTTCGTTTATTTTTAAACAAATTTTGTCGTAGATCCTCTAATAGAGGGGGTGTAGATAGATGGTATATTTTAGATACTTATGGCGATATTTAACCTAAAAGAAGCAAATCTCGCTCTTTGTTTAAATAACTTTTCTTCAGAAATCAATTCTTTTCTGACTTTACAATATCAGCGATGAACTATCTTTATCATTAGACAGTAACATTGAAAATCGAGACTACTGAGTCAGCCTCTCAAATTAAGCATGTCACAAATTTTGTTGCTTTTTCAATTTGGCTCATCAGATGCTTGAACCGAGAGAATCTTCATCGCACTTAAAAGGTTTGCTAACATAGAATCGCAATACAATGAAGCAACGCCACTTACATAGTACAATAAACGTCCCTTCAAAAAATACAATTAGAAAACTGGTGAAAATTTTTATTAAAATCACCATAGAAGAATTTTTCAAGCACTTCAATAATAAGCTAAGATATTTAATAATATATTTTATAACATAATTTTTATCAATTTACATATTTTGCACCTCCTGGTAAAAAAATGCTCGCCATTTTGCAATTTATTACACTTAATAAATTCTGCTAAAATCTGTTTTGAAATAATTATTATTATCACCAAAGAATATGTAGAGACTGAGATTATTATTAACATGTACTTTTATAGGGAAGTTAAAAATCAGGGGTTGACTGCCCTTTTTCGCGCATTTATGTAAAAAATAATAGGAAAAAAGAAAAAGCTTGAAAGTAACAAAATTTTTTTTTTTCAAAATTCTGAACTAAGGCAAATAATGGTATAAACCTTGAAATTAAAATAAAATTGAAATTAGTTATTGTAAAATGCTTCTTAGTCGTGTGTCTTTGAGTGGTGTGTAAGTTTCTTAATTTTATGGATGAATGCGTACTACTTTAATATAAATTAGTTCCTTATATAAAAAAATTAACTAAAAAAAATAAATAAATGAAGAAAAGATAAATTTATTGAGGTGATTTAAAAATGAAAAAAAAGTATTAAACTAATTTTGGCGCGTCTTCTTCTTCAGGAAAAATATCAAATGCGTTTTTCCTGAAGAAGGCAGACCCGTCAAAGCTAGTAGAAAATCTTCTTTTTTATTTTTTAAATCACCTAAATAAATTAATCTTTTCTTCATTTATTTAATATTAATTAATGGGTGGTTTTACAAGTAAAAAATTTTTAAATGACTTATTAAAAAGCAATTATTCAAAAATCCTTTCAAATCTAATAAAAGTTAATGCATCAATTTAATTTTTTGAAAGCTTTATTTAATTTAAAAATCAGTGAATAAGAATATTATTCTCGTATTCTTTGCTTTTCTCAATTAATAATAATAATTATGATTTATTCTCGTGGATCATCGGATCTCCTCAATCCATGAATTTTCATCTCAAAACATGCTTCATCACATATCTTGCATGAGGGCTCTTTTTTGAGAGGCAGATCCATTTTTGAAACTTCCCCAATAATACTAATGTTCTAAACGAGTTTTTTTGGATGCGAAGGGAACTAACTCCTATAAATTCCTTCATTTTGCACACTGAAACCCCAAACGGTAATGGAAAAGTATACTGATGTAATGGTAAATGTTTGCTATAATAAATGAATGATTCGCTATCTTATCCAGCCTATTACACAAATTTAACATTTGGAGAAGTCAATGACCTCTCTGCCTTCCAAATAGTTTAATCAACTCAAGTATGTTATTTCATATAAAGTTGTTTCATCCAAATTTTTTATCCAAAGTTTCTTTGTAATTGTATGGTATATACACATATTCTGATAAGTAATTCAAAGAATTAATTAAGTGAAAGAATAGCGGTTAAACAGACATCATGAAGTAAGTTGTGATGTATTTTAGAAGGAATATGTTTTGATTGATTCAAATAAATAATGCAAAGAGTCATGATGAATGAATTGTTTGCCTTCATAAAATACCTTTTTCGTCGTTTAAGTAGAAAGTATTTCTTTACCACGTACTACAACACGCGTGAGTAAGGTTGGTTAGGTACTGTGTTTCGATAACTCAAGGTCTTGGGTTCGATCCCGCATCAAGCCTACTTTCTTATAGTTCGATACAAGCGGCGCAATTGTGCCTTTTCGATGAAAACACCCCACGGTACCTTTACAACAACAAACAGTCTGTATTTTCATAAAGATATAATGTAGGCAAAAAATTTCCATAAATTATATACAGCTTATACCCTTGAGAAATACAGGGGGTAATTTACCACTAATTTGGAATCACTTGTATAAGTAATTATACTTTACCAGTTGTAAATTATGGATACTATTAAGTGAGTTAATACATTTATTAGTTTTAGTTATTAAACTTCTAGATATTAATAATTTCGATACGTTTACTAATCTTCGAAAAGTGAAATTCTGAAAAATTCAGGATTGGTAAATCAAACTAATAATGTCAAGAAATTAACCCCATCTAATACAATGATCTGATAAATATATCTAATTTACTTTTCAAACAATGTTATTCTTTTTTTTGGATATTAATGGTAACATTTTATCTAGAAAAAATTAACATTACCACTTTTTTTACTATTCAAATATTAATATTACTAATTATTTTTTTCATATATATATATATATCCATCAGTGTGCGAACTGGCGGAAGTTCTTTTCACTGAATTATTTATTTTTTAACCAAATTTGAAATGTAAAAATCTCTATCGTGTGTTATATTTTAAATTAATTAAAATTATTTAATCAAGAGTTATATTTTAAAATAAATAAAATAACCTTATTTAAAATAAATAAGGTACTTAATCAAAACACATGAAATTTAATATTCTTCAATAAATTTTTAACATTTACAAAAAGCTTTAAAATAAAAGGAACTAATTTTGAACAAAATTTGTTGCAAGATGCTTCTCGAACTTGCGAAACTTCTTGAAAAATGTTCAATATACTTAAAGTAGAACTTGTAGTCGTCATTTTTCTTTCAAAAATGAAATTCTCTCGTTAACAGTTTTATTTTCACCAACCCCGTTCCGATGTTTATTTAGCCTCTCGTTAAAAGCTGTAATAACACTTCAAAACTAAATAACACTTGGATGCATTTAGGTGGTATGCAAAATAATTTGGCAGTCTGTAGCAACCACAATGATTGATTAAATACAATTTAATTGTTCCTGCTGGGATTTGATCTTGCTCTCTTTGATAAGACACACCTTTCATTGAAAGGGTAAATGGTGTTCTATTGATTCAATAAGCTATTATTCATCTCATGATTTAAGAATTCCCACGTAGCGAGAAGTGATATAATTTGTATATAGTCCCAGGGTTTACTTGTTTTGGCAAGGGTGTGGCATTGGGGGAGGTAGATTTTTACATCATCTCTTAAGTTTAAACGGTGGAAAAATGTGTGCTCGTTCGTGCAAACTCTTGTTTACAAAGAAGGAAGGCGATCAATTATTATTATTGTACTTAATGGGTTAATTTAAATAGGATATTGATTTTGAAAATGCAATGCAAGTACTTCTTTCCCAGAAAGTGTTTTAGAAATCGGCACAGCATTCTCGTTGTGAAGGTAGACGAGGGAGGTGGTGTCTCGTATCTGTTCTGCATTATTCAATGGCGTAAGCGGTGTAACGCTAAACCGAGCTGTGTGGATAAATGCGAGAACAAGAATGGTTAGAGGGGAATGGCAGCCATATTTTTGTACTTCTCTTCTCAAGTGTTATACGCACCACAATGACTCAGGAGAATGCTGCTAGGTTTGAATGTGTAATTATTGGTAATTAAAAATAACCTTTGGCAAGAAAGTGCACATCTAAGCCATAATTATTCGACATGTTCCTACGCACACAAACATGCACGCATAAAGCAGAGTAGAGCGGGATACGGAGAAACGCTGCACGCCGCAGCATCCACCTTTGAATCGGCGATTCTCTCTTCGCGGGCAAGACTTTACTGGGGTTTATAGTTGCTGTGGCAAATAAAACTTTGCAAATAAGGGGCAATCGAAGAAGTTTTTATACAGTCTTTCAAGTCCATTTTTATTAAAATGCTTACTTAAAAAAAGCAGCCCCTTAACACCCGATTTTCAAAGCCTTAGCCACTACAACTGACAATGGAACAACAACATATTTCTTTTCAATAATATACGACTTAGCAATCTGAGCACCAACATGGCATGACACCGGAGTCCCCAGAAATGAAAATGTTCTTCCTTAATTATATATAAAATCAGATGATTAAATACTCTGGCGCGCAAAATGTTAAACACTTTTTTTCTGTTTAAAAGAATATATATTGCAGTTATAAGTATTTTGTATTTTTAAAAAGGATTTCTTGTTCCTTACGGATCATACGAAAGTTTAAAACTTATTGATTTACTATGAAGCCAAAATCGGATTATAAATAAATAGATATTACCAAGTCTTACCCATAAACGCATACATTTTAAGCATAGTACAATACCAATCTATTTTTTTATTTGATGATAAAATTGTCATAAACCTTTGCACATACACATAATTGTACATACTACCCAATAAAGTGCTGTGATATACAAAAGTGTAAAACTTGATTAAATTTGGAGATTGAATTTTTTGAATTTTTACGAACCCTGATTTTTGTAACCTTGAAATTTGATAACATTGCCCATTCTCAACTTTTTACCGCGTGAACACAATGATCCTTTCAATTTTTTCTTTTTCCAATTTTGTACAAAAATACTTTACTTTAAACAAACCGATATACGAGAAACAAGGATGGGTAAAGAAAGAAAAATTAGTCAATAGAGATATGTAATTTTGAAGTTTAAAATAAGAAAATCAATCCAAATGACTAAATCAAACTAATTAATGAACTTAAATCGTCTAAATGCCTATTTTTAAATCCACAAGTTCATCTATTGCCTTTACATCAATTTTAGTTGTAAAGTGATTTCTTATATTTATATGTCCTCCGTATTTATTTTATAATAAAACTATAAATATTTATTTATACCATTAAAAAGCCAAAATATAGGGAAGTGTTATAAGTGAAGTTTCGAAATTTTATCCTATATGAATTTTTACTTTTTCTTTCATTCTGTCAACGTGAGGCTGTTAGACTGGTGAGATTGTGTAGTAATTGATTTGGGTTCAAATGCGAAACTCACCTCAAAAATGATTTATTGGTCAACGTATTAGAGTCTGTACCAGGAGAGTATATCACGCTAAACATGATTATCATCCTAAAATATTTCAGAGACTCACTACACATTTTTTGGAGGAAGTTATAATTCGGCCCCCAAATATATTGATATTAATATTGCTTAGGGGCCGAAATGACGCTGAACTAGGAGCAAGCACTCAAAAATTTATACACGGTTCACATAATACGTAGCGTAATTGGTAATAAAAGGAAAATTTATTCCTAACTTTTGCAAAACAATCAATATTTTTAATGACTTTTGTTAATATTTGATTACATCACCTAAAGTTGGAGAATGAAAATAGGGTTTTTTCTTCTTTTTAAAAACAACACTATTTCTTGGTCAGCACCAGAGATAAGGAGGAGAAGAATACGAGTGAGTGAGACAGAGTGTGTGTGTCTGAGGAGAACACCGTCTCACTTGCTTTCAAATGAGAGAGGCAGGCAGCAGCAGAGCGAGATGGATCACTTTTCTTGCTTGCAATGAATGATACGAACTTCGTTGAATTTAAATGCAAACACGTGCCACTCTCGAGATTAGAAGAATCTGAGTGTGTGTGTGTGTGTGCGTGCTGCAGGTGAGAGCGGAGGTTGGCAGACGCGCGTGCTCCCTCACCCAGAGCGCACACACGAGTGAGGAGAGGCAAGAAATTCCCTTTCTGCATAAAATTAATGAGAAATCTTCTCTCTCTCTCTCCCTCTTACTCTGCATTCATCCACACCACCGTGCAAACACATTCTCCTGGACACGCTCAAACACTGCATCATTCCTGTCCAACTACTTGCACGACGATTCTCTCTCTGAATTTTGATTAACTTCTGCAAATCTTTTGTAAGCACTAAGTTTGTGCTGGCATCCAGACAAAGGGTTCCAGCGCTAACAACTTTGCCAAATATTCAAATCATTTGAGTTAGGAAAAGTGATGTCATACAAGCAATACGTTTTCTCATTTCCATTAGGGTTTGCCTTGTCACCTAAATCAGGGTGCGATTTCAGCACCTGTCCTCCAAAACAGGGTCGATATAATCTCAGTCTTCAATTTTTAAGTCCTTCTCAGTTAATTCACACTAAGCTCAGTCTAAAATTTGAGGTGTGGTAAAGCGCAAGGGAGGTTTTTACTTTATTGTTTTGCCTTAACACAAAAAACCACGAAATCAGACTTATAAAAAGGGTACTGATGGCTGTTAAAATTTGCCTTATTATTATTTATGCCTATATACTTGTGTTAATCAATTTTTGGTGTGCATCCGTTAAGCCTCTATTTGTAGTGATTTTTGAAGATTCTTATTATAAAATTTACAATAAACAAAAACACGCTACATTATACAAGTCATTTAAAACATTTTAAAGATGTTTCAGAAGTCAACAATATAAAAAAACTTCAAACGCATATCATCATACTTGGTTTTTGTTCTGCCCTTGAAAACTGCGAATTTTCTTCACTAGTGTTTTGCTATGTATCTACTCTATCACTCTCAAAATCTATTCACGATTTTGTTGATCATATATTTTTTGCATTATGAAAAATGCGATGTATAGTGAAAATTATATATTGCGAGTACAGTTATATCAAATTTCGCGTAGAATGAAGATATCATATCAGTCCTATCAAAACCAAATTAAAATGTTTTAAACTCCGATTATAACTAAATTTCGTTAAAACGAAGAAATTTTTGAAAAAAAAAGTTTTTTAACAAGTGGAATAAAATATCGAAGATTTTAATCCGAATCTACTTGAGAAAATCAACTTGTTTTTCGGTAAGTGAGGAAACCAATTAGAAATTGTTTTATGGTGGATAAATGAAAGAAGCAACGTTATAGTAACAAATAGTTACAACAATTGAAAAACCTAACTTAACTTTGAACTCATTACAAAGACAGATTTGTAATCCTGTTATCATTAACAATCATACTTTTCATAAATTTGAAAGAATTTAATATTTTTTGACTACGATAAATATGACGTAAAAGAATGCAAAGAACAGAAAGTTAATCACCAAAAATTTAGATTCAAAATTATTTTGCCTACAAAACGAAATGGATGATACATTTTTGTATGAATTAGAAAATAAAAAAGTTTTACTAAAATTGAAGTTTTATTACAAAAAAAACTATAATGTACTTATTTCATCCAATACATTTTAACATGTATATACGTTTTTACTTGTCAACTTTTGAATCTCCTTTATGTTGAATTAACTATTAGATTTGAATTATTTTCTTTTTAATTTTGATAAGTATTATGTTTTGCCACTATTTTGGTACGTCAGTAAGTATGGATTCCTGATTGATTCTACAAAGCATTCAGTTCAAATACAGCATCAGTCCTTATTTTTGTTCATGGTTCGAAATAGGCTGTGGAATTGTGAATTTTCACTTGAAACATCTCTTGATTCCTGTGCCTTCTAAAAAGAAAAAGTTTTTCATAAATTAAAGACAAAATAAATACAAAGTATATGCTTAATTATAATAACCATTTATTTCACTGCCTCACTCCATCAGTATTAACTGGAAACCGAAATTAACCCATTTATTAAGTTGTAGACATTTAAGAGAAGTCATCAATTTTTTCTATAATAAAATAACTTTATACCACTTTGCAGAAAAAGTGGCCTTTTTGTCCGCGAGCCTAAGCCAGATGGAAGCAATAACATTTTTCTAAAAGTAAAAAATGCAATATACTCTTTAGCTAAGATAATATTATAGACAAAATTTTTACAGAATGTGTATACAAATTTTATGCTGATAAAATTTTCCTTATTTTTTATATCTTACTCTTTGTATTTTTCATATATAAAAATAAAAAATAAGTTTACTGGTTTAAATTTTGCCACAAAATTTTTTTGGATGTACAAAAATACGAGATTTGCAGGTTCCATTTCATATTTTTTGTCAATTTTTCCGTAAGATGAATTTAAGCAATGTGAATTTTACATATAAGCTCTGATAAATATACGTGCAGAATAACCCATTGCTACTCCTTATCACACAAAAGAAGAAGAAACATAAATATATATTATACACGCACGTACGTACGCACGCTTGTAATAGTAAAGTTTATCGTTATGAAGGATTAGCTTTTCTGCAAACTGGTATGATGTAGGCCAAAATAAGCCTAAAAAAAAAAGGAAAAATATAATTAATATGAAAAAATTGTATCAGGAAGGGCAAATGACGCAACTTTGTTTCGCTTTATGAGGATGAAAGCATCAAAGGGGCATCAAAGCGCACAATCTCTGCAACCCTGCCCCTGTTGCTTATACTTCCTGAAAAAACAAAACTGTATTTAACAAACTCATATCTCAGAATTGAAAAAACTGATTCATATCCTTGATACAATTCGATTAATCATATTTATTATGTCCTTGCAGAGCGTACTTTTTAATTGAGGGACAAAATGGGCAACTGCCCATGGAGGATCCCGTAATTTCTTAAAATAATTATTATTATTTATTTTTATTGGAATAAATCAACCAAAATCTTCTTAAAACTTTTTAAATTATTTTTTTTGTAAAAAATTTTTATTTCAATTTCTGGAACTTTTTAGAATAAAAATCCAAAATCTCGTGAAAATTAAAAATAATGCAATTTATTTCAATGTTTTGAACATATTTAGGATGACAAATAAGTATTTTTATTGGAAATTTTTCTTAAACGTCAAATTTATTTACAATTTTTATATTAATTGATTGGTCATGCCGTAACGCAGTCGTTATCTCTCTACTTCTACAATTTATATATGATTGAATTTAATTCTTCTTCTGTCAAGACTTTGAGGTAAATTTTGAACTTCTGATTATAAATGATCGATAGGATGACTTGTATTTCCTTGTTTTAGGAGTTATTTTCCTTACTCGTTGCATCTTTAGAGTCTTCATTTCTAATTGGCATGGCCTTTTTCAATTTAGTCATGATTTAAAAAATATTTTAACATAAATCTATTGAAAAATATGTTGCAACATTATGCATACGTGTGTAAGAAATTAAAATAGAGAAATTAAAATATTTACATGCATCCAAAAAAAAATTCAAATTCAAATAAAAAAGAAGTTGAGAACAAAACGTGAAATTTTGAAATATTTTGATTCCTTTATATTTAATGTTTTTTTTATCAAGACCGTATACTACTACTACTACTAGACCACCTGCGGACTAAATACTTGATTTTAGGTTGACTTAAATATAAATAAAAGATAATGTTGGGAAAAATGAATTAAGTTTTGAAATAATTAAATATAATTTTTTTGAAACTCTTTCTGCTTCCCTTTATAAAACTTTCCTTGCTGCCAGCTTCAAAATTACTGGCATAACAGATTAAGCTTTGGATGTAGATTTGGTTGCGTTAGTTTTCATCCCTGATCTTACCAGGTTTACAAGAGTATTTTTGATTGGATGAAATTATAAAACCACGAGTATAAAAAACATCGTGAGTTCTTGGATTGGAAGTCTAAAGAGAGAGAGAAAGAGAGAGAATGAGGATGTATGTGTAAAGCAAAAAAGATAAAATGTGAGTGCGATAAAAATAGTGTTCTTGGCATGTTGTGTCAGTGATCTCTAGCGACAGGTGTGGAGGGTGATGTCTGGATGAGGTGTCAGTACACTAGCTCTGCTCCCTACACTCGCCCTGCCATCACCTGCCAAACTTCTTGACTGCACTTCTACGTCGACTCCCACACACACCACAACTTCGCGCACAAAGACCTCGATTGATACAACGAGTGCATGCACATTTGCTTTCATTGTTGTGCAAAAACTTTCTCTAGTACCTCAGAAAATTTGCAAATAAATAGCGAAAAGTTGATATGCATTGCTCATTGCGATTATTGCTGCCATAAATATTGATATGGTTCAAAGACAATTCCGCCTCGGCACAGTTCGGTCTCTGGACAATTGGCCTCAAGATGATAATAATATCAATATTGGTCGAATTCAGTGGGGGATCCAGAAATCTTTTGTAGGGGGGTATACTAATATTATCAAAATATTTTACACATTTTATTATGGAAGAAATTTGAAAACGTATGTAAAATAAATGATTAAAATTATATTACAAAGTCTTTTCTTCTTTCTTTTTGCTTTGAAAATCGATCAATGACTTCATCAATTTTGGTTTCTATTTTAGGGTGGACTCCAACCTTAATTTTTCTTGAATAGATTGCTGGTGGGGGGGGGGGGGTATGCATCCCCCCATCCTCCCCCTCTCGGTCCATCCCTGGTCGAATTGTACAGATGCCAGATTCACCTGCTTCTGTGGATATAGAAGGAATCAATATTTTGTTAATATCATTATTATTTTTATTTAAGAATATTATTTGGCAATTTTTGGAAGATTGGGCGAGGGAAGGGGGAGGGGGTAGCCCCTTTGTGTATGGCGCTGATTGTTTATATATTAAAAGGGTAACTGAAAAATAATATTCTACTTATAAGCAAGAGATTAATTTTAATAAAAACTTTCATAAGACTTTTTATAATTTTTATATAATTTTCATAGCACTGTAAATTATAGAATATCATTGATGCTTCAACCTTTTGAACTGGTCTTCTAGCAAAAATTAGATGCCAACAAGACCGAAGTTTCGCTCACTATCAACACGTCTTCCCCATAATACATAAAGCGTTTCGAACAACAAGAGAAAGTTCTTTTCACCAAGTTAAGTCATTCTGATTCATTTTGAATATATATGTGATGTGTTTCTGAAACAACGCAGTACTCTATTCTATAAAATAACCAATAAGGCTAATGGCTATAAGGAACCCCCGAATTTCCTGCATTTTCAAAAATGATTGTATGAATATAACTTTAGAAGAAGAATCCTCTAAAGATTGAATCAAAACATTTCCAAAATTTGGAACGAAATTTGGATTTTTGAATTCACACAGGAAGTATGGTTTCATTTTATTTGATTTGAATTAATGCAAATTAACTTTATATTAATAAATTTTTAATGTTCTTGAAATAAGCTTTAAATGATTTATAATTATTTTTTAAAAGTTCTATTTTTTTAGAAATTAACAAAAAAACTTACAATGATACAAAAAAATTTTCTTAAAGGAAATACTTATTGCTGTCCAGACGACTATAGATAAAATTTTATACTATGCTTTCATTTATATTATATATTTTTTGGGGAGGGGGGGGGGGTGTAGTGCAATAGAGGCGAACACAACAGTGCAAATATATGTATGTATACAATATACATTCTTACACTATACAGATATGGATATATGATGAACCAGGAAAAACATCAGACCAACTTGTTCTCAGCAAAACTAAATTAATCAAATATTCATGATGTGTTGACATAACATGCTTTGCTGTGCACTGAACATTCTACAAACCGTGCAAAAATCGATTATTATAAATCGTTTCATAACATCGGTTTATCTCGATAAATTCAGTCATTAGTTATAGTTATTTATCATACTTCGTTTGCTTAATGATTTTGTTTTGTTAATCAATTTGTACATTTTGCTTTTCTTTTTCCCATAATTTTATTTGGTATTTATTCAAAATATGCAACAACAGAGAGTTTTGAGCAATAAAAATTAAGTCTAAAATATCTCAGTATGAACTTCCAGAAGATAAACCCGTTTGTTTAGTCTTTCAAATATATAGTATAGGATATTAACCCTAGTTAATTAACTAACAAATTGTATACATAAAGGTAGAGGTACAATGGCATGTTTTTATCGAGAATGCACAATTGCACCGTTTGTATCGAACTATGAGAAAAGGAGGCTTGATACGGGATCGAACCCAAAACCGTGAGTTATTGAAAAGCAGTATGTAACCAACCTTGCTTACACCCCACATTTATTAACAAAAACTAAAGAACTCAACAAAAAATTAACTATGTAACTAGAAAAAAAGGTTATTTTTTTAAATTAACTTTATAAATTTATTTTTAAGATAAAATTTCGTTTTAAATATATTTTTATCAAAAAAATATGAGTTTAAATATATTTTTAAACAAATTTTTTATAAAAGTTTAAATTCCTCAAAATATTTTTTTATAAATAAATTTTAATTGAAAAAAAAATCACAAAATAATATTTATGGATTTTAAAGTTATAAATATGTTTCATAAATTTTTTTTCAATGAAAATGTTGTTTTAAAAAATTTTTTATTGAAAAAAATTTACCATATTTTATGCATATACCAAATGAAAATAAAATTTCCTCACCTTCTTGTGGCGGTCTTGACACACACACACCACAAAATATTACTTTTTTCATGTTTCTTATTGATATTATAACTTCAATTATATTTTCACAATGAGATACAAGCTAGTCATTTTATCCAAATATAAACATCAAGATTTTCTTACATTTTATCTCTATATAATTGGCAAAAGGGGGTGAAAAAATGTTCATATTACGAGGAAGTTCTTGTTCAATTAAAGGCATTACCTCCATGTTTACATATCCTGAGATTAACTATAAAAGTATAAATATGATTTAAGATTTCATTCTTTTATTTGTGTTCTGTTTAATCCCAACTCGCGGCCTATCCCTTCGCCAAGATGATTCAAGTCTTCAATCTTTGATTAATTTAATTGGTTGAAATAAACGACAGATTAAGTTTGAATGTGTGATTCATGATGTAAAGGTACTGTGAAAAATGGCAAGGAAATTTATTTCATGGCTGCTAAACTTTTCATCAATTGTCACCAGCATTTTTTTTATTTTGAAAGAAAACATTAATTTTAGGATTTTGGGGAAAATACCTTCTGCTATTATAGAAGTACAAGATTGTTGATGCGAGTATACACTTCATTTTAATCCCAGCATGAATACAATATTGTATGTTGATTCGGACGCGTATACACTAGTAGACTGACTATACATTATATTTTGCACACACACACACACACACACACAGGGAGACACCTATACAACAAGTATTCTGAAATGAGATATTTGAAAGTTGTCTTCTTTAGCAACGACGATTTAGCTTTGATGACTGCGGTAACATGAAAGAAAGAATCAAAGTAAAAATGTGAAAGGAGAAGTTTTTGATTTTTTTTTACCTTTACAATTTCATAATGTCAAAAAGAAGTTTTGTGATGAAAGTGTTTGTGAAAATCGTCTCTGAAAGATGAATACTTGTCTTCGTGAAAGATATATATACATCTTTGCTTGTGTGTGCGTGCCTGCCTGCCTGCCTGCACATACCTGTCGTAGGCAAAGCAAAGCAGTATTCAAAGAAAGAGTATGGGAGAGAGGATTTGGATATTTGGAAGGATAAAGGAAGCATTTAAACCATGAACGATTTCAATAAATCTTTTTGGGTGAGAGAAACGATGAAGCAGAGAATGCATAAAAATTCATCAAGCAAATGTTGCCTTAGTAAAGATGAGCAAGATTTGGATTCATTTAGTGCAGGGTGCCTTAACAATTGGCGAATTGACCACTTCAGTGGGAACATGAAATTCAATTACTCAATTTTGTAGGAAATATTTTGTAATAGTATAACAAACTTAAATTTTACATTAGAATTTAATGTAATCAGCATTCCATTCAAAGCCAAATTTTTTAAATTTTTCGCCATATTTTGGGCCATTTTAAAATTTGATAGAATCCCAATCTGCGATTTAGTCAAAAAGGTTCAGAAACAGTGTTTTATTGTATGACCAAATTTGCGAATATATCATAATGCTATCATTAAATGCAATTAATCACTCTATTATTCAAACTTCATATAAAATTAGATACTCAAAACCATATAGGAATTTTAATTGAAACACTAATATTTGCTATAATAGGAATCATAAACCTACTATTAGTAATAGCTACTATATCTTATTTATTTTCAATAATCACTACTAATAAATTAACTAGCAAATTAAACCACTAACTAACCTACCGGCTTACTCTACCTAACTATTTAACAATTAACTTTTTTTCCAAATCATTCATTTTTTATCATAATTTTAATTGTTATGAAATTCATTATTGTTAAACTATATATAAATTTACGTAATACGATTTTTATTTCTTGTCTTTTTGGCTTTTTATAACACTTAAATACTAATTAATCTTTTTATACTTTAAAATTTTGTTTCATCCAAATAGGATAAGTTGGAAATTGGGTTGTGTCAAAGTTTTTTATACTGGTGACTGACCTTAAGACATTGCTTTGGTAAGGACTTTAAGACACCCTTTTACATGAAAAATTTGCCCTTAACTCTAATATTCGCTTATCTTGAAGTAAATTAGCTGTCCCATTCATGAACTGGCAATTGTACATTTTGTCTCAAAGTGATACTTTTTTGATCATGCAACAAATTCGATGTTTGAATTACTGAAAATGTAAAAATAATTATAATAATACAATTGTTTATCAAAAAGTTTGGTTTCAAGTTATTTCCCAAAATTTTATCCAAATTTTATTCGTTTATAATTAAAAAAAAAATCTTCAAAATATTTTTTCATTTTATTTTATTGCTAAGTTTTTATCACTTCATCAATTGTCACCAAAATTTTTTTATTTTGAAAGAAAACATTAATTTTAAGATTTTGGCGAAAATCGGCATAAAATAATAATAAAAAAAGTTTTTTTTAATTTTTTTATGTTAAAATTTAAATATTGCTTTGTAAAAAAATTTGAATAGTAATAAATTTTCAGTAAATAATAATATACATTTAAATATTTAAAATTATTATTCTGTAAATATTTTTTGATGATAATAAAAAAAAAGGAAATTGTGATGGAACAATTTAGTCTTTCACAATTTCAACATTAATGCTCATTTTCTAAACGCCAATCATTACCTTGGTCACAAATCTTTCTAACTTACTTGTATCATGAAAAAAGGGCGTCATATTGCGTCAAAGTTTTTAGTTTCTCACACCAATTTCGACACAACAGGATTTTACGGAATATATTTTTTATTCTTTCCCTCTACCTTGAAAATATGAGTTGAAACTGATTGAATTTACGTTTTCTACTATAGTAAGTAAAGTATTATATATATTTGTTTTTAGACAAAATTTCAATAAATATTGGTATTTTAAAGAATTTTGAAAAAAGTGAAAAACTCGAATCTTAAAAAAACTATTTTTTCGTGAAAGTTTTTTAGGTTCTTTTATGCATACAGAGAAAGAGAGTTGTGAAATTAAAAACAACTTTATTTCAAACATGGGAAGTTAACATTGAAAAGGATTTAAAAATAAAGTTTTTTTAACATTGAGTCTTTAATTAGCGATATTCCAAATTACAATAAAACAATGATGGGTAAATGTGAAAAATAGATTGATACAGCATGTAGGCGTGATAGATAGATATTGGTGATATAAATATATGAATTTTTAATTTCTTAAATATTTATACACTCTGTGTAACCAGGCTTTACACATACGCACACTGCGAATGCCAGTGTATAAATGACGGACGAAGTGGGCGGTGCAGAAGTTGAGTTAATTGTAGTTGCATAAGCAGGAAGAAGCAAAGAAGTATTGGCTTGTTTTAGATTCGAATTTCACAGTACCTTTAATGAGATTGCACAATGATGCTTGATTTTCACCAAAACGAGCGGGGTTCGGACATGCTTCGGAGATTCACGAACAGGGGTCCGCAGTGTGGATAGGAATGTGTGAGACCATGTTTGTATAGGCGTCTTCTTGGCCATGTGGGTGATGTGGATTGTGATACCAGTTGTAGAAGTGGTTAGAGTATAGGTAGGTGTCTGGTTTGTGTGGGGTGTGGATGAGGTGATCTTGATTGTAGATGTTTTGTTGACTATCTGGAGAAGTGTTGCTGATGCTCGGCTTCATTTCAACATTGTGAGCTGGAGTTTCTTCAGTTGAAGTTAAAGGAATTTCGGCGTTTGATTCGTCCGAATTTGAACAATGTTTCATTATCTTTTTCACCTTGGATCTGCGATTTTGGAACCAAATTTTTACCTGAAAGGAAAACAGTATTTAAAGTACACTGAGTAATCGTAATCACAACCCCTTGATAAGCCCTTGGTTCAGACCGAGGTTTTAACAAGCATGTGGAAAACTGATTTGTCTCTACTAAGATTCGCAAGACAACCCTGAATTTGATTAATCATAAAGAATCTTATTAAATTCAAATGTGTCACGGTATGTGATTTACGACATATATCATACATTTTTGTCATTTATCATTTTAACTTTGCTTTATTTACTTCGATTTCATATGAGTAGCATTCCTTTTTTTTACTTGCCGATTCTGATTTTAATAATAAGTGACCTTGAGAAATGAACTAAAAATAATCATGCATACTTAATTAACGTTGGTGATTATACTTTGATTAAAGAAATTAAAGACATATACCTTATCTATAGTCATATGTTTGCTTTGAGACTCAAAATAAACGACAAAAAACGATAACGTTAAAATTAGTGATGGGAATAAGAATCAGAATCGAGAATTTTAATAGTCGTGTTTTTCTAAGTTACGACATCGAACTCGTATTGAGAAAATTTACTAATCTAGATTCATTCCTTGAAATGGACACAAAAAGTTTGCGTTAAGATGCCTGATGAGCATGCACGTTCGCTAACGGTGAGAAACAGGGCATTCACCCCCTCCCCGCCCCTCATCTATTGGATTATGAACATTTGTATTTTTTCGAAGCAGTATAGATAAATATTTTCTAATTTAATTATAATTGTAGTGAAAAATATGATTGTTTAACTTTTATATACTAAACTTTATATAGTTGTAGTTGTCGATAGGTTTTTTAATTACTTTTCAACATACTCTTGGTCATTTTTATCGATATTATAAGTTATTTTGGCTTAACTTCCTGTTTTATTTTTTATAACTTCTAATGTTTTTAGATAAACGAAGTATTTTATAATAAATAAAGAATATTAAACTTTCAGCAATCTCAAAATGCTTTTCTTGTTTTTTATAACATATGTATCAATTAATTTTATATTTTTTGCCCCCCCCCACACAGGTAAACTTCCTGCTGATGGGCATGCAAAATATTTCAACCATTATTCTAAATTTTGCAAAAAATTACATATTTCTCACACTTGACACCCTTCAGAAATAAAATATTTAAATACTTCATAGTTTATACCTTAATTACAAATATTTACTCCTATCTATACATCTATAAAAATACTATATCTAACAAAGACAACACTTTGGGGCAAGAACAATTCCCTATTCTTTACTTCAATGAAAGACAAAGACTTGACTGCATAGATGAGGGCTTAAATCTAAAAATTCACCTGTGTGCATATCTGTGTGAAGTCTGAACAACATAAAATTTTATATTTCAAATTTAATTTTAAAACTTCTATAAAGCTTAGCACTTGTCTCTGATAAATTTTTTAATCAAAACAAATCGTGATCACCTTTTTTGGAAATTTGAATCGTACCAAAATTTTGGCCTCCTTCCATCCCTATAGTAGAAACTTCAAGTTAATAAATTAAAGTCAACAAGACTTTTTTTTCTCTAATTTTTTTATTTGTTTTAAATATTTTTGCTTTTTTTAAAAATTTTCTTATAAATATTAAATAAGTCCAAAAATGAAGCAAAACTAAAAAATGAGATTGTCATATTTTAGAGTTTAAAAAAAGGAGGGAATTCTCGTACCTGTGTTTGAGTCAAGCCTAACGCGGCTGCTAGTTCTGCGCGTTCAGGAAGGGCGAGATATTGAGTTCGCTGGAAGCGTCTGTTCAAGTGCTGAAGCTGAACGCTGGAGTAGATTGTTCTCGGCTTTCTCATTTTCTTGCCTTTGACATTCAACTTGCTCTCTACACTCGCGATGGTCTTGTCCTCGACAACTGAAATAAATCATTAGATTACTTTTGAATATCGCAATGCAGGATCAAAGGGTTGTGTGGGCATATGTTATGTTTTGATTTCCTATTTTTGGCAAAAATAAATATAATATACATTACGCAGTGACCTTAGAAAAAGTAGAAGAGATTAGAAAGTTTGGTTTCGCTAAAATTAAGAAATCGTGTAAGAACTGACGATGGAATGAGTTGCGTTAAGTTCAAGTGAATGCAAGCATGGTAAATAGAATTCATTGTCACTAAGGTATAATTCTTTGAAAAAACCCTATTTGATGTGGCACACTCCACTCTATATTCAAAACACTGCGTTTCGAATCCTGATCGAGGAAACTTTTTTTCAAATAATTATTTCTCAATTGACACTTTCAATGAATTATTCACTCTGCTTACTCCACTCATGATAGAGAATTAATACTTTCTTCGAAACAATTCTATACACTCTTACTATTTTTGTTTTAGGCAAGTTCTATTGATCCTCGGGAGGATAATGAGATCTGGTTTTATCTGGATAAACGTAGATACTCCAAAGGCTGGGTAGCGTTGTTCAGAATCGGACTTTGATTCCTTTCCTCGGGTTTGGATTTCAGCATTTTAAATTCATCTCTCTTACTTTGATACAAAACGCCCAAATTTTGCCTTCTCGATGAAAACACTGCACTGCAGTTTTGCTTTTTACTTAACATTTCATGAAGTGTGAAGGCATTACATATTCAAGGATCATAGTGTTTTTTATATAAATTTATTGAAAGTTTTATACATATCATGAGATTTCTTATTTCGAAATCTTATTCTAACTTTAACGCCACACACTTCCTTTAGAAAAGACATGGATAGTGCATATTTGTTCAACATACTAGAGAGCATAGTGCTTTTTTCAAGCTGACCCCCTTCCTAAAGTTTACGAATCATCGTTTTGACTAAGAATTACAATAACTTTATGGGCAATAGTTTGATTTGAAGTGAAATTCTTTACTACGTGAGTGAAGCTCTATTACCCTACAGACAGTCAATCGACTATGCCACACTTACTATATATGACAATTCATTTATTTTATTTATTAAATCCCTTTCGTGACCAGTGTATCATATATGATACATAAACAATTTTAACTTCCTCTGCTTTTTCAACTAGTTTTGTATATGAATCTTCTGCTTTTTAATAAATATCGTCTGATTTTTCTGGTCAAGAAAAGGGGGGAAGTATATAAATGCCTTTTAACCCGTTAACGACAAGAATAATCAGACGATATCTAATGTAAAGCAGAAGATTTGTATTAAAGAGCTTTGATAAACGCAGACGATTTTATTTTTGTAAAGTCGACTATAGTTGACATTGGGCGTTAACGGGTTAAAGTGAACTAATTTGCCTCACGTTTTCGTGAAACTAAACGTGAGGCAAAGTGTACCACTTCCATCAATTAAAGTGAGAGCTTGTGCAAAAAAGGTGGCATATAAACGCTTCTATACCAACATTGCATACTTGATGATGATTATGTTAATCAGTGTTTAGGGGGACTGATGAATATTTCAAATCTCCAAATTTGACATGGCATCTGGCCTTGAGCTTTTCAATCTCTTCTGATGTAAGAAGGTAAGAAGCTTCCGTCTTTTCTGATGAACATTTCACAACACGTTTTCACTCTGCTTATCACTATTATATCCATACTCATTAATATTAATAGTAGATTAGCTTCAAAAACTTGAATTATTACAGTCTAAACTCTTTAAGCGAGACAATTTTGAGGATGGAGTTTAAGTGGCTCAAGGTGGCTGGAAATTTTTTTAATTTACACTTAAAATGTTGGATATCTATCTATTCAGATTACTTTAGAACTAGTTTGCTCAAAATAAGCAGAAAATTTATAAAAAAAATTTATAAAATAATGATTAATCATTTTTTTCAAACTGTAAGAAAGGGGAGAAACTTTGGATTCTGATTTGTCGACTAGACTTTTTTTATTATTATTATTACCTTCACGATTATCAACAGATCATCATTATCATTAGTATCATCTTCAAGATTGCGTAGGTTCTTTCCAATTTATAAAAGCAGTGATTCTCAACCGAGGAGGGAGAGGAGAAGTAATTTAACAGTTCCTAGGAAAAATTTTAAGCCACAAACTGACATACTTTAACTATAAGGAGATCAGAAGTATAATTAGATAATAAAAATATATAAATATTTTATGTAAACGTATATGTGTCTTCTCTCGTCTTGAAAGAACACTGATAAGGAAGAAATTTCAAATATTCGGGTTTTATATAATGATTATTTGGAATTGAAATTTTGAGAACGAAAATTTGATAATGAATTCTGAAATTTTGGGGGAGAGGGGGGTAGGGGGAAATAAATTTTAACAAATGATCAAAGGGGTCTATAGGAGTAAAAAGTTTGAAAACCACTGTATTAAAGGTTTTGCTGTAAGTAAAATATCACGTTCTTTATAACCATAATTAAACAGCTGTTCGGAAAGTGTGAGTATGAGACGGAAAAATCTCATTAAAATTCATCTATTTTTTCAATTCATTCAGAAGGGCGGAATTACACCGCTTGTGTCGAACTATGAATAAAGAAGGCTTGATGCTGGATCGAACCGGCGACCGTGAGATATCGAAGCTAACTATCTAACCAATCTTACTTACGACCCCTAATATAAAATATGCATATAAACTTAGTCATAAAATGAGATTTACTTGATAAAAAAGTTGATATTTTTTTAAATGAAAACCACTTATAATAAAAAGAAGAGCTAGAAGAAATTTCTCGAAGAAAAGCACTTGAAGAAGAAAAATGTTTTATCAAGAGAAAATATATTATCACAAAGAGTAAAAGTCAAGAACACTACAAAAAGAAAAACTTTGAAATACGACAAAATGTTGATTATTTTGAAATGAAAAGCCTATTTAATAAACATTTTTATTTGCCGGGACTCTTCAGCTAAAATTGGGTAGAGCTTGGCGGCGTTAGACAGATGACGCTTTTAAAGTGTCAAAATTGAAAAGGAGACATACGAAATTTAGTTGGGACTTATAAAAGAAGGCGATCTTATTCAGATGGCTCCCTTATACTGGTCAATTTAGTCTGTATTTACCTATTTTCACTTGATATCTTAGTTGCATCAAATAGACATGCTTCAATGAAAATATTATCTCTCAGAACGTTTGAGTAGCACGGATGAAATTTTGTGAAGCTAGAGCTCAATTCTTATTGGTGCAGAGCAACCTACATCTAACAGGTGGGAGTTTTGGATAGAAAAAGTCTTAGAAATCATCAAAAACGTGTATATATAGGGTTGTCGGATGTCTCGGTATTGAGGGATTTGCTGTAGGTTTAAGAATAGAATCCCGGAGTATTAATAAGGATTCTGGTTTTCATCTACTAATTTAAATGTGAAAGGGTCTAGAACTATATATATCGAAATCTGATTCTTTATCTCTTTTTTCGTATAAAAACTCATCTTTTATTTTCAAAGTATTTTTCACATTAATTATGTTTGTAAGAAATACAAAATTTTATTCCAGACATTTTTCAAAACCACTTTTAGCCAGATTTGATAATGTAACATATTTGGTGTGTAAACATTTGCTTTCCCATTTTCACTATTCATATTTAAATTTGGGTTAAGATATTTGTCAGTTTTTTTTTCAAATTTAAAAAATTTAAAAAACATAAGCATGTGAAAATATTTCGTATTTGTTTTTGTTTTTCCCACATTATATTTTTCCAGTGAACTTAATTTCTGGTTAATATGGGAAGGAAACGTATAGGTAGATAAATATCAGGAAATATTGACTAAAAATTATGCACACATATTCATGCAATTTACCACTTAAAACCCCATTGAATTATTTTTTTTAGAAAAGTTTGTACATTCTTGGAATATTTTACTAAAAATAAAAGGGGAATTTAATTAAAAAAAAACTTAAAACATTTTTCATCTACTTCATAAATAATTACTATTATGAATCCACATGTGATTATAAAGTTATATTTGTTAAGCAATAAATTAAATCACAACTTCAATAGTAAATGTCTCTATTTATTGTTAATAAAAACTAAATTTTTACACTAATCGCTTCCAATCATTATCCCTCATATTTATTTCTTATCCCCCATTCATTGATCAATTTCACTTATATTTTCTCCACAAATTTATCGAATCTTATTGCTGAACTTATAGCATATTTTTTGGTTTTACAAATCAATGTAATTTTATTTTATTTTTTTACCTTTTCGCAAAGATATAATAAAAAAGTTTCTGTTTTTGTAATTTGATCAAAATGCCCATTTAATATATCTTAATTTTACATTAAATGCATTCGGAAAAAACTAGAAGTAATGTTATTTTCCTTCAAAGGCTTTTATACTTTCATAAATGAAACTGTAATTATAAACTTGCATTAATATTTTTTCAATTAGTTAAGAACAATTAGATTCTTTCATTATCATATAACAAAAGTCTTTCGTTGAAAAAAAATTATCATGCAAAAAAATGACCTATTTGTAAACAGTTTATTATCAGCAGTGTCCAACCTTTTTTTTATACATTTTTGTTAGATACATTAAAATGATAATTAAAAATTTCAAAGTGTTATTTGTAATTAATAATCGGAAATAGAGACAGTAATTTTGTTCGTTTATTAACAAAGAACGGTAGTTGTATAGCGATATAAACTTTGTTTTAACTAAATAAATTTGTTACATTGTGCCAACTAACTTTCTTATAAGTACTAAGTTAATTTTAAATATCACAACAAATTTTTCCAGACTTTTGTGAGAAATATTTTGGGTTAAATAAACAAACTTAATTACTAAAAACAGATGTCCTTGTTTCGTTGAGTTAGTTAGTAAGCTTAACAAACAAATTACTAATATACATATTGTAATTATACATAATTGATCATGATCATGTTAATTCAATATAATTTAAATATTTCTACACCACTAAAATACCGGTGGTAAACTAAATTCATGCTGATCATTTCTGAAATAACAAACTTCATTATAAGAGCATTATTTATATTTAAAATTGTCTATTAATGAGTATGACTTCTTTTTTTATATATAAACGAAAGCCATTTTTTTTAGTAATCACACAAGTATAGAAGTAAACAAATTTCCACGAAAAAAGATTTTTTTAATCATTTTAAACATTTGCATAAGTCCAATCTACGATTTAAATCTTTAGCTATTGTATAAAATTAACAAAAATGACCAATTCAGTTCACTTGTATTTGTTTTGTAAAAAAATTGTAAAATGTCGATAATTTTATTCGGTATGTTTTTTAAAAGTGCAATTATGTGTAATCAATCATATACTTAAATATTTTCGTGGATTGATTTATATTTCTATTAACGTGTTATTTTTTCCGATTTATTTTTAAAACTTACAAAAGCACAAGTATTCCGATAAATGCTTCACACTTTACCTTCAGCATTATTACCCCTTCATTTTTTAATATAGATTGAGTGGAATAATATATTTGCTTCACTTTTCACGATCACGTATTTTTGTTCGCAAAACATGAAACAAAACACACGATAAAACTAATTTGAAATAAAATCTTAGATACGAACCCTTTGCATTGTGAATTATACCAACATCATTTTGAACGAAAAATATGTTTAAGACTTATTTTTGACAAATAAGGGATAATAGATATCACTTTGTTACAATTAGAGAAATGCCGTATCTGATGAATATTCCACTCTGGATGTTAAATAAATATAAGTATACTCGTTCATTCGATTTTAGTTGATTTGAATAAAATAGAGAAAGTTCAGTAGTAGATAAAAAATATTTACCTGGTGCATCATTTGTAGTACTATTGTTATACTGATAGGAATTATAATATTGATAATTTTGATATGGTGTGTAGCCATTTTGATTATTGACTTGATTGAAGAGCTCCTGTTGATTAACGTTATATGCCTCTGTATGTTGGCTTTGATTAAAAGTGTCAAAAGAGTTGGATCTTGGGTAACTTGGATACGGAGAGGACTGTGCGAAGGGAAGCTTGGCAGTCATGGTAACCGTTAAATTTGGCATCTGTTGATTTGTAAAGTCCATAAACATCGTTTTATCCATATTACACAAATTTCTTGTCTTCTTTACCCACTTAGTACAACTTTTCAATTATATAGATAAAATTAATGTGATAAAAAAACTAATCATTTTGTGATAACACTTAATAAATAAGAAAAAATGGTTGACAAAACGCTTACTTCTATGCCATAACAGAGAGCTTTCAAGAAGCGAAACATCGAATGAAATGCACTCTATCACGAAACACCCTGCCAATCACATATTTATGCGATGTCATTGGTTTATTTTATTTTACCTATATCATAGCTGGTGGATAGAAAAACTTAAGCGTTGAAAGTAGCCTCTTTGTGTAGTTTTGAAGTAGCAACAAAAAATGTTTGTTTGTTTATCGTGAAGATAAAAAATATTTAAAAGTCATTATTATGATTATTATATTAGCATAATTTATCCAGACAAATTTCAATAATTTTAAGTACATAAGGAGATGTGATAAGCTGTAATAATTATATATAATCAAGTTACAATAATTACATTATATAATGGAAAACATTCATTTCATTTTAAATCTGATTAAGTTATGATCATTTCATCTAACATCATCACCATCATCATTATCATTATTATTATTGTTATCATTGTAGAACAAAGAATTCGCAAACATTTCCTCCTTTTTCGATTCTGTTTTATGCGAACACTATTCATTAGTTTATGTGGAAAGCCTTGAAAAATTTGTTCCTGCTTAAATTCCACAAATTCATACAATCTTTGTAAGTTTTATACCATTCTACTTCAAAGTTTTGTTATAGATTGAAATTT
Source organism: Nectonema munidae (assembly GCA_030549495.1). Lineage (NCBI taxonomy): Eukaryota > Metazoa > Nematomorpha > Nectonematoida > Nectonematidae > Nectonema > Nectonema munidae. The sequence goes on from JAUIRK010000446.1 coordinate 108,232, forward strand.
TATATGTTTTACATGATACCTCACCTTTTACCTAATATTAATGGAAATTATACTATGCTTCGAGATTTTTCCTTTTTTTAAATAATCAAGTATGATTTTCGTTTTACCAATACAATTAAAAATCGTAATACCATTTAGTACAAATGTTCCCAAATGAAACTCTTATTTCCTTCATCTTGAGAATGGAACTAATATAAAAGTACTTTCAAAATAGCTAAAACTTATAGATAAGTCAATAAGTTTGAAAAGGAATAAAGTAATCTTAAAATTAATTTCGCTAGTACAAAATTGATTCGATTAATTCGAAAAATGAAGTCAAAAGAACTTATTTTCTAATTTAGTTAAATTTTATAGACTAAATTTAGTTAATTATATAAGTTAATATCTGTTTAACTTAACGAAGCTGACTTCATTTGAACTAATGATAATTTTTTAGATTAGAACAACTATGGTTGGCGATTTTATTTACAAGCTAAAATTGAGGTTTTAAGGCGTTAAAAATGGTTGCTATGATATAATAATAAAATCCCCCAAAATGATCTTAAAATGAAAATTGTATATTTGGTAAATTCAGATGTTTTGATGTTATCACCGATTAAGAAAAATCCATGAACAAATAAAATTTGCAAAATATGGTAGTTTTAAAAAGAATAATCCTGACTTGTTCCACTTCAAATATTTCCTTTGCCCCATTTTTTCAATAAAAATAAACTTCATAATGATACCCCGCTGAAACTTTTCAAAAATAAGAATGCTTTATTTAATTGTTCAACAATATCGGTGGAAAAAAACATTTATTTAGAAGAATATTAATATTTTACTTTTAGTAAACTTTATGAATCAATCTTGACTTCTTTAAAAATGAGAAAATAAAAAAACATTTAAATACAATTAAATCTACAATTTAAATAAAATTTTTGCAAATATATGTATTTTTAACAAACTTATTGGAAAAATAAATAATCTTTCACTTTTCTCCAAATAATTTGAGAGGATTTTCTTTATAGTCAAGAATACGGTGTATAACGTTGTCTCTCCTTACAAATTTATCGAATCAAAAAGAGAGAAAATTATATTTTATATGCAAAACTTTAATTTATGGGAAATTATTATATTGTTGTCTTGCAAGAATAAATATCAAATCACATACAGACAGATAAATGTTGGTATAAGATTTTCGATATTTAATTGGCTGTTGCCTGAAGTTATGAAGTGTTGTCTTCTGTGTTGAACGTCTTGTGGTTTTGGGAAATATATACTACAAAAATTACTTGGAATTTGGATAAATGTAAACATATACTTACTATTTTAACGTAAAAAGAATTTTCAATGGAACTTGGAACATTAAAAGGGTTAAATTATTTTAGTTCTTTTAAATTTTTCAAAAAGGAATCAATTTTCAGGGCTACTCTCATAAAAAAGTGGAATGAACTTTATGTGACATCAGTTTTTAAGTTTGCGTGACAGATATTTTGTAGATTAAGCAAAAGTTTATTATTTTCCAATATAAAATGAAAATTTGTTTGAAATATTTAATAACTAAATGCATTACAATGAAAATTTGATCAATAGAAGATGATGATCTCACTGAAATATTTCCATCAACGGAATAATAGAACACAAAAAACTGTTTTTTTTTAAAAAAAATTTCACAAAATATATGTTAAAACAATACCTTCCTGGGTAAAACTTTCAAGTTAAACTCTATATCACTTTGGGACAATGGGTTAGGCGTAGTTATGTCGACTTCCCTTACTAGAGGTGCCAATTTTATCGTGCATCAAAAAACAAAGTTTCATCTTAGTTTTGTCAGGCGTGTAATAAAATTGAACAAAACTTTGTGTATAGTTGGATTTACTTGCTTCTGATTATACTTTATGAATGCCCCTCCTGTAAAAAATAGGGAAAATAGAATGAAACAAAAGTATAAAAAATCTTGCGAGCACAACTATTTAATGTACAAAATGCCTTTTTGTGTGTCTTTCTGTTGCAAATTTTTCAATGATAACGTTGGAATCAAGGAATTGCAGGTGGAAAATGAAATATTTAATATGTACATATGTAGTCACTCCGAGAAAACAAAATAGGAAAAACGCACGAAAAAAATAAAAGTCATCATTATTCACACAAACTTGTAATAAACAAAGATGGATTCTCTAGTTGGTCGAAAGTTATAAATGGCAGGTAGGCAAATGCCATATGTCGTGTATTGGAAAATCTGATCTTGAGTTTGCTTTGCTTTTTTAATTCTATAGCGTGATTTACAAATTACTAATTTTTTTAATTATATTGTGGAGATAATATACTTTCTTGTTTTTATTCTTATGATGGTATACACGTTGAATTTTTACTCACTTTTATAAGAAAATTTTTTCCACACATTCTTTTTCGCAAATGAAGAGCAAATCAGTCGAAAGAAATAAAATAATGCTTTATCTCAAAGACTTTTGTTGTTGGATAAACTTTCTATCTCAACCTCTGCTAATTTCTTTGTCCTCTCGTACATTTTTAGATACTCCATAACACACCTATAAAATTTCTGCAAGAATTTGTCCCTTATCTGGTGCAATATCACCAAGAAAGTGGTGTGTATACTTAGACTACTTAAATCTCGTTATGTGTTCCACTATTTGACTAGTAAATACATTAGTTCTCTTCTCGTTAAACTGCAAAAAATATGAGAAAATTTTTGGTAAATTTAAATAAATATATAACTAAGCTTAGCATATTTTTTATCAAATAAGCCCGAATAAAATTATTATAAAAGTTTTTTTGTACATCAAATTTAGTTTTATTTTAGAAGTTATAGACGTTTTTTATCTAAATTTTTTCTCACTTTTCATTTTCAACTTTTTGACTTTGTATTCATCGTTTGAAACAACTTTTTTGAGCAAAGAACTTTCACTTTATATTTTATTATAAAATTCGATACAGTGCAAATCACATATAAACGATGAACAAATCAAAAAATCCTCTAAATTTATCTTAAAATAAATAACTTTTTGTTTAAAACATGGAGAATGCTCTCGAATTACTATGATTCCGAACCTTTAAATATTAGCAGAATTCTTTCAATGGCGCCCAACAAAGAAAGGAATCATGAACTTCTATATGTGGAAGAAACTTCTGGTACGCAATATTTGCAAATTGGCAGAAATCTTTTAATTCAGTTGTGCTTCGTGTATATGTGAAAATACTTGTAAACTTTCTACTAGGAAGAAAATATAAAACTATTATGAATAAAATGGTTTCCACAAGCGATGCTAATATGTCCACCTATTTTTTTCTTTAATTTGTTTGTTTTAACATTTTCTTCTTACACCATCCAAATTTGTATTGTAGTTATCACCTCAAAAAGCACGATTTTTTGTGATAAGTTATGTGTTTTTAAGATAGCCATAATCAAATTTGCTATTAATTAGATAGTTTCATCAAAAACAGACTTGAAATCCGATGTTTTAAATGTTGGAAACTATATTATGATAACCAAAAGTAGCTTCTTAAGCGAAAATTACAAAATCACCAGCTTCAAATTGAGATTTTTGAAAATGACTTTTTAAATTTTAGATTTTTGTTTAGCAAAAATTCATTTTTCCTTTCTCTTCAGAATTTATAACACTTTCAAATTTACGAAAATGAGAAACCGAAAGATCAGTAGAAAATTGAAATCATTTTACTCTACCATTTTTGTTTTCAAGCTTTTTTAAAAAAGATCATTCTTGTATTTCAAGATTTAAGGGGCACTTTCGTTTAGAATTAGAGTTTAAATGTCAAAGTATAATCATACAAAAGATTCATAATAAAATTTAATAAAACTTTCCATTTTATATAAAAGTTTTTAAACAAAATTCATATCCTTCCTTTCATTTTTACAAAGAAACAGGAATCAAAGGAACCAGAAAAAATAAATTATAGGCGATAGACTCGAAAATGATGAGGAATTAAGTAGTTGGAACTTCGCACATTTAAAATTATTTTAACAATAACGCAGGTAAACATTTTTATGAGGAAATTATAATTTGACAATGAAAAATTTTATATAAATTCATTTATTTATTGTTTTAAAAATTTTAAATATCCAAATAAATGCTTTTTAAACCGAGATATTTTAATTTCTGAAAGGGACAGCGGGACAAGAATTTAAAATCGGGACTATCCTGATCAAACCCGGACGTATGGCAATATATATATACAATAAAAAATGGATCTTCTTGTTCTTCTTCACCAACATCTTTTCCCCAAGTAGAGGGTCGGTGAAGGGCAATAAAAAAGAGTCAAATATAAATTTATTCTCTTTTTGTGAACAAATTGCATTGGATTTCATTTATTTTATTATACTATACAAAATGTAACATGGTCTACAACTCAACAAACATTTTTTATTCTACGTTTGGCTGTAAGAGTTATAGTTATTATTTTTTTACTTCAATGATGAGCTTTATTGCACCAACTATATCGCTATTTGTACAGGAATTTTTTACTAATTTTAATATTCGAATACTTTTACTATTTTAGTCAGTGAAACGTAATGTCCAAAAAAAAGCCAAATATTAACATTAGTACACTGATGTTACTTTGAATATAGATAAAGCTTCGATGTGAAAAAATCTTTTTTATTATAAAAAGTGAGAGAAAGCGTATTTTCCACCTTGAATACTCAAGATTTTATTCCAAATGAAGTAGTACTATGTCTCGAACAGGCATTCAATGATTGATAGTAGGGTTGGGATTTGTCCTACTTCAAATTAATTAAAAAAAATTTAATCATTTTATTTCTTTCTTTCAATCCTAATACTTAATTAACACAAATCGCTTGATGTTATCACTAGAGCGAATAAAAGTGAATAAAGACAAAAATATTTTGTAAAAAGCCAAGGCAAAGTATAAAATACTTATTCCATAAAGTCACGTTTTAAAAAGTGAAAAGATTGAACGCAAAATCATTTTATTTACAAATAATAGTATTTAATTAACAAATAAATAAAATTTGAAACTTGAATCTGTATTTTTAATAGGACAAAATTTAACTTACTTTTTGCAAAAAGAAAATCTTAATTTATTTTTGAAAAACTGGTAGAAAATTTTTACTATTTAAAAATAAATTGTTTTTTATGCTAAAAATAAATATTCCTGGTTATCACTCATTAAATAATATCATAAATTTAAAAAAAGTTATTAAGGTCACAATTGCAACTTCAGAATAATAGCAATATATTGTCAATAATGTCAATGATCATGATTCACATCATTATGACGTTATTGAAGTTAGACTTTAATCAATTTTTCTCTTCTCAATAATACGCAGTTTTTTTGATAAATCTGATTAAGGAATATAAGCTGTTATAATGAATCTTTTCATTCTATATATGATTAATAATATCATCCAAATGTGTCGTTCTTAGAATAACAAGCTTATTTTTATACCTGTTTACCTATAGCTCTAACTAAATTCTCCTTATTATAGTTTACATTTTTTGATACTTCAATACAACTTTACTTCCTATTAATCCTTTTTTACATCGCATCTTTTAATAATTTCTACTATATTAATATTCTTTTTTTATAGTTTATTTCCAATGTTCAATGTTCTTTTTTTTCATACATTAAGTGAATTTTTTGATTTCAGTGGCTTTCTGGCCTTTTCAAAAATATCACCATGTAAACTAATGTTTCACCTTTTTGCATACATAATTATTTTGTTTTTGTTTTTTAATAGATCTATAGAACATCATTAATAAATTTCTTCTTCTTCTTCTTCTTCTTACAACTTCTTTAGTCAATAGCGACATTATAAAGCAATTCAAAGAGCGCTTAAAGGAGCTATATTAATTTCAAGTTAGTTTGAATTTTTATGAGGCATAAATCATGAATAATAGTGAATATCAGGGCCGTATCAAAGGGGAGGGCAGTGGGGGACAATTGCCCAGGGAGCCACACCTAGTGGGCGCCATTTCATTGCCACTGACATCAACGCAGCAGAGCTTGAGATGGAAATTGACGACATTCAAATGTTTTTGAAACCTCGGAAGGAAAAACCGGCAAACGCTATGGAGATACTTGGTTTCCTGTCCTTGCACTCAAGACTCTGACCGAATCTAAAAGTGGCTCTGATGATCATGCTGACAATTGGAACTTCCATTGCAATCTGTGAAAGATTATTCAGCAAGCTAAAACTTATTAAGTCCTACCCAAGGAGCACTATGGGGCAAACCCGCCTCCAAAGTCTGGCTCTTATGAGCATTGAGAAAGAAGTTCTCGATTGTGTTGATTTTGACGAAGTCATCGATAATTTTGCTGCTGCTAAAACACGAAAAATGAACATCTAATGGAGAGTGGAGATGAGTGAGAAAAGAAAGAGCAACGGGTGAACGGCTCCATTCAGGACTTTTGCCCTGGGGCGCCACGATCCCTTGATACGGCCCTGCTGAATATATAGGTTTGGTATTGGCATACATAAATATAAGTTTTTATATATACTGAAATAGCTCCAATAACAAGTTAACAAAGTTTAACAAGTTGTGTGTTTTGTTGAAGGTACGTTTACTTTTATCAATTTTGAATAAATAAGTATATATAAAATTTTTGGTAGTCAATAAGTCTTTACTGTGTCATGATTCTTACAAATAAAAAAGATTTATACGCATAAATAAAGATTAATCTTTGAGATACTGAAAAAATGAGCGACATTAAAACATTAATTAAATTCGAAAAGTCAACCACTTTTTTACTTACAATTAACCTATATGTAATCAGAACTTTCACTGTTAAGGTTTGGTGCCAACATTTCTACAAAACCTTCAGTGTGGCTCACAACTTAAATTTAATGACTTGTGGGTATTGGTAAGAAGCGGCAAATTCAAATCTCCACATAAAAATGAGTTTTAATAGATCTTTAATGAATTAATAGCGATCCTACTGTGAACATTCTAAATAGCCATGTTGCAAATTCTTTTGGTAAGCAGCTTGTATCATCGCTGCCTAGAAAATGGTTAAGAGCTTAAAACGAAGTATAGGAGTCATCATTATTATCATTGGCAAGATTAACTTCATTTGTACAACGCCTTCTTCCTCATCATCCCCTTCATCACCACCATCCTTAAAGCTTTCTCAATTTTAGCCATTACAAATGCGCATGTATATTTATTGTGCGCCTAAGAGTTTTATGTTTGTGATATAAAGACCAGACTTAACTACATTCAGGATTTAGCACCTTTCTTCGAGGATGTTGAATATAAAGGTAAGATAGATCAGCTGTGTATCACTTCAAACCAAAAGTCAAACTTAAGCCCCGTCTAACTCAGCTTGAAGCCTTCCAACTTGTAAAGGCTGTATGTACGTGTAGTGTGATTGTTTGTATTCATCAAGTACTCTAACTCAAAATTCCTAGGTGTAAGTGTGTAAGAAGGCCTAGAGAAATGTGCTTTCGCGAGAGAAGTTATTAAGGAGTTAATCCTTGGCAAATGAGGGAGCTTATCTCCTCCACTTCTTGGAGTTAGGCAGCAAACAGCTTTCTTAATTTACCCCAACCACATTGCATAACCCCTTCCTTCAACGCCATGCTGATTATGTATAAACAGACTCTCTTTCATACAAAGTATGTAAGAATATGCAGATATATGTATGTGCAAGTGGCTGTAAGAGACGTTCCACCTGTAAACACTCCAAGTCGACCACGTGAATGAATATTTTAAAGAAAAAGCCTTTTCACCATGGATAGAGAGAGTGAGTGTTGAAGGGTTTGGGGAAGGGGCTCCCTATCTTAACCCGCCTTTACACACCTCAGCTATCTTGCGTAGGCAATAGCGATAAACATTGACACCCGCACATCCATTATTCTCACTTTCTCTATTTGTGTTTACACTTGAGGGAGAGATCGCTTTTCGGATAAGGAGATTTTGATTCTTGTAGCAGCCTTCAAAACATCTTGCACTCCCTCACAGACTTGATGTATAGACTATGAAGTATTAAGCTTCACTGTTTGCATGCATCGCCACATTATGGCATGACTTGCAGCACACAAGGTACGATATAGAGAATATAAACTAATATTATCGGAATGACGAAGGCATAAAAACTTTCGTAATTATTAGTCTATATATGTATGCATAAAACTTTGTAATAGCCGAATATTGGCTAGCTCGAAAAGGAATTTTTTATTTCAATATGATAGAAAGAAATATCTTTCAAATAATCAATAAAATTCACTTTTATCCTCTCCAATCGGATCACATAGAGAATATAATCCTAAAATTCTCCACTGCAAGAATATCCTCACTAAAATTGTCTTAATGCCTTCTTTCACCAATGTGATCACACATCTTTTGAAAATCCTTAAATCTGAAACAAAAAATTGTCATTCATATGAAGAAGTTATGCTATGTAATACTCCTCCTATAAGATAACCCTACTCTTGACACTTCTTTGACATTCATTCAAACCATAATTTTTTATTTTTCATGATTAATAGGAAAACCGTACACTCTTAATTTACAAAGGCTAAATATGGGGTCTTTCTCTTTCAACTGAACACGTTCGTCAATTTTTTCAAAGTGAAAACCTTAGTGGTAGAGTTGTAATTATTTTGACTAGGGAATATAATTTCGAGTAAAACAGGACTGCAAAATCTTGTGTTTTTACAGGGATGCAAGATTTTTCACTGATGAAATAACTAGTAATATTATTATTTGAAAATATCATAGTAAATATTTGCTATTATAGATAAGTATACTTATGCATTGTTGAGATTACTATAGTTTAGTTGACCAGTTTGAGTTTAACATAAAAAGTTTCCGCTTGTCTGGCGAAGGGCCAATATTATCGCTTTTACACTTACATGTAAGGAAATATTTATTCGATATTTATGGAATCAGAATATAATTATAAAACTTTTAAATTTTTGTTTGACAAAAACCATTTATCGTTAATTAATCAATTTTCTATGCGTTGATGTTTAATGAAAACAAAATGTGGTTACTCTAACTACATTTAGTGGTTACTGTAACAATGAACTTTATTATTCTCGGTAAATAAAATACCATTGTAGAAGTAAATTCATCTTCAATGAGGTAAAACATTTGTCTGAAAGTTATAATTTTCATTGTTTCACTTGGAAGCAATCATAGTAGAAAAAATGTGATAGACTTAAAAGTTTCATAAGAATTAGGTCTACTTTAATTTTTGTTTTCATAAAACACTTTATCGTTGGTTTCACAAAACGATTTTTTCAAGTGAAATTTAAATCAAAACCATAATATATAAATGCAATTTGTATGTTAGGTGAAAGAAATATCATTAAGTAAAATAATATGAGTTTATCAAATGATTTTATATGGTAAATTTTGTTTGAATCCTTTTTTAATTAACAAGCCTTGTCGTTCAACTGAAATATTTACGTGAATTTTTGAGAAAATGAATATTAAAGATACTTTTTCGAAGAATATTGTTTTTGAATCGTGGTTATTCCAAATAATGTTACATTTAGCTTAAAAATTAATTTTTATAATCTAACAAATTATTATAATATAAAATAATATACAAATTTATAAATTTAAGGAAATAGAAAACAAAAATTGAATTATGATTCAAAAAACTAAGTGCATTCAAAAAATTTGTTGTAAAACTTTTTTGTTCCTTTCAATCCAATTTTATTTTACGTGTTAGTACACACAATGCTTGTATATGAAAAAAATGATACATTTTACTACCTTCTGGATCTTTCGGTTAAAAAATATTTAATCGTCTTCGAACTACCTTTTAGTCCAATTTTTATAGACTTAACAAAAATTGATCATAAAAAGAAAAAGCTTGACTAGAGAATGAAGCGAGGAGATAATGGAAATTAATTAAAGCTAAATATCCTAACTGTGAACATTTCTACAAGTTTTTATTTTTGAAAATGGGTGCAGTTAAAAAATTCAGGATTTGTTCGCTCTCGTACGGCCCAAGTTGGGCCCTACCTATCTTCTATATGTACGCGTTTGGATTTGTTTGTTTACATTTAAGGAAACATAGAATAGACAAATTTGAAAATGTTTCTCAAGGAAGGCAGGATATCTTGAAGTTTGTACGCCTTTTATGATTGGTGAATAAGAGAAGGAGTGTGTGGAGTGTGTGTGACTGCGTATGCAAGCGGATGCTCAATTACCTCAACAAAAGGTACGAGCAGGGTATTTATCTGCCTTGTACACATGTAATATGTTGAGCAAGAAAGCTAGCTTGCATCCTGATTCCCTCGAACCATTATAATGTGCCTTGTCACACAGGCAAAGAAGAGAGTTGCGTGTCGTCTCTCACTTTGTGCGTGTAGCGAGAGCAAATGACATATTTCCCACTATGCTAAGCCACAATGCGAGAGCTTTTCCTCAAAAAACGCGCTCCGGAAAGAGACAAAGCCGATTTCATACGCTCTCGAACAAACACAAAACGTCTTCCCTCCATGCTTGCTCCTGAGTTAATTGCTGCTCTGCGATTAGAGCTTTTTGCAAATGCAACAGGTATACTACTGCATGCAATGTGCACAACATATCATTTTACATCTTTTGTTTTCTTCAAGTTGTTCAGATATAAGTCAAAAATATGCTAACTTCATCTGAATTCAGCGAGGATATATAAGATAATTTTGCCATAAGTGATTTTACAACATTTTTAAATGAATTTTCTTTGGATATTTAATATACCAAAACATTGAGATTCGCCCCATCACCTCATATATAAATCCGCCATTGTTGTTTATGCATGGCTATAAGTCATAAGTTGGTTCTGAATATCGACTGGAGCTTCAGTTTTGAACTCTTTCTATATGTGACTCGACTATTAGCGGGAAAAGATTTGGTCGTGATAAAATTAAAAATGACAAATACAATTCACATAAATTCAATATTTTAATAAAGAGCAAGTTTGTCAATCAGAACTATTTAAAACGAATCCAGCTTGCAGCTTCATTGCTAGTTACTTACTTAGTTGTACGGAACCAAAATACTCTTTAAGTACTATCCGTATATTTCATCTTATGCTTGCACTAATTTGTCCTTAACGCGATTTGCCCTAGCTTGTGTTTTCACCCAAAGCAATTTCGTCTAAAATTGTTTTGTCTTCTTCCGATATACGTGCTTTAACCCATTTAAGACGAAGCAAAGCAGAGGACTTTAGTAATTTCTATTTAATTCCATTTAAAGTTAATTTAAATTAGGTCATTTAAAGTTAATGACCCCCTTTTTAAATGACCGAATGTTTATAAGGATTAGCTTCAATTTATTCACAACTATTCCTGGTGGAGCTTCTTCGAACATCAAAAGATCACTTTTCATGGTTGCCTACAGGTGTGACTGTATTTTGTCCAAAAGAGATTTGGTTTAAGGCAGTGCTCCTCCTCTACCACGGCCTTGAACGTCTTGATGCCCACATAACAAAGTTGGGAGAAAAATAGTCTAAAATATCATATTAAAATGGCAAATTTATTGATTTATTATTTATGAATTATATGATTTATTAATTTTATGAGATATAATCAGCAATTTGGATTCAGTTTAAGTAACTAGAATAATATTTCAGAGTTATTTAAAAACTGCTTTTTGTAGGGATATTAACGGACAAATAATTTTATTCAAAATACATTTTTAAAAACAAAGTAACAAAGTTGGATTATCAAAAAAATCATTTAGACAGATATCGAGTTATAATAATGTCTTTTTCATCCAAAAAAATTATTGATGTTAAGGTAATAAGTTAAAATCGAACCATTTTTTGCTCTCTATGAAAAAACCTAATAACCTCAAATTGAATTTCAACATATCCTAAAACCAAAAAATTTTGAAAAAAAAAATCTACAATTTTTTTAGAAAGTGATTCCGTAAAAATAAAATAATATTATGTTTAAAAAAAAATCAAAACCTTTTTTAATAATGAATATTTATAAAATAAAATTTTTAGTATATATTATATATGGTAAGAAATTGTAAAATTAACTTACAGACCTATATCCCTCTCATATTCTAAGCCCTAGGGAATAGAATTGAGAGATATGCAAACTTTTTTACCCGTCGACCCCTTCATAGAACATTTGTCTTCACATTGACCCCCACCCCACATAGAAATGTTTCATAAAAACATTAATCAATGTCCAAGAATTAAGAGAAAAAATACAAACCAAAAATGTTTCATATATCCTATACTATACAATGTCCTAAGTTATATTTTATAAGGAAAAAGAGATTTATTACTACTATAAAGTAAAAAAAGCATAGCACAATTTGGTAAGTTTGTCCATCTTATCGACCCTCAGAGGTCAATATCGACCCCCATGAGTCGATATCGACCACTTTGCTGACCCCTGGAATAGATGAAGTTAAGTCTTCAATTAAAATAGTGTATACATTTAAACTTCACATATGTTACCCTACTTTGAAAGCATTTATTCATATTCTGACACTTCAAAATTTAATAATATACAATTATACATATTTCATATTTCGAAACTTGATAAAGAACGCAATTATATACATTTTAGTGTATACCACAAAACTTCTCCTTTATAAGTAGTATGTATGGATTTAAAATTTTTATATACAAAAATCGAATGCGCTTTTTCGTTTTTTTTCTAGCAAAATTTTGTGAGATGAGACTCAATGATCTCAAGCCATGCAAAGTCAACTAAAAGCTTTTTAACACTGTAGATCTAAAAAAAATTACTAACTTTAATATGCTAAATCATGACTTATCAGTTATCACTGAGGACAAAGAAGCAAGAATTGCGAAGAAACTACTCTCGTCCATGTACAATGTACATATTTGGACTGTTTCCTTTCAGTTAGGGCTTTTCTAAGCCATTAAAAAGTTCGAAAGAGGCTAAAATGTTTTTTCGCCATAATTTGTAGTTGAAAGTTTCAATGATGAGTAGGGGAACTGCAGAAATTTTCTTGACCTCAGTAAAATATACACGATCCCCTCTCCGTGTGCCTATATATTTTAAATTAAGATTTGTGTCTCGCTATTTTAGATCATGAATATCGATTTGATTGGAGAATAGATGCTTTTATTAGAAGTAAATGGAAAAGAAAATATGGTTGAAATGATTGGATTGATCCAAAGATCCTTAGAAAGCAACAAACAAACTCAATCGTTTGCTATAGGCGCGACTTCACAGCTGCTGCATAGGAAAATATACTTATATCGATTTTATTTATTTTAATCATCATGTATATACGTGAATACTTTGAATATTCAATCGCACGTGATTATTTCTTTGATGAAATTTTAAGGTTACTAGAATTATATAGTAAGTTTACTGTCCTTAGAATTACTAAAGTAATAGTAAATTTTACTAGTTTTATTCTACTAACTATCGGCTATTTTTAATGTAGTCATGGGTAAATTTATTTTTTTTACCAGCTTCACTCTAGTAACTATCAAGCAATTCTACTACATTCATAGTAATATTCATAAATTAAACTTTTGTAACTATCAAGTCAGTTCACCATAGTTATAGTAAGATTCACCAGTTCTACTCCTTGAATATCAAGTAATTTTAATCTTCTATTCATATAGTGTAACATTTAATTACTTTTACTTCTTGATTATTATCAAATGATATATTTGACATTTTTCTTTGGGAAACTATTAAGTATAATTTTTGGGATGAAATAAAAATTTTGCATCGTTTTATCCTTTGATCCTTTTTTGTATTGTAAAAACAGAAAATTATCTAAATTTTGTGAATTATTATACATTTTTAAAATTTGTAACTTCAAGGCGGCCATTTTTGAGGTTTAGAAGGACGAAAATTAATAATTAGAAATTTATTTCTATGAAGAGATATATTTTATTAAATAAATTGAAAAACGATGAATTTTGCCATATCAATTCATTGCAAGAAAATGAATGAATCTTAAGCACTCACTTCAAACTTTTCCATTTTCAAAATGCACACTTTCTTTGCTCTTTTTCATATTTTTAATTTTATTCTCATCATATGTAGACTAAATTTTTATTGCTTATAAAACCTTTATCCTATTTTTAGAAAAATACATTAAATACATCAGTTATTCCATCATAGACGAAGCTCTGACAAAAGTTAACTTCTGATTTCTAAACAATTTTGGATTATAATGTCAATTATATCAATACTATATTATAATTCCACAATTAATTAAACATTTCCATTAAAAATGTATCAATTTTTATACTTTTTACATAAATTATAGACAGATTAAAAGGTAGCTTCCCATTTTACCCACCTGGATCCACGCGATGTAAAATAAAATGTCATTTCTTTCTTCAAAAGTGCTAATTAAAAATGACTTGTTAAGTTACATGCTTCAATCGAGATAAATGAAATCAAAAATGACAATTTAAGAAATTAATTTATTGATATACAATTATTGTATATATTAAAAAATGGATGCCTGCATTCCTTTAAAAAGTAAGAGCATTGTTGTGGAAGAAATCCTTTGTTATTTGTTAAAACTTTAATTAATTGTATATTTATCAATAAAAAAATACTCAAAAATCTATTTCGTTCTCATAAAAAATTTATAAAACTATCATACATATATACTATTGCTATATAAAAAAATTAGACTTTCTTAGTAGATTGAACCCTATAAAAATCTTATTCTATATTTGATTGTTGTTTTTCCATTCCTAACCTAAAACCATATTTTGTAAAAGTTTTTTCTTAATCTGACATTTAAACCGCGCCATTGCAAATATTGCTGAATCACTGAGAGAACAGAAATAAAGTATAGATTTTAACTTTACGTTGATTCAATACTTTCATGACAATTTACTTCTTATTATAATTTTTTTTCTTTATCTTAAGAACTAAGTCAAAAATAAAAAACTTTTACAATAAAAATCAAAACATTAGGCTTTTATTTATTGTAAATCTTTAGAGGGTCAAATAAATTGACCATATTTTTAAATTTAGACATAAAGACACTTCTAAAAATCTATTTAATTGATCATTCTACTTGAACACAAAAATAATTATATGATTGAGTACAAACATATCAAATATACAAGTAAAATTTATCTAAAATTATCAGTTTTTTAGCAGAGTAATCTAAACTTCTTAAATGCGAGTGTTCTATATCCGTTTGCAAGCATCCTTTTATCTTTTCAGAATTAAGTTAATTGTATAAAGAGAATCTTTTGTCATTATAAATGCTTATGATCCTGATTATTTTAGCATATTCCTACACAAAAAATAATTTATTCTTAAATTTTGAACAAAGTATAATTTTTTATTTAAGCACATATTTTTTATTTTTATTTTATAAATGGCTTTCCATTAGACGTTCAATTAATGAACACATAAGGGATCACGAGTAAATGGATTAGGATGAGGAAAGAACGATTTTACTGATTTAGACAAAACGAAGGAAATCCAATAGGAAACATTTAACTTTATTCTTTCTTATTAGCTATTTTGGGAATGCACAATCCCAGATTGCTTTGCATGTAATTCTTAATTTTCTTTTTATTCTTATATTTTTTATATCCATCTTTATCTGTTCAGTTCTTTCTTGTTTTCTTTTCAATTATCACACAATATTCTCAAACAAAAATGATCATACACTACTGAATATTCATCTCAAAATCATCAAGTCGCCTCCAAGGCCTTTCATATGAAGTTTCAAAGCATTCTCTTTTTCTGTCTGCATGAAAAGCCTCCACTTAATAACTCAAACTTATTTCCAATCGAATATATCATGTTATGTTTGCTCTCCACTTTGAGTTTTTTTAGATTCGTCAATCGTTTGAAAAAAACTTTTATCTCTTTCGAACACCAATGTGTTAATATAATTAATCACTTAACTCAGAGGAAAAGAAATTAAGTATCAATACTTTTATGATGATTTTTAATTATTTAATTTCAAGAAAGGAGAATATAAATTAATTTTTAAAAATTATTTTAGTTTATAAAACTTTTAACTAAGCTAACCAGACGTAGCGTTTAATTGATAAATTTTTAAGCATCACGTCTTTTTAATAAATGTCTCTTTTAACAAAATAATAAAATTCGGTAGTTGTTTTTCTATAATATATAATCAAAAAATGAATTATAATTATAAAAAATTTTATTCAAATAGTTTGAAAGATCAAATATTATTACGCAAAGTTGCTTCATCAAAGTGTTTGAAAGCATATGCAACATAAAAATCAATTATAAAGTTTTTTTGGTATATTTTTTTATATGTATTCATGAAATCTATTTTATAATAAAATTAAATATACTATACATAATATTATTTTTTTTTTTCAAATAAAATCGGTTTAAAAGTTTGTCTTTTTTATTGGCATTTCTCAAAATGTCCCTTTTTGTCAAAATAAAATATGGTCACCCTAACTATGATGTTATTTTAGTCTATCCTTGGGTATTGATGCTGTCATCCTGGGCCATTCGTCCTATATGTACAATTATGCTTCCCATCGATAAGTGATACCGAAATAAATAAATAAATAAAATTATATTCTCGGTTGAAATGCAAGTTCTCAAAATTTTAAACCAGATTTCTTAAGTTGTCATTTTATTAAATGTGTTTTGATATGTAAGAATTATTCTCCTTCTCTAAAGTATCTTGTTAACTTTTTCATTTTTCATTCACTTTTTAGGTTTAAGGTATTTTTCTTAACATGATCTTTGAAGTTTGGTAAAAGAACGGCAAAAATAGGAAGTCAATCGTGAAATTTTTATTTATAAAAAAGGAATTAATAGTAATGAGTTGAACTAGGCACATCGTTTGGAGAAATAAATGAAAGGCGCTCAACCTACTCTTTGCGAAGAGAAGAGAGACAGGGAGAGCTATCGAAGCAATTAGATTTCTTCATTCGCGAAGGAGCTTTGAACTTCTTTGACATGGAGCGCTTCACCGAAGTCAGAAGGATGCTTGCTTGAAGTGAGAGTGTGCCAGCAGCACCTATAGGCCAGAAGTTTTGCACCTGTTTAATTAAGGAGGAAAATTGGATGCTTTGTTTTAAAAATGTTCAATCTCAATTTAGCCTAAATATTTATTGTAATTATAGTTAAGTTTTCATTTGAATACCATTTGCATAAACATGTATTTCAACATGGATATTATACACGTTCAAACTATTGCAAAGGGATGGTTGAAGTTTGATGTATTTATGTCCTTGTAATAATTTCATCATGTCGTTCATTAAAGATGAAGAAATCCTACTATCATGAAGTTCTTATAATTTTTTGTAAACTCTTACGTGTTAGCAGTGTTGGGCATTCAGAATGCTCTAACTAGGAGGGGTCGAGAGGTGCAGCTGAGAAAATTCTTAGGGTTAAACCTTTTTTGTGATATTTATCAGAGCTAATCTCATGATCCATTCCTAAATACGGTCCTGTCTGCGAGAGAAGTAGCATGAAATGAAATAGGATCTGCATATCGATGGCAACACGAGATTTATCATTTCAAAACTTTTATGCGAGAGAAAAGAGGAAGCCAATATACAGAACATTTTAATAATTTTGAAATATCTCAAAAAATTGTAATTTTTATAATAAATGGAATATACAATGTTTTTATACAAATATTTTTTATAATAAATGGCATATTAAATTGAGAAATATAAAACATTTCCACTTAATTCACAAATTCGATTTAATTTCGGAACATAATTTTTGTCATGGATTGCACGCAAAGAGTTCTTAACGCCAAAATTTTAAAATTGATACTCTCAAATTCAACATCAAATTAAAGTAAAAGTTCAAAATTAAAAAAATCTCAGTTTTCAATTACTAACTTCTAACAGTTTTTTTACCACAAAATATGTATTCGTATTTTTTAGCATCTTTTTGTGCCATTTAATTGAAAAATTATTTTTAAAAATATTCAAAGATTTTTATACAGAATTATTTTGCGTTTAAATATTGACTTTTTATCAAGATGTCCTCCTACTAATCGCTACTTTTACCCATTGCTACTTTTACACATGTCGGCAGATGGCCTGGGGGGGGGGGCGTAGGGTTTTTTTGGGGGTGGGGTGGGGCCCCCCCCCCGCGCGTCTCTCTCTTTTTTGTTTTTTGGGGGAAATTTTTTTTTTTTTTGGGGTACAAAAAAAAAAAAAAAAAAATAAATTTTCTTTTTTTTTTTATTTTTTAAATAAAAGTGTTTTTTATTTTTCCCATAATAAAATATTTATATTTTTTTAAAAACACACTAATAAAAAAAAAAACACACCCCACACTTTTTTTTTTTTATTTTTTAAAAATAAAAAAAAAAAAAAAAATATAAATAAAACAAATAAACCACCCTTTTTGATTTTTTGTTTTTTCAAGCCTACTTATTTCTTTACTTCCTTCCATAACTGATATAAATCTACTTGTGACAAAAGTCCTTTCACCTGCAAAAAACTGTTTTTTTCTTTTTAATTTTTTAGAATCTGATTTATGAACTTATGCACATTCATATAATAATAATAATAAGAAGAAGAAGGTCTTTATTTAAAACATTAACAGTATCATTAATAAAAAGAAAATACATATTTTTGTATAGATCAAGATTAGTAAAATTAGGGATAAAAATTCCATTGATGAAGTTAGCTTACAAAGGTTTATATAAACCGCTTTAGGAATGTCTAACACAATTAAAAAAAAAATACATAAATAAAAATAAAAAAAAACATCAATAAAAATGAATCACAAAAATTTACAGGAAAAACAGTCTTTCTTAGAGCAGACAATTCTCTCTGGATAGGTAGAGATTACTTTCTCTTTGAAGAGTTTTTTGAATTTTTTAACTGATGAACAGCTTTCTCCAATTGTATGACGATAGACTTCATAAAATACAGGCACTTTATACATCACCGATTGATTGGAGAGTTGGAGTCGGTAAGAAATTTTGACTAACCTTGAAGGTGTTCGAAAAGAATAATAATCTATCCTTTCATTATACTTAATTATGCCTTGAAAAAGATTATGCGAGGTTTGATCTAGACAGTGAAGCAAAAAGACTCCAAGTTTCAAATTATAGGGTCTTTTATTTTAAGCAATCCCAGTTCTCTGAAGATATGGCTTGAGTGTGAAAATTTATTTAATTTTACAACAATTTTGAGTGCTTTACGATTCAATGCTTCCAGGTGCTCCATATTTGAGTGTGCAAAGTTTATGAAACTGTAGTTTAAGTGAGGTAAAAAGAGGGTTTTATAAATAATCAATTTTTTTCAATAATTTAAGTGCTGTATCTTAATCGTGAGCTTCTGGTTTTTGGATTCGCACAATACCAATCTTATTTATCTCTCCAAATATTGACTTTGTTTAAAACTTCATCATTTTTATTTGTATTTTAACTTCTCAATTTATTCTTATTGTTCCAAATATTTCCTTCTTTAAATAACATGATTTCACATATTTATCTTTTTTATGTGTATAAAATTTTTTCATTCTCCATTTTTCTATTTTAATTTTTTTTATTTTTATTAATTTACATATCTAAAATTTTAATCCTTATCAAAAAATTCAAGTGCATAATATGTTAAAAAAATATTTCATTACAAAAATCACTTTTAACTTTAAAATGAGGAAAGTAAATTTCATTATTAAATGAAGCAAAATAAAATATCTTTTGAAATGCTTTATTAAAGCGAATCTATCAAACTTTCTACGAGTTCTTTTTTGAAGCAAATAAATATTAACGAAATGTAGTGTAGTGTGTGATATTTACTTTTGAGACAATTTTTTTAATTAATATTTGTTTACCGAAAGTAAATATCTTGTGAAAAATATATGAGTATCGAAAAAAACCAGAACCTTTTAAAATAAAAGTATTAAATAAGAAGAAGATTTTTCAGCCAGAGTATTTTGGTATACACTTTTTCTGAGTAAAAATATTTTTTATATTTTTTAACTTCATCTTGAAATTTTTAGCAAAAAAATCAGCTATTTAGATATTTTTCAAAAAATATAGAAAATGATGTAATTGGCATACGTTTTTTCATATATGGAGTTTTTTTAATTTGGATTCATGACTAAATTACGAAGAAAAACAAACCCTATATAGTCCTACCATTTGTGCATATATATTTTTCGTCTAGTTCCAGACGAATCCTTGCTGAAATTGCACTATATGACTAAAATCAAAACAGAAAAAAAGCTATAACCTAAGCCAGTGGTCGGCAAAATTTACAACTGAAAGAGCCATAAAAGACTACTAAAAAATGTAACATAAGAGCCATCAATTATTTTATTTTTGAAAAATATGCTAAAATAATTATTATAACTATTGAAAAATGAGTTTTAAAAGAAAAAAATAATTTTGTTTAATGTGAGCAGTGAGATTGCATTTCTATAGAAAGTTTCCATATGTCTGGCGTGAAGGTGGTATTTTTTAATTTGAGACATGCTTCCAAATTGGAATCTGTAATTCGATTTCTAAGTTTACCTTTAATAAAATTCATGCAAGAAAACGATTTTTCACACAAGTTGGTTGAAGCGAAAATGCTAAGAATACCATATGCAAACTTTTTCACCTCAGAGTATGAGTCAGGAAGGCAGTTCCAGGTATTAAAAATAATTAAATCACATTTTGGTAAATCTTTTGATAGAGAGTAACTTTGTTCAGAAATCAATTTACATTTTTTTCTTTCTAATTCTTCCATTTCAGTTTTAAGAAGAACAAATTTTGATGACCACATTTTCTTACTTAAAAAATCGATCAATTGTAGTTCAAAAATTGCATTATCAATACCAAAAGGAGAGAAACTTTAACATCAGAATCAAGAGGATTTGTTATGAAAGCTAGAGTAGCTTTATTTTTTTTTGAAGTATTGAAATCTTTGGCAAAAAGATTCTCTCATATTTAAAATCAATGTCTTGAAATATTCTTTATTGATTGAGGTTTGGTTTTTTGAAGATAAACTAATAAATTTGGAAAGCCATTTAAATTCCCCTTTTCTAAATCTTGAATAAAAAGAAACTTTTTTTTCAAAAAAAAACAATCTCTTCAAGCATAAAAAATGCAGTGCTTACATTTTCTTGTAATTTGAGATTAAGTTGATTAAGATGAGAAGTAATATCCACTATAAAATATAATTTTTGCAAGCACTCATCTTCTGTTTACTCTGGATAGTGAACACCAATATTTTGAAGAAAAACGTTTTAGCATGTTGCCTTTAGAAAGCCATCGAACTTTATTTTACTGTAAAAGATCAGAAAACTCGCTCTCCATTGCATCTAGCAAAACTTTGAATTGACGATGGTTAAGACTTCTAGCTAAAATAGTGTTGGCAATTTTGACTACCAATTCCATAACTTTATTGATGTCTTCTGGAACTGTTTGTGCACAAAGTGCTTCGTGATGGAGCATACAATGAAAAGTAATAAGTGATTAAGTTTTTCTCTAAAAAGTGAAATAAAGCCCTTTCTTGATTCAGTCATATTTTAGCACCATCGGTTGATATTGAAACAATTTTATTAAGTGCAATCTGATTTTGTTCTAAGCAATTCTCTGAGAACCTCGCGTGATACATATCGTACATAGAGAGAAACTTGGCTGTATCCTTGATGTTTAAAGGAATCTTTTGAATTTATCTGTTTTATTTCTAAAATCTTTGAAAAGTTCTTAAGCAGCAGAAACGAAACATTTTTTTTATATATTCACCATCTGAGAATGCTTCTCCTCTTTTCGCAATCTCTTTACTATCTATAAAACAAACAATATTAACATTATTAGCAGATTGTCTCCAACTATTAAATATAGAACTTGATTTTTTGAAATTTGTTCTTAGTTCTTGAATTGTTTTTCTCAGATCTCCGACTGGATATTCTTCAGCAAAAGCAGGATGTCTTGTCTTAAAGTGTCTTTATAAATTTGATTTTTTGTTATGTCATAATTTCTCTTGGCAAATAAAACAATTTGGAAGACCTTCTGAATTTGAAATAAAAGCAAAAGTTTCGGTCCACTCAGTTAAAAAATCACAGTTTTCTACTGTTTTTTTCAATTTCTTTTTACAGGACATATTTATTGAGCTAAAGACTAAAATATATTAAAAAAAAATAAATTTCATATTAAAAAATAAAATGCATTAATATTAATTTAACATTATAAGCACAAAAATACTGATGACAGAGTTCTAAATAGAACAGGACCTCAATGTTTTATGCTAAATTAAGACGTTTAAAAGCTTTATATTAATTGAAAATTTATTAATAAATGAGATTTATTTGTTATAACTTATATAGAAAAAAATATAGTGCTATATTAAATTTAAAATCCTTTTAAAAAATATTTGAGTAAAATATAATAAATTCATTTTCATTTTACGAACCTAAAAAAAGTAATAAAAGAATTGTTATATTGTGATTTGAAGAACAAGTTGAAACTATTTTAAATATATCGCATTTTAAATTTAATATTGGTTGGTTGGAGATATCAAAGCACTTTTAGCCGTGGGGCCATATGCTCGCATTATGCTTGAGATGGTTAATCACAGTTTTGTGATTTTGTTTTTAAGAGTCGGAAGCCTTGGGGATCCACTTTGTAATCCCCTATTTTTCTTTGTCAGAATCTTTAAATAATTTTAATATATTCAAAAGAGCCACGTATTTTCACCAAAAGAGCCACATGTGGCTTGCGAGCCATAGTTTGCCGAACTTTGGCAAATATCTTTCTTGTGTTCAGTGAAATTTTGTTGAAAAAACATCGACCCCATAGAAAATGGGAAAAGATGAAGAAGAAGATAAGGAGCTTAATGTAAAGTTAAAATTATTGTTTCATAACACCATTATGTCATGGTAAGAATAAAATATACAATTTTATAAATACTCAGATAAATTAATCAATAAGTTTCTACTAAGATGTTAATTTATTATTTTGAGATCGTTATTTCTTTTTTTAATTTTATGTTAATATTTAAATACTACTTTCAAAAGAGTGTCTTTTTGTTTAAAAAGTAAAATATAATCAAGGGCTTGAGGTTAGGTTCAAATCTTAACTTAGAATTAAAAGGCTTAATGGGTTCAAATAAGTTTATGAAATAAAGTAGAGATAAAATAACTTAATAATAATAATAATATCTTTATTTTCAAAAGTTGAGATGAGGAAAGGTTCAGAGAAAAGCAAGTATGTACACATTGCTAATAATGTCAGAAACAAGAACTAGAGCTGGCCCGTAAACATATAATTATTTTTCCTACACACGTAGCAATTCGAAATGGAGGATTCAGAATTCAAATTGTAGGAGTAAAGATGCTAGATAACAACCACTTCTGGAACGGTTTAAAAGGTATGGGATCAGAAAGGAAGAGTGCTTCGGAATTGTTGAAAAAGCAAGATATCTTTTAAGAGAAGGATTGTTTTGATTTAGTATATTTAAAAAAGTAGGGACATTTTATCAACAAGTCGAGGTGAAGTTCTGTCTTTTTCAAAGTTAAAGGAGATGAATTGGTTAAATATAGGTGGAAGCAGCAAGTATACATATTTGTATAGTGTACCAGCGACATTGAAATTGTATGTGTTTGAGTTTCAAGATGGAGTTATTAAGAAAAAGATTATTTGTGTGGGAGGTGGGGTTGCAGTTAAAGATAACTCTTAAAATCTTTTTTGAAAAAAATAGAGTTTTGTGCTTTGTGGGATAAAATAATTTAATTGTGTGAGCAAAATTTTGAAAAGGAATTTGGATGAACTTGAGAAAGAAAAAGAGTAAACGTCGATAGAAGCATACTTTGAATTTGAAAGACTTCAATGAAAAAAGGAACACCTAAATTGATAGGGACAAACTTAATGGTAAATATAGGAATAACTTATGCTATATAAATAAATAATAAGGAACACTGTGTAAATTAAAACATGAGGCCTCTAAGCTGTTCCTCCTATACGACTAATTAGTGCCCAGGCAGTTTCCATCCAAATGAAATGAAATTTCTTTTGTTCAAAATTAAATATTTAACAATTGAATTGAAACTCAATAAAAAAACAAAAAAAAAGTTTTTGAAAGAATGTATTTTGAAATCATTTATTACTGATGATGAAAAATAATGTGTAAAATTTATCTTTAAAATAATAGTATATAAAATAATATTTTATTATTTGCTTTTATTATATACTAAGACGTAACTTTCATGACTATCTCATTTTTTTGCGTAGAAATTTAATTGATTCTCCATAACATAACCAACCCCCACCTCTATGTAATAATCGACCCTTAGAACCCCATCATCGACCCTAGGGGGTCAATATCGACCACTTTTGAGACCCCGTGAGAATTAGAGATTTTTGCTTAATCGAGGAAAAAACATAAAATGAATCGAGGGTCAGAGATTAATGCTATTGTGCGTATAGAAATCAGCGCAGGTAGAAATTGGGTGTGTTCACTACATATTTATGCAAAATGTTCGTCATCAATTACTATCTTTTTTTTTAGAATAGAATAGAATTTACTTCGCGTAAATAAGATGAAGTAGATTAACAAATGAAAAAGATGGATGTTGGTAGCAAGAAAATGTGAAATTGGGTTATTGGACATGGTAAGAGATGTAGGATGCCCAGGATAATCAAAAGGCCAAAGGGGCGCTGAAATGATAACAATAAATATACAAAAAATACTAATTGAAGAGTATAAGATATGACCGACCACCTTGTAAAGTTTTCAATGTTAAAAAACTTTGAATTAAATTTCAATTAAATGCTTACTTGAATTAAATAGTTAAAATTAAATCATTTTTAAGGTATTTAATTTAGAAAATAGTTTATTAACTAAATTAACCTTGGAATTAGAAAATGAGTTTAAACTACACTGCTAAAATGAAAAGTTAATACTTTATTTCACACATAAAAGAGGTAGAGAATAGAATAGTGTAAAGCTTATTTAAATTCCATAACTTTTAGACATATCTACCCAGTTTTTATACAAGATCTGAGAAAAAATTTCAATAACTGGAGATTGTTACAGATTTTTTGAGGAAAAAAAGGATTGAATAGATATTTACTTCTTTCATACTTCTAAATTTTAGATTACCATGTTTTCAAAGTGAAAATTCTTAAAAATATCAAACATGATTTTAAAACAAGCTTTTATCCGTGTTTTAAAGGTGCTCATCTGCATATATGCAAACATTGATTTTTAAGGCCGATATTGTATCAGTACTATTGGAATGTGATCAATATTAAAATGTATTTCTAAATTTCCTAGAAAAACCCTAAGATGAATTGCAGATAAGTTGAGAATGGAAACAGGTTAAAGAATACATAAATTATTATTGATATATTTACAATTGAAAAACTAAAAGTTTTTGAAAGAAAATATTTCTTAACAGTAAGTAACGTCACTTTTTGGAAAAACTTTGAACAAGTAGATGTAGAACAAAAGTTGAAATGGGGATTTTGAAAGCTTTGGAAGATTATAGATTCACTTATAGTGAAAAAATTCAATTAATTCATTAGTATTTAATTGATATAAACGAAATTATATCAATCTCAATTTTTACTAGTATAATTCAATATAGCAGTTGAATGTACCATACAAAAACGTATACATAATCCCATTTACAATGTGAAAGCAAAAATATTTTTCTTTCTTTTATAATGTAAGGCAAAAGTTTGATATAAACGTTTATTTATCCTTTTTTTTTAAATTATTTTCTCTTTCTACTTATATATATATATTCGTTAAAATTTATACTGAAATTCATTCAGCCGAAATGAAAGGATTTCCAAATGCCTAGTCAAAAGCCATCATAGAAGTAAGAACAAAGTTGATTTAAAAATGAAAAGTGAACACCTGACCTACCACACGCTTTCTCAACGTCTGCAGAATCATTGACTTTTTGGAGAAAATGAAATTTAAATAGACAAAAAAAATTTAGACTGATGATCATTTACAACTCTGAATAAATATGCATATCTACAGTTAGAATCTGCCTCAAACTTTCTTGGTATCGTCTACAATAAAGCAAAAAATATTTTAAAAAGTCATCCTAAAATTTAAACATATAATAATCTTCTTCCGAAATATTTGTATAATGTCTGCACGTTTTCCTTATTTCCACTTTTTTCTCACAATTAAATGAGCCCCAAATCACATTGATATATTTTGCGTGATAAGTGATTTTTTGTGTATCTTTTAATATTTTTCAAGCTTTATTAAATTTCTTTCTAACACTATGTCGAATGAATAAAAAAATTTCCCTAGCCTCTCACCCCGGTTGCGATATTCACAACTACATAGAAAAATATAAACATTGGAACTCCTAAGACATAAAATGCTGGCAATCTTTTTGTTCGCGATATGAAGAAATATAGAAGTTGAAAATAGTACAAGTCCTATGCTGCCAATCTTGCTTATTTTCACTGTTCACTCAAGAGTACTGAATGAAGAGACTTGGCGACATCATTTTAACTACAAAGTATTGCGCAAAGAAATGTCGGTGTTGCGCTCCTTCTTTACGCGTCGAAATTGCGAAGCGATTAGATACACCACAAATAGCTGCACCATAATTGCACACACACTTTTCTTCATTTCTTTCATCTTTGACTTCTCCTCACCTTCAGCAGAGGATTGAACAAAGAGACGGCATAATCTCACATATTTCCCGAAAAAGATACGTAAATTTTATTTCTTCATCAGATGACAAGGCTGAAAGCAAAAATTTGAGAGGAGTGTACTAAAAGGAAATATTTTTACATTCTAATAAATATAAATTGGAGTATAAAGTATATGAGGAGATGAAATAGTATTTATTAGGAAATTCAGTTTAAAATCGAGTAGCTTTGAAAATTTGATA
The DNA here is from genome assembly GCA_030549495.1 of Nectonema munidae. NCBI lineage: Eukaryota > Metazoa > Nematomorpha > Nectonematoida > Nectonematidae > Nectonema > Nectonema munidae. The sequence continues at coordinate 134,957 of JAUIRK010000446.1, forward strand.
TGGACGAAATAAAAGGAAAACTTTTTTATTATATGTCATATCAAATTTCCTTCAGGCATAGCTTTTTCTTCAAATTCCAATATCAACCTTTCTTATGTAAGTTCTAGGAAAAAGGGCTTAGCGATGATTTTTAGCATGTGAACAAACGTAAGCGTATAGATGTGATATGAGAAGAGTGTATGCTTTATAAAAAGGAATTATAGCACATATAATACTTTATCGCAATTCAAATTAAAAGTTTATTAAAATTTATTTTGGAAACAATTCAAATTGCTATGAAAATTAAAAGTTATTGATTTTATTTGATTGACTTTTATGCGATAATAATGATGATGATAATAATAATATAATATATCTTAATGATTGGAGATTAATTGGCTTTCTATACCTATTTTAATTCTTGAATTTGCAAATAGAAAATATAAGGTATTCGATAGCAGTATGGTATATAATTAAGAGTATACAGAATACTTTTTCTTTTCTTTTTGTTAAGTCCATAATAATTTAAATACGAATATAAATTTATTTCTTCTTAAGCTTTATTCTTTGATTTTATTCCAACTTGAAAAGTTTAAGGAAATATTTTTGCTTATACAAACACAAAGGACTTTTTAAAATATTAAATTCCTTATCGAATTAAGCGTAAACATATAAATGAGAATATGCTGTTGGTGTGCAATTATATTCCACTTATATTACTCAACAGGCTAATTGAGCTTTGAATGTCAAGAAAGTATATTAGAAGATCGAGCGTGGGAATCGAACCTGCGAGGTTAAGTGGGGTAAGCGCGAATCTTTACAGCTGCAAAATCAAATTCGGATTTATAGCAGTAAAGGCATTGACAAAAATATCACCTGTGTTTTTCTAGATATTTTAATAAGGGGATCGGATAAGCGGATAATTCGGATGTTTCAAAAAGCAATAGTGATTTAAAGATTTACAATTATTTAAATTAATTTTTAAAAATTTTCTATTCAAAGTTTTAAATTTCAAAATTTGGTATAAAATTTTTTTTTCTTTCTGATCATATCATTGTTTGTATTTTGTTAATAATAATCATTAAATTTGACGATAAATAACCCCAGCTGAAGTGCGTTTCTAGATCCATGCAGGAAACAGCCATGAAATAAACAATAAAGTTGTTTCTATTCAAGTTTCTTATATACATTTAAATCTTCATGATTTATGTTTTTTAAAATCTATTTTAAATGCCAAAAGTATTGAAGAAAAATGAACTTTAATGATTCCAATTGATTTTTTTCTTTTTCTTTTTGAAAAGTCTCTCTCCTTTTGTATGAAATATCCTCACTATAGATAAATAATATATATACTTGAAGACCAAATTTTTGGAACAAATAATTTAATAAAAAGACAGTAGAAATATAACACTATTCACACGGCATATTTCGTGTTAATTTTAATACGTAAAAAATCTTTTATATAAAAAACTATAAATTTATCTTAATATAAGCATTTTATTGTCCATTTTTGATGTTAGGATGATGCATCAAAAATTTAAAATTAAATTTAATCGCAAAAAGTTGGAGAGATGAGAGAAAAGAAATTTCATTGCAGAATCACTTGTTGCAGGTTGGAACACGCGTTTCTCTTAAATCGTTATGTTCATCACTTTAGCATTGGTCAAAGAAAAAGATTTTTCTTGAACAAGTTATTGCACAACTTTTTCGAAGTAGTATAAGGAAAGGGAAATCAAAAGAAATGAAAGGAAGATGGGGCGGGAAGGGGTAAATGCACTAGGGTTGGTGGTATTCAGTGAAAATTAACCGATAATAATTCTGCAGATAATGCGGAATAATTCACCGTAACCGAAAAGTAAGGTACCAGGTAATCCAACTCACAAAAATTTTAGTAAATAATGACAAATTTACATATATTAATAACTTTAAAGTATTGTACTTGTAATTATCCAGTAATAGAATTGGATTCGATTTTTTTCTGTTTCTTTGACGAAAGATTTTTGTAATATTATGTATACCTATGGCAGTGGTTCCCAACCTTTTTTATCCCGTTCCCCCTTTTCCAATCACTTTTTTACCTGTGGACCCCTACAACTGAATATTTTGTGCCAACAAAATTAATCAAAGATTTTTATGCAAAGATGATTGTAGTCATCTGATTAAATCGTATGCTTATTCATATGAAATCAGAGAAATCGTAAAGCCTGACATAAATTGTGAATAACATTTTTTTCCAATTAAAATATAAATTTTTCAAAAATATTGTAACTAATAAAAAGGATGTATAAACATTCAAAATTTGAAACTTTAAAAAAGGGAAGAAAATATTTATTTAAAAAAGCTCTAAATATATATATTTATATTGATTTGGAAAATAGAAGTATATTAAAGGAGATTCAGCATAAGTAGTTTGAAGTAGAATTTCCATGGACCCCTTGAAATTCTTCCATAGACCTCTAGAAGTCCATGGACCCCCGGTTGGGAACCACTGACCTATGGACTTATAACTACGCCGAAATTAGGCGGTTAATCGATCAACTAAAAGAAAATATGTGAATGAATTACCCAGTTTACGAAATTACCATTACCAGAAGGCGAACAAACACAATCACAAACACAAAAAGACTGCAAAACAAACACATCTATATTTAAAAATCACACGTCCTTCAAGTTTGATTTTTTAAAAGCAATAATATAGCATCCATATTCAGGGCATTAATACCTTCTATTACACAACTCATTGCATACATCCTGCTTACACCATTTTCCTGGCATCACAATTTTGTGTTTTGTTTATCTTCAAAATGAGTGTTCTTAGCGAGTTTAATGATCTTGTTGAATCAGATGTTAATAAATCTTGCAATTTTGAAGAGAAAAATTTCGACCCCATTCTGAATATTGTTTGGGCAACCCTTGTTCCAACTACGCGCTATAACAAGTCGTTGTCCGCAACATAATTTTCCCAAATCAGGAATTCTGTTAGTATTTTGGATGAAATCTTATCAAGGAAAATCTTGGGGAAAATCATTTAACTTTTTAATGAGATATTTAAGTACGGTTATAAGGATTTTAAGGAACATATTTTCGATTTATTTCGCCCTTAATAGAGAATAACTCAAGGAAGATCGAAATATATCAAAAATTAAATATTTGTTTCTTGAATTGGTTAACTTTAACTTAATTTTTATCATAATTGAACAGCCCATTATTCACTTATAACTTATGTAATTAGAATAATCGTGAAAATGATTTAAATTTGGCAAGACAGGCAAATTTTCAAATCAACAAAAATAATTACAGCTAATAATTATCGATGCATCATATCCTAAAATTCACTGCAAAGAATTCACTTTAAAATTCACTACACTAACTATTACCAACTGCTTGAGGCCAGAACAGTTTTGATCATCGCGATTAATTTCCAAACATTATTTCAATCAACTAGAGACCTAAGTGGGTACCGTTCAACAATTTTTTACACCCTTATTGAAATAGGATACAAAATGAAAGCATGACTAGAAGCTAAACTTCACAACTTATTTGTGTTCGAGTTGGGTGTACTAACCCAAACTCAAAAGGTCCTTCAGTCATGGTGGCCTCCGGGTCCCGCAACAATGTAATTATTGCACCCCAACTTATAAGTCTGTATAATTAAAGTCATTTATTATGAGAAGTAACAAGTGAATAGTTTCCAAAATACATGAAGCCAAAAATCCTTACTATCTTTTATGATAAAAATGGTTAATTTAAATTTTACATTGGAAGAAGAAAAAGAGGAAATTTAGTAACAGTAGTTGAACCAATAGAAAAGGAATAGCGCAAGATATATGCCTACACAAAACAGAACAAATATAAATATAATTAATTTATGGCAAAAAAAAGAATGAAATAGTGCGCTTTGTAGGGCGAACATTATAAAAGGAGAATAAACTCACGACTCAGGAATCAGACCCATTCTTAAGGATTATTGAGCCCAGAGCCAAAACATTGATAAGGGCCCCCAAAATCGAAAATCAACTTCTAATATAGACACTGTTTAAATCAGCGTCTAATTTTGTGCGTGCATGCATATTTAAATAGGAGCATGTTCTATCTCTCTATGTGGGAGTTTCTTATCTCTGAATGTTTCTCTCATGCCAGGATAAGCTGCATGGTGTCCATTTGCCTTCTAATAACCGATTTGTCAATGAAATGTTTATTTTATTAGTTCTCATTTAAATAAAATGTTAAAAATAAGGAAAAATGTCTATAATTATGTGTTACTTCAAGGCATGCTAGTTGGTATTTTAGAAAATTTATAAAGTTAATTAAACACTTTAGATCCGGGTTTCTCAATCGGGTTCCACATAGACACTAGGGGTCCATATAATAATTCAGGGGGTCTACTGCCGAAATATTATAATTTGGGGGTCCGCAATGATATTTTGGTGGTCCATGAAGAAAAGCAGCTCATAACCGTTTTTATTATAAAAAGTTAATTTTATAAAAATTGTATTATAATTAAGATTTGCTTTATTTTCAATATGAATTCTAATTTTATACTATTTTCTTTATCATAATCTTAAATATTTTATTAGTGAAAAATATTAAAATATTTTTTTATGTCCAATATTTATGAAGGGGTCCACCAAGAAACAAGGAAGGGAAAAGGTGTCAATGGGTAAAAAAGTTTGATAACGTCTGCTTTAGAACTTTGTCCTTTTCCAATTCTATTTTGTCTTTTGCAATTCTATGTTGTCTTTTTGCAATTCTATCAGTATTTAATTTTTGACTTTCTTGTGTTTATATAGATTTGACATATGTCATTTTCATTTAATTTAATATTTTAACATTATCTTCAGTTTTAATTTTGTAAATTTTTGACATTGAATTATCAATTAAATAATTTCAAATTTTTATTATTTTTAAAAAAATTTATTTATTACTTTCTGTTAAATTTTTCACTTAAATTTAGCAATATTTTTTTATTTAATTTTAACATTATTTCAAAAAATACATGATATTATTTGTTTAGAATAGCAAAGGGACAAAATAGAATTGAAAAAAGACAAAATAGAATTGGAAAAGGACAAAATAGAATTGGAAAAGGACAAAATAGAATTGGAAAAGGACAACATAGAATTGCAAAATTACCAAATAGGATTGCAAAGAGACCAAGTAGAACTAAAAATAGGATATATATTGTATATAGCTTGTAGTGTTTTAAAAGGACGGCTTTCAATCCCATCCTATTCAATGGAGGGAACTACATTAGCATTCGTTCCCCCTGATCCTCTTTTTTTATTATTTTTTTGGATTTAGAATTTCTAATAAAAATTTAGTGTCTTATTTTTTAAGAAAAGATTTCTTTAAAATCATGCACATAAATTATGAAATAGCTGTCTACATCTTAACACTTTAAGGACAAGAATTCCTAAAGTTTATTTCCCGTTTTCATTACCAATGGAATTCACTCAATTCTCATTTTTTGAGACACCCTTTTAAAACTTGTCCTTAAAGGGTAGAAGATAATTTGTGTTGCTTTATTATATATTCCTTTTATATGTGATATTTATTAATAAAAAACATAGAAATCTTATTTTGGATTTTATTTAAAACAAAATATGCCGTTTTACAGGTGTGTATCATTTTTCTAAGATTTGCTACTGCCATTTGAAAATATGTTGACATTTCCTACCAGTAAAACCTGTCTACGCTACAAATAAGTAACATTAATTATTTCTATTTTTAAAATGATAAAAATGTTATATATATGTACCAATCGCACAAAATTGACCACTATATATTTTTTTAAGTATAATATTTATTTGTTCATATTACTCAAAGGGTATATACTTCTCTTTTATAATAATAATAAAAATTTTTATTTTCAAAAGTATGACAAAAAAATGGAAGTTAGTGTACGCAATAAGCACATAGAAAGATATTTAAAAAAAAATAGGATGTTTTAGAAAACACACACAGATGACTTTTGAAAGTTGATGTCAAAGGCCAAAACAGACGCTTGGAGACTGCAACATGGTGATAAAATTTGTAAAAACAGGACAAATAAGAAAATACACAATTCCGTAAGTTATGTGTGATGAAAATAATTATTCATGATGTATTATACAATATATTGAATATGGGAAAGAAAAGAAAAAAAAGGAAGATTGTAAGTCTATATACATATTATTATTATTATTATCATAATACTAGGAGTGGTCGGTGTAACTATTTTACCTACAAACATAGCAGTTGGAGATGGAGGATTCAGAGTGAGAGTTGTAGGATTGAAGACTAAAGGATAAAAAAGATTTATGTGTATTAAGCACAACATTAAATTTAATCAAACATATTATATTCAGAATTTATAATGGTATTTACATTTGGCGTAAACTGGTTACTTCTAGTATAAACGAATTGGCAAAGGGGCGTATTTCACAAAATAATTTCATGAGGAGAAAGGGTGGGGGGGGGGGGATATTTAAAATGTAAAAATAACACTCATACACATTTTAAAACTTTCTTTTTTTATTTTATTCTATAGTTATGATATTCTGTTTGAAATTTTTATTTTCAATTTTTATGTGTGTACCGATTATATGTAAATAAACTTTCTTCTTTTTCTTCTTCTTCATTTCTTCTTCTTTTTCTTCTTCTTCTTCTTACATGCTCAAGAGCAAAAGTCTTGAAATATTCTTTATTCATTGAGGTATTGTTTTTTGAAGATAAACTAATAAATTTGGAAAGCCATTTAAATTCCCCTTTTCTAAATCTTGAATAAAAAATAACCACTGCCGGATTAACATAGTAGCAGATGTAGCAGCTGCTACAGTCCCCGCGCTTTACAAGGGCCCCGTGCTTAGTTGAAAAATGCGTCGAAAAAAACTTTAAAGTTATTTTTAAAGTTTTCTTTTATATTTCCTCCTTAAAATACATTTTTGCTCTTAAATTTTGTGGTTTTTATCTTTTTTTTAGAATCTAGATCAATTTTATTAAAAAAAATTTTGCTTCCTGACTATCATTTGTAAATTTAATAGATATGCTACAGGCCCCCCTCACTTGGTAGATCCGGCACTGAGTAAGACTTTTAAAAAGTTATTCTTATTAAATTCAATTTCTAGTATGTAATATCTATTTGCAAAAATAACTATTTCAAATAAACTCGAAGGCATCAATACTTCATTGTAAGAAAGGTCACTAAATTGGTATCATTTTAATATTTTAACATATTATTCAAAATGAAAATTTTATAAAATCCTCTATAAATAAAACCTAACAACATCTAGGCATCTAACCAAGTTTTAAAATGATTATCACAGCTAGTTATCCATTAAACTAAGTAAAAAATAACGTACTTATCTCTAAATAATCATTATTATCGACATGACAGTATATTTCCTTAATTAATTAAACAAATTCGCAAGGAGAGGGAAAACTTATGGTCAGTGGTGTGTGAGAATTTCCTAATAGATCGGAAACCCCCTCCTGCCCTCCATAAGCTTTCTTTTTGTATAAATGTAAAATTTTTTTATAGTACCTACTTATCTTAAAACCCTATACACTATGAATAAAAATATACTTAACAAAATATGGCCATGCTATAAACTCTATCACACTTATACTAATATATAACGAAAGAAAAAATGATATTCAATAAAGCCTTTCTTAGTTACACTAGGGGTTAGGTTAGGTTAGGTTTAAATTTTGACTCCAACAAAAATTTTTTTAACAAACAAAAAACATATTTTTTTAAAAAAAATTAAAATTTTTATAATTAATCAATGACTTTTCTGTTGTTGCTTTTTATTAATGAGTGAATCAAATCTGGGCAAATTTAGACTCAAAGCGATGCGCATATCACTTGCAACATTAAGACGACTTGCTTTTGTTTTGATTTATACCAAAGTTGGCATAATCACATAAAAAAGAAAAAACTTATCGCCTTTTTGAACACATCAAAAATCAGTATAAGTAGTAATCATTTTATCGTGTTCTATGAAAATGATTGTTATTTCAGATGTTAATGAAAAAAATATTAAAAAAAAATTTTTGATCAAAATTTTGGTTTTTTGAAAATATCTTCTCGCACCACTCGGAAAGAGTTCTCGCACCACAAGTGGTGCATGCACCACTGGTACAGAAACCCTGCTCCACACTGACCACTGTAAAATACGCTGATTTAGGATAATTGTAAACAAGTGAATTACCAATAGAACTGTAATTTTCAATGGGTTCGGTTATTGAGCGTTATAAAACACGTTCTACTTGATGTATCTTCATACCTCAAACGGTGTCAACATATGGTCAGAATTATAAGGGCATTTAAGTTTTTATTTTGAGTATTTAAAAATACATATCTCGAATAATAAAGATGTAGAAGAATAAAGGTATTAGAACATGTTATAGCCATCATGTACAGTGGCCTATTTAAAACAAATTTGGGTTGGCTCATTTTTCCAAATGCTATAGAAATATTTCTTATCGGAAAAATCTATGAACAAACAACTATATATAAATTTATTACTGTTTGGCCTTATTGAATGGCATTTAAATTCTTTCAGGCTTGCCCAAGCTTTTTTATGACACAGGCCCATCTCAGAAAAAAATTTGGATATCGTGCCACATTTAATTTTTTACTAATTTACTATAACTAACGTAGTCAGCAACCAATAAAAATAAATAGAAATTAATCATAGATGCGTAAAGTTCTTAATATTTTTATGTAAAACATCAGCATTTATCATAAATTATATTAAAAATGTGTTTTTGGTGTGTATTTTTACAATCTAATGTAAAGTGACGTTGTTCATGGGTGCCAGTAGACTAAACTTGTGCCGTGCTTCATATTCCTCCAATTCAAAGGATGCAGAATGAACAATGTTACAAAAGAAGCCTCGGTCGCGCATTTTATAATACTGAGAGACCCATGTGGCTCACGGACCACAATTTGCACCACACTGACTTAGTTTATACTTTACCCAAAGAGTGGAAGCGGGTGGTCAGGACCTGGGAGTGCTTCTGGAGGCGAGCAACCTATTCCTTCTTCACTTCTTGTGCGTATGACAAATTTGAAGGATTTGTAAGTAGGTGTTGTCAGGTTGAAGAAAGGTAAACATCGCCAAACACTTCACAGCAGCAGCAAGCGAAAGGAATCAATACACACACACGCACACACTCACGCAGCCAAGGTGGAGGCAGGTAGTAGTGGTGTGGGACAAAGGCATCACCCGCCTCTCATAAATATTTGACGAAAGCTCCTCACTTATCTCCCTCCCTTTTCTCCCTCGCATCCTTCAGAGCGGAGGAGAAGAAGAAGCAGCAATTATAATCGGTTTTGCGTCGCCTGCGATTAGCATTTAATAAGGCTTAATTACTTTAATTGCTAATCAATACGCTCAGAGTGAAGAACAAGTGAAACTCTGCCTACATTCTACATATGCATAATGTTTTTACCTTTCCAATCTTAGAGATCACACACACACACACACACATTCCCTATTTCTGTGCCAAAACCTAGATTTGTGTGTGTTTGTGTGTTTGAATATGCACACATATAAATGAGTAGTTGAAGGCTGTGTACTCAAGAACTATTGATTAAGAGCTTCATCGAAAAACTTGCAAAGATAGCTGCTGCTTTCTTTACCTGTGTTTACAATTTTGATGCTTATCGCGCGATGCATTAACTCACGTCACACACACACACACAAACATCGACAAACATCGACAAATATTCACACGCACTTAAAGATTCGGAGTCAGTCAGCTCTGCATCACTCGATCATGGAAGTCATGAGAACCATAAACAAAACCCCACAACAACGCAGCACTCAGTCAAATGGATGAGAGGTGAGTTGAAGTTCACGATCCTCTCTCGTTCGATCGCTCGCCCTTTTTCGTGGTTTTCTGAAAGGCAAAGCACTCCTTACTCAGAGACTTACCACATTTTGCTTTGAATAGTAGAAGTATTTACCTCACTGCTTCCCAAAGGGGTCCGTCCCTAGGCACTGCTTGGGACACTTGGACTTGGTTTTGGCGAGGCAAAAGACTAATAGCTGGGCGGCGGCGAATACCAATTTGTCATATAAGCCAATATTTTGTATACATTTGCATTTGTTTTTCTATGTCAATGAGTGTGTATTTTTTGCTTTTCTAAGTAATTTTTTTCATTTTGAGAAGAGAAATTTACGCATTTAAATTATGCTTACTAATATCACATGCCCCCTTTCTCTTCGCCTCGCTACTGGATAACACATAGCTCACTTCAAAATTCAACCTCACATCCAACGAAAATCATGATTACACTTTTTTTGAAAAAGAGTGGAAAAAATCACAACTATAATTGTTAAAGCAAGGCGAAATCGTAGGTGGTGAATTAGTAAATATTGGAAATATTAGATGGTGAAGGATGTTCATAAGTTATTCTTCAATGATGTATCAATGAGAGAACTTCGGAAAAGTGTTATTTGCAATTTAAAAACTTTTAGCAGATTCGCTATAATCTCTTCAGCATCATTCTTCCAGCACATATTTCGTTTTCTAAATGAAATTCGCGAAGAATGCCTGCTTCTATGAACAGCCTTGCACATTGTTTTATTTTAGTTTGATATAAATAAATGTGTGTGTGTGCATTAAAGATTATCATTATTCCCTTTTTTTATCTTATGGACAATTGAAAGATAATAATAAAAATTCAAAGATTTTTGAATAACACACTTTTTTGTTTCACTTCAACAAAACTTTTTAATATTCACTTTTTTTCCCTCCATTTATCATGGAACAAAATAAGCTTAATTTGGAATAAGTTACATATATATATATATATTAATAGTGACTAAGATAAATAAAATTGGAAACTTATAACTTACAAAATTGATCCAAAAAAGTGATGGTTTTTAAAACCTGTAAAATCCGGTTTTTTACTGATTCTTATTAATATTTATTCCCATAATTCAAAAATTTACATTTATAAATTGTTTTTTTTCTAAAAAAGTTTAACTTTTTTATGTGAAAATGAACTCAAATGTTTGCTTTACTGATTTGCCACTTTTTATTTGCAAATTTTGTTCAGCAAAGTTTTGCCCTTATTTGTCAGTCACCGGAGAATATAAAAAAGTTTCAAGTCATTTACGCGAATCTAGTACCTACACGATTGCTGGGAAAAATCGGCCATCTCCTTGCTTGATAAGAAACATTTTATCATGACAGGCGCGTGTTGACTGTCATTTTAAAGTCCCGTCATCAATAATAATTAAAGTGACAAGGCAAACACTTCATCAAAATAACACGCGTATCCACCATTATGAAAGAATAAGCACCCATTCAAAGATAACATACAACACGAGATGAGGTGAAATGAAGCTTCTCTGGAACCTGATTGGAGGAGATGCATGCAGTCAAGAAATTTTAAAAATCTATTTTGTCACTTACTTCATTATATTCTCCATGTTATTGACTGTTGTTATGTATTATATATAAAAAATAGATAGCTGCGATAGATGTTGCGAAAACTATTCTAATTGGTCACTCTTCCAAATTCCTTTCTTTTGTGTCTTTTACTCTATTCTTTGTTATCCATTCAATGAATTTATCACCCTCTGGGTACTACGTTAATATTAGAGATGGTGAAAAGATGTAAATCAATTTTAAGAAGTCTAAAAAGCATTACCTATAAAAGATCATCAGCCTGTCTTTTCATTATTTATACACAAAATGTACACTAATTATTTTATAAATTATGTGATCAAAATTTTATAAGAAAAATAATAAATGTTCACTCTCCGTTTCACTTGTTTATGAGATCTATGTCAAACCTTATATAAATAGCATATGTTATATAATACAAAAATATCGTAATGTAAAAAAAAGAATATAATAGGCAAATAAACTTACTCAAATTTGTTTTATACCATAGGAAATTTAATTTCAAATATAGAAAAATAGAAAAATCCCAGTCAAATTGAAGCATAATGAATTTCGTGATAAGAACGACATCATAATATAAAACACGTCGAAAACTTTTCATCAAATTAGTTTCAAAACAAATTATAATAATTAATTCCACATCATTTACATCGTTTCATCGTTTTTATGACAGCTGTAATGATGAATACTTAACGGGAAAAATTCTTTTTATGATTTTGATTAGCGACAAGTCGAAAGAACAAAATAAAGTCCCGGTATTGTGTTGATTATATGCCTATAATTTTTTATATTTAAATTAGCATAATTTAACGTTCTTAATAGGCAAATTTTTAAATTTCATTTTTTCAAATTTATTAATCTTTATTACGCACTCATTTTGAATTTAAGGTAATCAGCGTAAAAGACAAGTGAAAAAAGTGATTTTTCAAATTCTTAAAAAACATGGAAAGGAAGGGACGGTTTGATCAAATAAAGGTCGCTAGCCCGCGCTTTGCTTCGGAACGCCATTGCGTAATTGGGATAATTGTGTTCTTCATAACTCCTATTTATTTCATATGTAATTCAATATTCAATATGTAATAAAAATAAAGACATGCGATTATTTTATACTTTGCAAGTTTGAAAATGCGCTAACATATTTAGAAGAAAAGTTTTATGAAGAAAAATATTACATTTCAAGGCAAAAAGAGTTATGCGAACTTACATATTTTATACATAAGAGAATTTAAATGACGTTTTATTTGTTGAATTGAATAAAAATCGTTTTGTCAATTGTAATTTTCAGGATTATACCTCAAAAATAGTGCTCCGAGTCCAAGTTTATCTTGTCAATAGTTTTAGACTTGTGATATAATTTTTATTTTTGCTAATCTAGTCTCAATAATGCTTTTAATTAGCAAAATTTCATATAAAACAGGCCCAAAAATGGCCTCTGACGCTGATTTCCCTGCCAACAGTGGTCTGATTTCGCACACTTGTTATGCTTTGCATAATTTTTTTTATAGGATTCAGTTAGTTGTTGTCTCTATATCAATTACACGTGATAAACGATTATTATAAATTTGGAAAATTGATTAACCTGTATAAGTTTTTATTTACTCCATGGTGACGCTCTATGTGACGCAGAAGTGAATCAAAACTAGTATATTTCAAACTGGTGACGCTGTGACGCTGGTCAGCAGTTATGTAAAATAAAATACGTCGCTAGTGTGACCACCACAGTGTAAACGAAAATGAACCCAAAACTGCTTTTTATATTCTTCCTTTATATAAAATTTAACTAATGCATGCATGAATAAATTAAATTCTTTGAAGGCTTAATTTTTCCTCTACATAATTAATATATGGCAAGATAATTAAAGCATACTATATTCTTGTTTATGCAAATGGAGTATATAGTATAGCATTCATTGTGAACTATGTTGAATTAAAAATGAATGTACATTACTGAAATTCGACATTCGAAAAATATTCTATAATGATAAGAATTGAAAAAAATATTAAAAAAATCAAATTAGCCAATAATTTTCAGTACAAACATATAATTAGTATATGATGATTTGCCTTATTTTTCCGCTGTTGTCATAAAATTATTTTTTAACAATTAAAATTTTAAAAAGAAATTATATTCTCTTTTAATTTTATAAAAAAAACAAACAAACTAGAGAATTTTTGAAATAAAAAAAAATAAATAATTTTGAAATAAAATATTAAAATGTCAAAATTCATTTTGGCCAACATCAACTATATCAGATAATAGAACAACTTGATAAATAGATAAAATAGATTTCTCTTCGGATTATGTGAAAACCTCAACGATTGTAAACTGCTAACAACTAAGTGGACTTACTACTAAAGTCGAGAATCCCTCTCTTGAACAAGATGAAGAAAAAGACGTTTTATCTCTAACTGAGCTACTGCAAGGCACAATATCTATTTTAAACATTGATACTTCAAATACCATGTCTTCTGAATAATTTACTACAAAACCCAAGCGCCTTTTGAAAAACTTACTGACAAAGAATTGATTAAATGTTTAAGCCTGCATTCGATGATGATTTAAGAAAACAAGACAGTCGTGAAAGATGTAAAACCTTTTTTATGCAGAATTTCTTAGAAGGTCGCAAAAACAGCAACCGATGAGATTTATGATTATTAGAAAATTTAGATAAAAGAATTGATGTCATCGCTACTTCAAACTTGAAACAAAAAAATATTTTAAATTTTTTTAGTAAATACATTTTTGAGTGGTTTAGTTTTACATTTTGGTTAAAGAAACACTTTTAAAGGCGTTGTTTGCAAGTTTTATCATCTATAAATAATGTAACTTGAAGTAAAGTCGTCTTTAACTAGAAAATTCCGCCTCCCTCAATACAACCCACTTTTTGTTGGTCCCAGAGATGGAGGTAATACGAGGGGGCATTTTACTTTAAAAAATGAGCATTTTTAACTTCTAAAAGTAGTTGGATAATGACAAAACAACTCCATACTCAAGTAGTGGAATCATTAAGATTAACAATGGCATAATGTATATAAATAGAGAACTAACAAAAAAATTTCTCACTCTGCTCAACAAAATACGCTATATATTTATAAAATGCCTAAAAGACAAAATTTTTTTTGTATTTTAGTGAATTTTCATTAGATACACTTTTTCCAAAAATGAGTAGAATAGCAAAAATCAGATCGCTATTTCTTTTTCACTTAAAGAAATTTTTTCCGACTAAAACAGTGTTGCCTGTTTTTGAAGCTATGTGTTTATATGTAGAATCAATGTCCCCAAATTTTATTTACCATACTTGAGGCTTCATGTTTGTTTAGTATAAACCAGTGCTTCTCAACCCCGGCCCTCACGGTACCTCTTGTTTCTCAGCCAGCATAGCAAAGTTGAAGAAAAAATCAGCGCACCAATATCATATCAAAATGTTACAATTTCACAAAATTTTGATCTATTATTACCATGTGTGTCCATGGAAGTGCTAGATTTAGAGAGCGTGAAATCACCCATTCTCTATTCTTGAGTATATCAATGCATATCATTTTTGGTTTGTTGAGTTCCTCTAGTCTAGTGCAATGTTGGTTCTTAATTTGGCCCTACGTTGTAAAAGGTTGAGAACCACTGGTCTCTAAACAGAACAATGCGTATAAAGTTGTGTCAATAGTAAAATAGTTTTTCCTTTTCAGCTCCACTTTTTTTAAAATATGATTTATACCTCTATACTTATGTTCCCTAAATTAAAAGTATAGAAGGTTGTAATATTGAGAACATATGTTTATCTAAAAAGAAGAAGAAAAAAAAAAAAATTTATTAAAATATTTTAGAGCATAATAAATATAGTATATCTATATACATTATATTTACTTATAGAACAGGCATAGATTTAGAACATAACATAAAAAAAAACATTTAAAAAAAAAAAAAAAAACACTTATGATTTTGTTAGTTTCCAAAGGTTTATAAAAACCGCTTCAGGAGATCTAACATTTCAATTGAAAAAAAATATGATAAAGAAATATGAATATTTGTTACGGGACTTTCAAATGAAGAAGTTTCAAGTTCGAGCTACACAAGAGAAGCAATTTTTTTTCTCGCATTTTAAATTTGCAGGATAGGTAGATAATATCTTTGCTTTAAACAGTCTTTTAAAATTTTTGACTGAAGAACAGCTTTCACCAATGACATGGCGGTAGACATCATAAAACGATGGGACTTTATACATGACAGATTGATGTGAAAGGTGCAATCTGTATGATGGTTTCTTTAATCTTGATGGTACTCTAAAATTATATGCGTTTCTGACATCATAGGATATTATATCCTGAAAAAAGCTTTCACTGTGATTATTTAAGCAGTTGAACAAAAAGAGGCCGAGTTTCATATTGTACAGATCTTTAATTTTGAGTAAGCTATGTTCATGGAAGAGATGATCAGAATGAGAGTACTTGCTTAAGTCACAGATAATTTTGAGTGCTCTTCGATTCAGTGCTTCTAAATGTTCAATGTTGGAATGCGCAAAATTAATGAGACTATAGTTTAAATGAGGGAGAAAAATAGTCTTATACATAATTATTCTTACATGCAAAGGAAAGATTTTTTTGACATATTTCAATATGCCAATAATTCTGCTAAGTTTAAGATTCAGGTGATTCAAATGTACATTAAATTTTAGCTTGGAGTCGATATATAAGCCAAGAAGATTGAAACTATCAACAACGCATATGTTGCTTTCATCGAATAACGCGCAATTAACTGTACTACTTGTTGTTACAATCATTGCTTTAGTTTTCTTTGCATTAATTGACAAATCATTGCGCTCAAACCATTTGTAAACTTTCTGTAGATTCGTCTTATAAATATTACTTTTTGAGAGATCGTAATCAAAGAGTAGAGTGACATCATCAGCGTACATTACGAAGTTGAAAAAGTCAGAGGATTTGTGTAAATCATTGATGTACAGCGAAAATAATAACGGCCCTAAGATCGATCCTTGAGGTACACCTCGAGTTAAGCATTTGATGTCTGAAGATATACTTCCAAGAGAAACAAATTGTTTCCTATCTTTTAAGTACGATGAAAAAAAATAACAAGACATTTGAGAAAATCCATAATCAGATAGCTTAGATAATAAAATACTATGAGATATCGAATCAAACGCTTTAGTGAGGTCAATAAAAATTAACCCGGCAGATTTTTTGATTTCTAAATAGGATATGATTTTGTCAATGAGATAACTATGGAGTAACTCGGTAGAGAAATTTTGTCTGAAAGCAAACTGCTTGTCATAGTATAAACTTTTTTTCCCTTAAAAAAGTTGAAACTTGAGAAAAAATTATTTTTTCAAAAATTTTTGCAAAGATTGGGATTATTGAAATTGGTCTGAAATTTGATAGATTGAAATTATCAGCTTTTTTAGGAATTGCAACGACTTTATTCAACTTTAGAGCTGGAGGAAATTTGGAATATTGGATACAAATGTTAAAGCAGTTCATTAAGACTGAGGTAAAGCTATTCAGAACTAAATTTATATGTTCAAGATTAATACCGTAAGCATCTGTCGACTTACTGGACGAACAACTGTGTATGGCAACAAGAACATCATTTTCATTTATAGAATTCAAGCAGAAAATCTCTTTACTTTGTTTTTGTGCTAACACAAAATAGTCATTTTGCTTAAACTAGGCAAAATAAAAGAATCATTCAATTTATCAACAATGACTTGTTTATCAAAAACGAATTCCCCTGTATCAATTTCGAGTTTATCTATTTTTTCACTTTTAGGCTTGATAAAATAATTAATTTTTTGACCAAACTTCTTTCGAACTTCTGTTTGATCTGAAAAACGAATTATAATATTCTTTTTCAGAAATATTATTCTATTTTTAATATAATTACGAAGTCTTATAAAATTGTTTTTCAAGTATGGACAATTATGTTTTAACTTCTTAATTTTCTTAAATAGAAAATTTCTATTCTTAATTAATTCGAGTACTTCGGGCTTCATCCATGGTTTTAGTATAACTTTGTACCCTGTTTTGTCATGATACGGAACAGTTTTTTGTGAATTGAAAACACAAGAAGAAAACAAAGAAGTTACTTTCTCAAAAAGAGATTCAGGACTATTTTTGAGGTTTTCAATATAAGATGACCAATTAATTTTATAATACTCTGATATAAAAATAGACTTATCAAAAACTGATCTTAAACTAGGTGAGTGTTTTATTTCCAAGTTAATTGAAAGACAAATGGGAAAATGATCAGAGAAATTAGTTTCTATAACGATAGATTTGTATGCTGAAAGAAAGTTAGGAACAAGAAAGTTATCAATAACACTACCTGAAGAAGGGCGTGTCGGAAGGTTAATACAGTGCTTATATCCATTTATCAAAAAGTCACTTACAAAATTCATCGCGTTACAACAAGACTTAGAAATATCAAAGTTAAAATCACCTGCAAGGATATTTAATGAAGAGCTAGATGTTGTAGATAGAACGAAGTCTAAGTATTCACGAAACTTGTCAATTACATGAGAAATAAAGCATGGTCTACGATATAAGTTATGTATAATGAGGTTTTTCCCAGAAAAATTTTGAATTTCTATGGAAAAATGTTCAAAACTGTCAGGAGAAAAGTGTTTACTTAATATTTTAAAAGTAAGATTTTTTTCAATGAAAAACCCCAGACCACTATGCTTACTAAGCCCGCTAAAATAACCTACAAATGCATACCCTTCAATATTATAAGAGGTATTGCCGCCAGCCCATGTTTCTTGAACACATAAAACTTGAATGCTACGATTATATGTACGGTGAAACATTTGAACAAACATGTTTAATTCATCAAATTTGCTATTAAGTGACTGTACGTTAATACTAATAATATTAAAACTATTAAGTTGAACGTATCCACTCGTACTTGAACACCGATCAGTGAAGAAGTTTATCTAAAAAACACACTTTATTACTTTAAATATTAATTGTTTTGGGTACGTCTACCTACAAGTATCACAATTTGTTCACACATATCTGAATTTATCATTAAATTATTTTCTGAAATTTCGCTAAACTTTAACATAACATAATTTATTAGCTAAAGTGGGCAGAGCCTGTTAATTATCGCATCTGAGTAAGGAAAGAAGAAGGGGAGAATGCAATGTTTAGCAGCGCTCTTCTGTCTTTCCAAAATTCATCCAATTTGTTCTCAAAAACTTATATGTTTGGAGCATTAACAATATTATCGGGAAGTGAATTCTAGTCATTAATTTTTCAGAGAAAAACCTTTTTAAATGGGACCTTTTACAAAACGATTTCTGACATTTTTGAGAGTGGAATCTTTGGTTTCTTTTTGAAAAATCAGGTAAAATTCTAGAGTATAATACCAAAAATAAAACATAATAATTAGCCTAAATATTTTGAAGCTAATAAATGTAGGCTGCTTTAAAATGCTTTAAATAACTATATAATTTTAATACCTTCAATGCTTAATATTTATTTTGTATTTTTGATATATGTTTATAAATCAACGTCATGAGAATTCAAAATAAAAAAACTTCACAAAATTAATAATTTTGAAAGAAATATATAAAGTTTGTAAAAAAAATGTTATATTTAAATATGGATAAAAAAAGCAAAAAAGGTGGAGAAATTACAAAATATTTTTACAAAATTTTTGAATGGAGTGAAAAAAAGAATCACAGAGAAATTACATCAGTAAACAACACAAATGCATTTTTTGATTTTGAGATACGAAGGATAAATGATTTTAAATGAGTAAATTTCACTATCAAAATAATAGTTGAGTTAAGTGCCGATCCAACAAAATAATTGGACAATAGCTTCTACTAATCTCCAAATAAGGACTTGCAAATATAAGTCCTAATATCCATTATTTTGTATGAATCTTTTTTATTTTTCTTCATGGCTTAATTTTGTTTTAATTTTATATTTTCCAAAACAAACGTAAATGATTAAAGTGACATTTTTCAAAATATTTTTGAAATCAGCATTTAATTTATTTTAATTTTAGCTATTAACCCATTTGAAAAATAACTTGTGAATTTACTGCTTTGTGAATATAACATGTAAACCAGACAACTTTATTAAATTATTATTATTGATTTGAGTTAAAAACTAGACATTGTCTGATGCCCATTTTTGGACAATTGGTATTAACTGTATTGAATATTTGCAAATTTACTATCAAATTTGTGAAAAAAAAATAATTTTTAAAAAAATAAATATTGATTTTTACTATATATACATAATGGTAATATAAATATAATTTCTCTGTGTAGAAAAAGTAAAAGGAGGAAAAAGGTATGCCTTAAATTGGTTAGACACACTATGAAAGAAGTTAAATGATTGAAAAATTATTGTGTAAGCATATGCTATTTTTTATTTTTGCAATTTGCGTATACAAAACCTAATTTTCAATAAAGGGGCATTCAGATTGAGCACAATACTTAATCAAGAACTGCATGTAATAAATAATTGGGAATTCGATGACAAATGGCATTTTATGATAATTCAGATTTTACTTTAAACTTCAGTTTTATTGAAATCTTTATTGGAACTCTATCTTATTTTCCAACTATTATCGAATAACTAGATGATGATAATTAAATTCATTTTCCTCCGTATGACTCCTATTTACTTCCTTGTTGTAGAATAATTTGGTATTTACGTTAGTTTGATACTTCCTTACAAATTATGATAAAATTAAATTTTAAAAATTGTGAACTCCTTGCTTCTTGAAGGAGTAAAATTATCGCAATTTGTTTTTTCTGTCAATCATATTAATCCTTTTATTTAATTGGATGAAATATTTCAAATCTAATTGGATAAATAAATGTTCATCACATTATTGAAAATCAAGCCTACCTTTAATGAAGAAGGCAAAAGGTTACAGGGATAATAAAAACGAGAATTATTCGGAGCATAATAAAAAATAAATTAAATTAAAATTTAGAATTCGATGATTATTACGTGATTTATAACAAATGGAACAAAATAAATAAATTTCCACAAAAAATAGCCACTCTTTTTGTGTGACCTAAATTTGGAAGTATAGTAAAAATATTTGAAATGCTATTTCCTGCATAAAAGAAGTGAACAAATTTTTAAATAGAGTCCGACTTTGTTAATTTGAAAAACAACATTTTGAAAATCTATCCAGATAATGAAATTGTTCGGTGTGTGAAAAAAGCGATAATTTTGTTGTCTAATTTTACTTTGTTAATATAATATCAAAACTTATTTATTTTTATTAAAAAAATGCCATTTTTTTATTTTTCGTCTTTTGAAATTTATCGAATATTCTGAAATTAAAGCATCATCAAAATTTTGACTTTGCGAGGATAAAACCATGCTTTAAAATGTTTGTATTCGTTAAATATAATAATAAACTTACAAAAAGAGCTTCTCTAAAAGACTAAATAAATTTATGATTAAAGTATAAAAAGTTAAAATTTTATTTAACTACACTCTATTTCGACGTGATATGCTGAATATGTAAATTTCCGATTTATGCAAAATGCTCTCATTTCAACCCCGATATATTCCATTCAGTCAAGGGGGTTTTTCAAACATAAAAAGCGTACAAAAAATATATTTGACTTTCTCCAAATATTTAATTTTTATCTCTGTTTGAAATAATAATGATAAATCTAGATAGCATTATTACAAAATATTATTCATTGCTTATAGTCAAAAAGACTTATGGGTTCTAATAAAACTTGTAAGTGTCCTCAAAGTATAATTAAAAGAAAATTTCCTTAACATACTTTAACTCAAGTTTAAATAAATCAAAATAGTATTTAGAAAGATTGGAAAATAAAAAAGTTGGTATAAAAATTTATCATATATGCAGATTATAAATACCCTTATCATTAAAATCATTTAATAATTCATACATGATGGATGAAATAAGATGAAATAGAAAATATAGACAGTTAATCAATTCATACAGAGGCGTGAGTAAGCATGGTTAAATACTGGGTTTCGATAACTCAACGCCTTGGATTCGATCCCGCATTAAGCCTAATTTCTTCATAGTTCGATACAAGGGGTGCAATTATGCCTTCTTGATAAAAACACCCTTCGGCACTTTACTTGTACCATACAAGATGTATAAGAACTTCAAAAAAGGATTCAGTATTTGAAAAATGCAGAATAATCAAAATATAGTAATGTTAGATGACAATATATAAACAGATCAAGAGTATAGTAAGTTCAAACTAAACCTTTGATTGTGGCGGAATTTTTTTACTGTTTTTCACCAAAATTCGTTTTTGCTATGTCAATCTCACAAATCCATTTCCAGTGAGGTGAGCAAGTTGAATCTACGAATACCAAAGACTAACGAATCATCATCTTCCAACAAAATGCCACTAAATTTTTGAAGGCGTATCCAATAAAGTTTATGAAACACTCATTAAAAAATTTTATAAATAATAATGGAAATAATAATTTTTTCAAACATATAAAAAATTGGATAAAAGGTTATGAGACTAAGAAATAACGGTATGAAGTTGTTAATCATCTAAAGAAGATGCTAGAGAAGGTGAGTTTTATACTTCTGATTTTTGACTTCCAAACCCCAATGAAATTTCATGTACTAATACTTAACCCAGTTAGTCCCAATGTTCCCCAAGAAAAAGCAGACAAACTCTTGTTTTAATTTGAATTAAATGAAGATTGCTGAAGTTGTCTGCGTTTCTTTTGGGTACATTGGTGATAAATGGGTTATCCTAATTAAAATTAAAATTGTTACTTTTAACTAAAACTTTACAAGTTTTTTGGTTAATATTTTAGTTTGAAAAAATTTTAAAGCGTAATTTTAAAAATAAGTAACTTTCTCAGAGTAGTAGAAATGTATTTTCATAAATATTCAATATTGAAAATTTCCTCGAATATAAGTATTTTAAAATCAGCATATAACAAAGGAATTTGACTATTATAAACATAACTCAAATTTAATCGCCAAAATCAATATCAAACGATATGCATACATTTAATTGTAATAAAATGACCAAAAATAGAGTCTCTGTTAAAATAGTCATAAATTTTTAATCTGTTATAGGGTTGCCATTGAGAATAAGGTAGAAAGAAAATATTTAGAAAAATAGGTAGATATATATATATATATATAATAAATGTATGTATATGAGTAGGTATGATTGGAGTTGTCCATCTTTGTGTGTAAAACTCAGTTCTAGTATTTGAGAATGTATAAAAACGAAGAATACAAAGTGTTTTGAAAGAAAAGCCTCCCATGTTAGAGGAATTTTTTGTTTTAATTATTCATTCTCTTTGATTTGTACAAAAGCGAAAGAAGATCGGTTAACTACAAAGACTTTGGCAGGAGCTTTGCGCTTAAATTGTTGGCCAACGGCAGAATAGGTCTATGGCATGCGGTGAATAGAGAGGTGCTAAAAAGTGTTTGAACTAATAAAAAGTATTGAGCTGGCTTTGAGGTGGGAGTCTTGCAGAGCTTTGAAGGGTATGAAAGGGAGAAGAGGCCCTATCAAAAGCAAGAAAAGAGGATACGCTTGGCGGGTAGAAGAAGAAATATTAGCTGGACTAAAGATAAGGACGATGAGTGGTAGTTGATCAAGTATGAATGATAATGTTGATGGTGATGATGATGATAATGATGATGATGATGATGATGATGATGATGATGATGATGATGATGATGATGATGATGATGATGATGATGATGATGATGATGATGATTATGATGATGATGATGATTATGATGATGATGATGATGATGATGATGATGATGATGATGATGATGATGATGATGATGATGATGATGATGATGATGATGATGATGATGATGATGATGATGATGATGATGATGATGATGATGATGATGATGATGATGATGATGATGATGATGATGATGATGATGATGATGATGATGATGATGATGATGATGATGATGATGATGATGATGATGATGATGATGATGATGATGATGATGATGATGATGATGATGATGATGATGATGATGATGATGATGATGATGATGATGATGATGATGATGATGATGATGATGATGATGATGATGATGATGATGATGATGATGATGATGATGATGATGATGATGATGATGATGATGATGATGATGATGATGATGATGATGATGATGATGATGATGATGATGATGATGATGATGATGATGATGATGATGATGATGATGATGATGATGATGATGATGATGATGATGATGATGATGATGATGATGATGATGATGATGATGATGATGATGATGATGATGATGATGATGATGATGATGATGATGATGATGATGATGATGATGATGATGATGATGATGATGATGATGATGATGATGATGATGATGATGATGATGATGATGATGATGATGATGATGATGATGATGATGATGATGATGATGATGATGATGATGATGATGATGATGATGATGATGATGATGATGATGATGATGATGATGATGATGATGATGATGATGATGATGATGATGATGATGATGATGATGATGATGATGATGATGATGATGATGATGATGATGATGATGATGATGATGATGATGATGATGATGATGATGATGATGATGATGATGATGATGATGATGATGATGATGATGATGATGATGATGATGATGATGATGATGATGATGATGATGATGATGATGATGATGATGATGATGATGATGATGATGATGATGATGATGATGATGATGATGATGATGATGATGATGATGATGATGATGATGATGATGATGATGATGATGATGATGATGATGATGATGATGATGATGATGATGATGATGATGATGATGATGATGATGATGATGATGATGATGATGATGATGATGATGATGATGATGATGATGATGATGATGATGATGATGATGATGATGATGATGATGATGATGATGATGATGATGATGATGATGATGATGATGATGATGATGATGATGATGATGATGATGATGATGATGATGATGATGATGATGATGATGATGATGATGATGATGATGATGATGATGATGATGATGATGATGATGATGATGATGATGATGATGATGATGATGATGATGATGATGATGATGATGATGATGATGATGATGATGATGATGATGATGATGATGATGATGATGATGATGATGATGATGATGATGATGATGATGATGATGATGATGATGATGATGATGATGATGATGATGATGATGATGATGATGATGATGATGATGATGATGATGATGATGATGATGATGATGATGATGATGATGATGATGATGATGATGATGATGATGATGATGATGATGATGATGATGATGATGATGATGATGATGATGATGATGATGATGATGATGATGATGATGATGATGATGATGATGATGATGATGATGATGATGATGATGATGATGATGATGATGATGATGATGATGATGATGATGATGATGATGATGATGATGATGATGATGATGATGATGATGATGATGATGATGATGATGATGATGATGATGATGATGATGATGATGATGATGATGATGATGATGATGATGATGATGATGATGATGATGATGATGATGATGATGATGATGATGATGATGATGATGATGATGATGATGATGATGATGATGATGATGATGATGATGATGATGATGATGATGATGATGATGATGATGATGATGATGATGATGATGATGATGATGATGATGATGATGATGATGATGATGATGATGATGATGATGATGATGATGATGATGATGATGATGATGATGATGATGATGATGATGATGATGATGATGATGATGATGATGATGATGATGATGATGAT
This sequence comes from Nectonema munidae, assembly GCA_030549495.1. Taxonomy (NCBI): domain Eukaryota; kingdom Metazoa; phylum Nematomorpha; class Nectonematoida; family Nectonematidae; genus Nectonema; species Nectonema munidae. The sequence goes on from JAUIRK010000446.1 coordinate 160,172, forward strand.
GATGATGATGATGATGATGATGATGATGATGATGATGATGATGATGATGATGATGATGATGATGATGATGATGATGATGATGATGATGATGATGATGATGATGATGATGATGATGATGATGATGATGATGATGATGATGATGATGATGATGATGATGATGATGATGATGATGATGATGATGATGATGATGATGATGATGATGATGATGATGATGATGATGATGATGATGATGATGATGATGATGATGATGATGATGATGATGATGATGATGATGATGATGATGATGATGATGATGATGATGATGATGATGATGATGATGATGATGATGATGATGATGATGATGATGATGATGATGAAGAAGAAGAAGAAGAAGAAGATTTATTTTTTATATACGCGACACTACTGCTTACGCAAAAATACTTGTTTATATATACATATTCATACGTGAATAAAACTCATTATAATTATTAAAAAAATATGTTTTCAGTGTTTTTTTAAACATAGATGTTCCCGTCTCGACTCTTAATTCTGTTGGTAGAGCATTCCATAGCTTGGGTGCATAGAATGAAAACAATATTTGTTCTTTCATTGTTATTGCATCTGGAACACGAAGTAAAAGGGTAACAGGATCTTTGATTTTTAACTTTTTGCACAGGTATACAGGCTTGGAAAAGTGAAGACATTTGTGAATCAATAAGTTCACTTTAAAAATGATCCTTTTTTCAACTTCTAGCCAATGAAGTTTGACCAAGCCATTTGAAATACTCTCATGTCTTCGAACATTCAAAACAAGTCGTGCACATGAGTTTTGCAGAATTTGTAGTCTTTTCAAATCTTTTTTCAAAATTGGATAAAGTAAAGCGTTACAATAGTCGAGTCTATGTATTACTAAAGAATTCACGATCGATCTCAAGTTTGAATCATTTAAGTACTTTTTCACATTTCTTATATTTTTCAGAGCTCCATAGTTATCTTTTAAGATTTTATTAATGAAAGGAACATCATTAAGGTTTTCTTTTAATTTGACGCCAAGAATGTTTATTTCATCAACAAATGTAATTTTTGCGTTCGCATCAACATTTAACTCTTTTATGTTTTTCCAATTATTAGAAGGCTTTCGTGAAAAAATTATCATTTTTGTCTTTTCTTTATTTATTGAAAGATTAAACAAATTCATGATTTTATCAAGTTCAATGTAAAAGTTCGGTACTTCTTTTTTCAATGCATTTTTAAGGAATTTTGAATCAAATGATTTATAAATAAAAACATCGTCAGCATAAGCATGACAATGAAATTTCGAATTTCTTATCATTCTCAAAATTGGATTCATGTATATATTGAAAAGTACAGGATCCAGAACAGAGCCCTGAGGTATACCGAATTCATACTTCAAAGATGATGATAAGTAACCATTTATGCAAGTCGAATGATAGCGTGAAGATAGATATGATTCAAACCATTTTAATGCATCGCCACTGACGCCTACTTCGTCTTGAAGAATTTTTAATAAAAGATTTCTATCAATTGTATCGAAAGCCGAGGAAAGATCCCGAGTAAAAAGTAAAACAATTTGATTTTTTGCAAAGGAAGCCTTGATGTCATCAATCAAGCTGAGTACTAAACTTTCAGTACCGTGGTATTTTCTGTAGGCAGATTGATTATCATCCAACAAATTTTGACTCTCAAGATGATCTTCGAATCTCTTTAAGATAACCCTTTCTATAAGTCGACTCAAAAAAGATAGATTTGAAATAGGTCTAAATTTGTTCATGTCTCCGTTAACATCAGAAACTTTCACTTTAGGTATTAGAGTAAATATAGATGATTTGAAGCCATCGAAACTTGAAGTTGCTATCGAATGATTTATAACTTTTGAATAAATTGGAATTAAAAACTCCAGAGATGAAAGAATTATATCTGAAGTAAGTAAATCACATTTTCCTGTTTTTATCTTTATCTTAGATATTATGTTAGAAAGCTCTGCTTCATTTATTGTACTTATTTTGTCAAAATGTATACAATGTTTGTTATACTTCAATAAATTTTCATATTTCATCGATTTACTTTTGAATTTTTCTGTAATTGCTATGATTTTTTCATTAAAAAATACATTAAACTTTTCTGCAAGTTCTTCTCTTTGTATGGGCCAATTTTCAAAGCAATATTTTTGGGTACCTTTATTTAGTATAAAGTTAATTGATTTATATAAAACTTTTGAACCTGATTGTACGTTAACAAAGTCATTAAAATACTTAACTTTATTTTTTTCTAGTAAGTTATCACATTCTTTTCTCAAATTTTCAAACTTTTGCCTATCAGATCTAGAGTTTGTCTTGACCCATTTCTTAAAAGCATTTCTCCTTTTATTGCGTAGTGCAGTAAAACTATGATCAATCCCAAGAGATACAAGAGATAACCAAGAGTTTATCTCCTTTTTTAAAAATAGGAATAACTTTTGCTAACTTAAAAGAGGATAAATGCTGTACTCTATTCAAGAACGAAAGCAATGATTAAGTATTTTATTATGTGATTTACTATTAAAAAAAATTTATATAAAGATAAATTATTTATATAACAAGATTTTTTGATTTAATTTCGCTCATAGCAATTATAATATCATTTTCTCCATTTTTTTGTAAGGTGAAGGAGTTATTACTTATTAGTTTTCTTGAGATAATCAATAAATTTAATATTTCAAGAATCTCTATCAATAACATCAGTAAGGGAGGAAAAATAATTATTAAAAGAATCAGATATAAATTTTTCATCTGTATGAATTTTTTTTTCAATTTGAATTAGATATTCATGCTTATTTATTGTACCCCATCTATTTTTCAATGGTTTGTTATATTCAAAAATTTGTAATAATAATTATATTTCAATATAGATTTGACTTTATTTCTATAAAGAATGAATTTACACACCATTTGGTTTAAGCTTCTTACTATAATAATCACGCTTTTCCATTAGATCAAGCAATTCATATGGCATTCAAAAATTGTGTATCTGTTTGTATTCGTCTTTACGTCGACAAGATTTCATTTTTGTGGAATTTAATATTTCATTTGCAATTTGAGAATCCAAAAAGTGAAGCATGGGTTCTTGGTTGTCAAAACGTAAAGAGCGACGCCAATCAATATTTAGAATATTAGTCAGGAAAAGACCTTCAGCAAAAGATTGTGAAATATGTGAAAAATGCGATTTCTTAAAGTTCAGAGATAATATTATGATCTGACATATAGGTGGTGAAAATAAATCATTAAAAATACTTAGTGGAATATATATATATATGTGTTGTCTAACAGCGTGTCTGCACCTGGACGGTTACACCTGTTATTGTTGGTTTTAATAATTTGGAAAAAATGTATTCAAAGACTATGCTGTTCGTGAAGATATCAATTTAAAATAAAGCTATATTTAAATCCCCTAATAAAATGTTTAAGTTTGAAAGAGGAAATTTTTCAATAAAGCAAATAATATTGGGAAAAAGTGAAGGTGTGCGTAATAAGAACTGTTAATGATATTGAACTTGACTGAATTATGCATGAAGTACGCAAAAACTGAATGATTGGGATCTAAACAAAATGATAACCTTCAATGGCCAAGTTAATATCAATATCATGAAGCCAAGTTTCCTGTATAGCTAGTGTATATACCTTTATTGGCTCACCAACAACTCCCTTAAAGTTTCCTACAAAAACTTCAATTTCAAAAAATTTTCGATGGATTGATTGTTATGTTCAAGCTTAAAATACTGAAATCATGAAAACTATAGTGTTAGACAGATCTTCATATCAATATTTTTTAAATATTTTTGTAAAATTTCTTGAGTAATCAATCAAAGAATGTGTTTCTTCAGTGTTCATTCAAGATGGAGTGAAAATGATTTAATTCGTGAGTTTTTATCAAATTGCTAATATTAATAAATGACAGGCATTATTTATTATAAAACTTTGCTTTGCACTCATCCTTACATTTCAAACACATTAACTTTTGCGTTTTAGTGCATTTATCAAATCCTATGATCAATAGCAGAGCATATATGGCAGTTAGTCCGGTTCTACAATCAAAAGTTACCTGACCATAAATAATGCAATTTAAACAAAATTTCACTTTTGGAAAAAATATACAAGATTTCAAAAGATAGAGGCCCTAAAAATATTGAGTTATTTTGACACGCTTTTTTAAAACTCACTTCATTCAATGATAAGATTAAATTATTAATAGACTTTTTAGATTTAAACTCACCTATTTTTTCAAAAGCGTCTTTTAGTAAATTATTTTTTATACATTGTGGAGTCGAGGTATTCTTTAAGTTTTTGTATGAATTTTATTTTTAATTTTAAAGCTTGTCATAATTTTATGATCTTTAAAATTTTTATATAAGTAACCCAGCTTGTCAAAAGTTTTATTCTTAACCTTTTCACTTTGATCAGTTGTCAAATCAAGAATTAATGTACTTCCGGTTTTGGTGCTTTCCACCACTTTTTTGAGAGAGTTTGGGGAGAAATATTTGGATTATTGTAAACTTTCCTTGACAAATTTTGCGTAACTACATCAAAATATTTTATATTATTTGACTTATTAATTAACATTTCTAGATCATCCAACCAACTACTGAATAATTTATTATAGCTAATTTATCCATCAAATCTGAAAAATTCATAAAATAGTGAAATATTAAAAATAATGGAAAAAATAATTAACATAAATTAAAATATTTAAAATAGCAAAAATACGTTCTAAAATCAACTTGAATTTATAAAATCAAAGGTATACTTAATTTCAGGATGATTTATGAAGTCTTTCTAATTCCGTACAATATTATTTTGAAAAATAAAATAATCAAAATTAAAAAAATTATAAAATAATATATAATCTAAACTTTATTAAAATGCTGGAAGTTTATTGCAAAACAAATCGAGATAAAAGTCATTTATCTCAGATAATAATAATTGAAATAGCCGTTAAGACAATCAATTCTAACGATGGTCAAAACTATTTTGGTCATGTGGCAAGAAATATTTAAAAAGAATTGATTAATTGATCATGAAATTGTTTGAATAAATTTCTTATTTTTTATTTTCAACAATTTGTTATTTAAACACTTTATAAAGATTAATCTAGTAGGAATTTAAGAGTATGCAAAAAAGACATAATTGGCGTTGACTTGTTTCATTTTGAATTTACACATCCTAATTATAAAAAAATATTAAATTTTTGTATTTTTTTCATTTTTTAAAAATCCTTTTTACACTTTACTGTTTTAATACTACTTATTTTTCACTTTAATACCTTGATTTGACACTTTAGCCTACAGATGCTTATGTGTTAATCGAATAGTAAAAAATAGTTTATAGATAACTTTAAGAAAAACACACACCTAAATGAAATTGAAATACTTAGAAAAATTTTAAAACGCTATTTCTAAATTGAAAAAAGGCGCAGCGCAATTGCAAAGAGGTGTAACGGAAATTCAACTGGGTGCGTTTGAATTGCAAAAATGTTTGACAGAAGAGACGAAACTTAAAATCGTATTATTATTTATACCATTGTCACACTTTACTTTTTATCAAACGGTAAAAATTGTTCCAATTCGTTAAGATAATAAATTTTCTTCCCAATGTCCATGACTTTTACACATTTAGCTAAGATATGAATGCTATTTTCATAAATGGAAGGGCATTCAATAGGAGCATTTTATTTAAGTACGTCAATGCGCTTTCTTACTAGTTATGTACAGTATTGGTATCGCTAATCGGCTTTTTTGTTTGGTCGGTATTGGTCTCAATTCTATCAGCTGAACCAATAGACACAAATAAAGTATTTTATGCATAGCGCCTTGTACATATAATCGCATTTCAATGGAAGCAGCCTTTTTGCTCACTATTTGATCTATAAAATAGACTAATTTCAATGGAGGATCCAAGAATAGAATAATTGACAAATAACGTCTGTCATTTTTCCTTCATTTTTGACGCCTCTTCTCAACTTTTGAATATCTATATTTCTAATTTATCACATAGTATGACAATTTTGTTACCTTCCCCCAGGTTTAGTTCCCCAATTTTACACAATGAAATGTTTTTAAAAAAACGTTACCATTTAATAGACACTAATATTACGAAGTCTAAAAGCTATTAAAACAAAATAATTTAAAAATGTACTATTTATACCTAAATTATTCTCTTAGTCTGCCAAGCATGTAATCGGTATGGGAATCAGCATCGGTGAAAAAATGGGATCGGTACGCAGCTAATATCTACGTATGTATAATTTCTGACATTTCTAGGCCGATTTAGTTTGCAACTGCTTGAATCTTTCTATGCCCTAAAATTGCTTACAGAGTTTACGATATTGTCCAGGTGCACGATAGATTCTCACTGCTTGCTTTCAAAAATGGTCCTCCCTTCTTTTGATACAACTCCAGGTCCTTCCTCGAGAAGTCAGAATGGGGTGAAAAGACTAGATTATTTGAAAAAGATTTACGTTATGAGGATCAAAGTGGATTCAGTGCCAGAGAGAAGTAAAAGTTTAATCTTTGTTCCATGATTAGAATGAGAAATCGTTTTAATAGGAGGATAATTATAATAATAACAATAATAATGAGAGTGGTGCTAATAGCTTTAATATCTGCAATTACCTAATTACACTCCAATCTTACCTGGAAAAAATTGCTAAAGCTTCACAAACTCTTCATATACTTTTGCGTTCGCATTTCTTTGAAAAAGAAAATCGCTAGAGTGAGCAAAGAAAACAGCCAACCTAATTTATCTTAACTTTTTCCAAAATTAAAGCTCACGTGATATGGTGGTTTAGCAACTATACTTAACTAAATTATGATTTAACTTTCAGGTATTTAAAAGTTGTTTGTTATAGAAAGAAAGTAAATCACAACAAATTGGGTAAAGTAAATAGTTTTATATAAGTTTCATTTTTCAATTTAATCGCAATAAATAAGGTGAGCTAATTTCTGAAATGTAAAGTATATTATTTTACCGTGCTTCTTTTTCGTCATTACTCTTCTCTGTCACGATGATATCTGAATACTTTTAAAAATCTCCCTTCTCCCTTTTACGCCACTCAAATAAGATTAGGAGAAAAGGCATGAAAATATTTCAATATAAATATTTAAATTAATTTTTATCAGAAATATTTAAATTAATAATTTATATATGCATACAGTTACTTCTTTTATATCATCATTTATTTATATGCTTGATAAGCTACACCCGGTAACTCGGATTGCTCCTATATATTTATATGTGAATGCTTGAAAATTTATGTTCAAGATAATTCGTTCGATTCTAACGTAATTTGATTCGTTAAAACTAAAATTTTCAAGAATGAAGAGACAGGCTTCATAGTTCATGTTAGGATCAATCCAATAGAAATAACTTTTTCTACCGACACTAAGAGGTAAAGTCGACTCCTAGAAAGTATTTTGTCGCTTGGAAACTGAGCTATATAACAGGATAGCATAAGTCCTTCTTAATTAATTTTTAATTTCAAAACTTTCTTTATACTTTGTAATGGGCGTGAGTAAGGTTGGTTAGGTACTGGGTTTCTATAACTCAAGGTTTTGGGTTCGATCCCGCATCAAGCCTACTTTCTCATAGTTCGATACAAGCGGCGCAATTGTGCCTTCTCGATAAAAACACCCATGGTACCTTTACCTTTACTTTGGAGCAAAATTAGAATGTGTATAAGTAAGGTTTCTTTTAGAATATAATAATTTGATTTTTTTGCAAAATAATGTTTCATAAAGTTGTTGTTTTCTTTGGCTTTTGTTAGAAGAATTAATTTTCAGAAAGTTCAATTTAATTTTCATGTATAAAGTGGATTAAAATTTAGAATAGAATCGTTGGCAATTTTGTTGAATGAGAAAGTTTCGGAAAATTACGATAGATGAGGGTGCGAAAATGGTTGTTGGACAAAAACTTTATACAAAAGATAAGTGGCTTTAACTTAAAAGTAAAATAAAATACAGTAAAATCGCCTTATTGCCAACTCGCTTAATTCGAACACTTCAGTAATATGCGCCAATTTGTGCCTTCCCAATCCCCTGAAATGACTCTTTATAACAAACTCGCCTTTAAAGAAACCTCGTTTATAATTTTAATAATTAAGAATTCCATTAATTTATTGGCAATAAATTTTCCTTATACAACGGTTAAAATGTGAAGAAGATTGTTCATGAAAAAAGATTGACACTTTCATAAAGCAATAAATCATAGGCTCCATATTCTATTTTTATTAATATTCTTGCTGAGATGAAACGAGGTTTTATTTATAGGAATAAATACAGAAACTTAGCTTATACTTTTTCGTGGCTGTTATAAAGTTAATCAATCTTTGGTGTCATACTAATACACCAGACCAGAAGAATTATGTGTTCATGATGTAAGCATTTTTTCTATATCAATTTATTTAGAGGCTTAATTTTCTGCTTCTGATGCCACAGTTGCCCCGCGAACAGATTCAGAATTTCTGAAAAAAACTTGAGCATGACGTTAACCAAAAAAAGGAATAGAGGTGAGGTCAAAATTTTGACAATACTACTTTTTTGAGTAGACAACTAGCCAAAAACTGAGAAGAGAGAGATATGGGTGGAAAGGGAAAAAAAGTTAGTTACGACCCCTTTTTACACATTAACTCATTGAAAGATTTAATAAAACTATAAGTAAAAATAAAATTGAAGTTCTTTCATTGTACTCCTCTGTTATAGTGAAACGCGCTTTTTAGTTATACCGAGATTTTACTGTAATTGGGGTTTTTCAAATTACCTAGAATTGGTTGCTGAAATGAAATTTGTCTCTTTTCAATCTTTTGTATCCAAAAAAAAATTTAATCTTGTGCACAAAATAAAAGAAAAACGTTTGTTGCTTTTTAGGATCATTTTACAAACGTGTTAGATATAATTAGTAATCAACTACAAATTTAGGGACAGGGAAATCACAAGTTAAGCTTTTAAATCATTACAAATTAACTTTGGTAACATTAATTTTACAAGCATGTTTTTAGCAATAAATTGGACAGTGACAATAACAAGTTAAACTTGTAATCATCACTAGCTTTTTTCTAACTCTCTGCTTCCTTTAACTCATTTAAGGCCAAGCAAAACAGACGATATCTAAAAAAACGCAGACGATTTATATTCAAATTCATTGAAAAAAGCAGACGAAGATGAAATTACTTATGTTCCCTAATAGGAACATTGGCCGTAAATGAGTTAATTTGGTCCAACAAAACCTTACATAGATATCATCCGCCCCTATTTTAATATTATGGATCACCCTTGTTCTGTACAAAAAATACGTAAATCAGATAGCTGATAAAAATGTTGAATGAATATCATTTTCTAGGCCTTTTATCAGTTGCGAAAATTATCATTCCGCAGAAAAATTAGTGACCATCAAACGAATAATAATCTAAAAAAAATTTTTTTATAATTTTTGAGGATGATATTTTTTAAGAAAATTGCCTTTGTAACAGAATGGTAAATGGAAAATCTCATGTGAATATAATAATACTTTTTATTTCATATTGAAATCACCGTAGATTTAGTTTAGCTTTAACAAAAAATAGGACTTCATCAAAATGTATATTTTTTACAAAAGAAATGGAAGATGTCTATATGAATTATGGGAAATTGTATATGCGATAAAAAATATCCAATAAATCGAATTCTTTCCGATTCTTAATATTTATTAATTTTTTTGAATCAAAAAACTACTATAAATTTGCGCAAGATATTATAATTCAAGAAATTGTTATTAATTGAATTTTGGAAATAGTAAATTGAAAAATGTATCGAATCAACAATTAGATAAAGACGTCGGGTGAAAGAATTGGATAATGATTATGTATCAGCAAGGATGGAAGATTAGCTATTGCATGAGTCTGCGGCGCATTCTCTTGCCAAACATTGAAAGAGGAATATCATCCACAAAGTCCAATCCTCCTCTCAAGTGGTACGGATCACTCATCTCGTTAATCATTTCAATAAGTTGATCTAAGACGCAAAAAGGGAAAATTTATTTGTCAAGTGGGTGTTAAAAAAGAATTACCTCGAAAATGTTCGGAACGCTTCCGCGCTTTAACGAAAGCCTTGGGAATTTCGGTATCTTCCAAACTCTTGATTCCCATTACAAGAGCATCGTCCACGTCCTCATTGCTCTTCAACATTTGCTCGATCTTTGAGGGATAAACATGTTGACTTCGATAAAAGATGACATCGTTCATGCGATTTATCAGATGTAGGAAGCCGTCCTTGTCAAAGTAACCCACATCACCTAGAAAAAAATTTACACTGCGTATGTCAACTCATAAACATGATGGCAACTCGAAATCAGTTTTCGAAGACAAGCTACTATGAGTGGTGTAAATGAGTGATTTTCAACCTTATTGACCATATTCGCACATTTTAAAATGTAGTAGCAATTTTGTGAAGAATCGCACGACCTGGAAACACTCTCCTAGACTCACTTGTATGTCATAGACGCCATGTTAAAAACAACGGGCTCTAAGACTTTCCATTTATAGTGGACTAAAAATATTTAGATTTTAGATCACTAGCAAACACCATCGCATTTAGCTTTCTAACATTATAGGGTTTCAAGAAATCATAGCACAATTTTGGATAAATGAAGCAAGTATATAAAAAGGGAATAATTCAGCCATAAAACTTTTCTTAGTTATATTTAAAATGAAGAAAATCTTTATACTATTTTTAATAAATTTTCTTTTTGTAATTAAATTTGCCTTTGGCTATTCTATTTGTCTTTTTGCAATTTTATCTGAATTTATATTTTTAATTTTGTTGCGTTTATATTGTTTTGACATGAGTCATTTATATTAAAAAAATTTTAACTTTATTTTCAGATTAAATTTTCTATATTTTTCAGAAGGAATTATCAAATAATTAAGAAATTTTAAAATGACTAATTGTGCGTACTTGTCTACATAATGATTGTTAATATTTTTTACTAAAATTTCAGCATATCGCTAAACTCAACATCCCAAGCTGAATTTCAACAAAACATATCTAATCGTTGTATTGGAGTCAATTATAAAATGATTATTTCTATCTTTACGAACTTCAAGTGGAACACTACAGTTTATCCGTTGTGGTTTGCCTTTTGCAAAAATGGGAAAATCTGCATTCCAAACTTGCTTCGAAATGCAAGTAAATCTAGTCGTTTGCTTTTATACCTTTGTTCCATTCCCTATATGTTCCATGAATTCTCTATAATTATGTCCAAACGCCAAGCCAACAATGGCCATCACCACTTTTCGCTTCTCATTGAGATTCTTTAATTCGAAAAAATTTGTCCAGTCATATCTACTCCGTTTATGAATTGATTATAAAGTTGCATTTGGCTGTTCTATTTGGATAACTTTTTTCTTTCTCTGGACCATCTCATTACTTTATTCAAAGATTCAATAGAAGAATATTAGATGCCATTCTTGTCATTCCATTGAACTACGGTCCACTTTGCATTGATATATTGAAAATCTTCGAAATTCACCTCAACGTTTTTGTCAAATTTCTTTTGCAAAGGACAGTTTCCAATTTCATTTAATCGTATCGTTAAAATGGATCCATAATTTCAAGAGATTAAATATCAATGAAGTAAAATGACGCAAAAAATTTATCAGAATTTTGTTTGAAGCATAATTTTTGTCTAAACTTTTGATAAACTGAATAATATATCCAATTTTATTTACAAGATACGAGTTTTTAAAGCCAAATCTTATTGCCTTTCCTCTAATGAATTGCTTCAATGCGTGTTTACCATAATATGGAACCCATACAAATCTGGAATACCACACAATATAACCAGTTATTAAAAGTGGAAAAACGTTTTCAATTTTTTTTATCTGTTTTAAATGCATGATTAGCTTTATTTCTTTTGAAAAAAAATATAAAATTTTGACGTCAACAAACAAACTAATGAGTGTAGAGTAAACAACTAATCGATTTAGTGTAAGCTTTGTAAAAAAAATTATCAAGACAAAAAGAAATGTTCAATCAAAAAATATTTCATGAGGTGTTTAGTCAAACACAGGTGAACATTGTAAGCAAATATGATTAATCTATTAATAATACTTTCTACATTAGACATTGATAAAAACACACAATTTTTAAAAGATCAGTTGGCTAAAAACAAGTAATACCATTTAAAGTATTTTATGCAGTGGAACCTATTCATTACCTCTTAGAGGACATTTATACAAAAGTTGTCAGATAAAGCTTAGTGTATAGTGCAAAGTTGGTGTTTAAAAGAAGCTGAGAAAGATTAAATACAATCAAAATGACAATCCTTAGAAGTATCTAGTTATCATTCACAATCTGAGGAAATTAGGTTTATGCCAAGTAAACGATATAAATAAAGACGAAAAAAAATCAAAAATTAAAGCAAGATGGGGAAGACCGAAGATCTAGAATTGGACAAATAGCGTGAACATCCATGATTGTATAAAACCGGCTGAACCCTGGAGCTGGCCGGGAATCTAGCTGTAAAACCAATTATTACCATTATTAGTTTAGTCAAATTAAACATTTTAAGACAAGAGGGAAATAATAAAATTAATGAGTACCAAAATTTTAGAAATAAGTATACTAATAATAAATTTTTCATAACTAAAATTTTTAGTGATATTTTGATTTATCATTCCAATAATAAAAATAGAAGGTTAGATAAACAATGAGTACCAATTATTTTTGAAGGTAATGTTTTCTTTTAATCTAATGTTTATAGACATTCACGTCTATTTTTATCAATTTACATTTTTTCAAAACTTAAAAATAAATTTATCATTATCAAATTTTATTTCAAATTATACAAAGAAATTTAATGCTTTAAAAACAAACTGAATATAAATACACGATCTATTTAAATAACTAATAGAATTAAAGCAAACAAACGAAATAGCAAATAACTAAAATAATATATTTTGGAAAAAAATTAGATTTTTCAAAGGGGATTTTTTACCCTCTTTCTTTAATGGATAGTTGATAAATTTTAAATTATTTCATTAGGCATTTAAATTCAACACTAATTTTACAAAGCTATTTCGCTTCATAATGTATGTGTAGAATGGTAACCGGACAATTGCCCTCTGAAAATTGCCCCATCGAAAACTCCCACATGTGACAATTGCCCCCTGACAGACAAATATCATTTGAAGTATACAAGTAAGAAAATGTACCAAAATTATACTCAAGGAAAAAAGCCAAGAATTACATAAAGAATAAGGAAATAACATAATGAGCGTAGTAAAGAGTGATAACAAATAATTAATAAATAAAAAATGATAGTGTATGTAAGCACCATAAAAAAATTTGCTATGGATTTTAAAAAAATATATAAAGAACTATTATATACCAGGGATGGAAAACATAAGAGGATAAAAAGAGGCATGAATTATTTTTAATGCTTTATAAAGAGCCACAAGAAAATTTTTTTGATTCAATCTCATACTTTTACAGAAAAACATAGAAGGTAAATTAAAAACCAAATTAATAAAAAAGAAATCATTTTCATAAATGTGTTTTCGGTATTCTCGGAATGTAGTGAAAAAAAAATAGCTTAGAGAACAACTTTAGTTAATCATAAGATCCACAATAGGTTGAGTAAAGAGCCCCATGCAGATGCTGAGGAAATGATATATACTATAAAACTATATAACTATATAAGCATAAGATGGCAAGAAATCCTGAGAAAAATGTAGAAAAATCACGAATTTTATTCCCTAGTAGTATATAATTTTAAAAAATGGACTTTGAAAAATCCATCAACAAATATCCTTAATTATTATCGTTTTTGTGTATATGAAGTTTTTTACTTTCATTTTTTTATATTAATTAAGCTAAATCTTGAACCCTTTTAACTTGGAACAGATGTTTCTTAATAAGCATTACTTTATAATGATAAAAAATAATCTAAATAAAACTACAAACCAAATCAATTATTCTATTTTCAGAAAAATGAGGGACATATTTCAACTGGTTTTTCTAACATTCACTATTATACAATTTACTTTACTGTAAGATCTAACTTACAGGTGCAAAATAAATAGAATCAAGAAACCTGTCTCATAGAAACCATCTTTATCGATCAGCTTATTGAAGGAGTCCTCTTTGTTAGCGAAGCCAGCAGTGAGATTGGGTCCTTTCACGCATATCATCCCAATTTCGTTATGAGCCAACGCTTGATCTTGGCCCTCGCTCACGATCTTGCATTGGACGTTAGGAAGAAGAATGCCAACTGACCCCACTTTCCATCCCTTATTCGGATTGATGGCTATGAAGTTAGTTGTTTCTGACATTCCGTAACCTTCGCAAATCGACTTAAACGATTTTAATTAACTTTATAACACAAAGATCAGAAAATTTCTCTCAAAGTCTAAAAAATAGTGTAAAGGCTTATTGAATGTAATGACTAAACAACTTGCTGATTAAAAAGTGGAAACAGATAAGTAAACAGTTGTGACAGGGACAATTACAAAATAAAAATTTCGGACTCTTGTTTAAACAAGTAATTTATTATTTTTACTCATCATTTATATTTAAATAAAAATTTTTAGAGTGAGGGGGAGGGAGATAACCTATAAGTACCAAATCAAGTTAACAAAAATACCTATATGTAGATGGAAAAAACCCTAATACTGACAAAAAATGTGCTTATTTCAAATTTTTATAGAAAATATCGAAAAGAAAAAATAAATCAATTGAGAAATTATTTGAATACGACAAAAAGATTTAAAATATAAATTTATTATCAAACCCTTAAATGAAGATTGTAAATTGCCGTTTTATTATATTGGTCAGGATTTCAATTCATGCTTTCTCGAAATTATCAAAAACTAACCAACATTATAAATATCATTTTAAAAACTTATATAATATACAAAAGTTTACCTTAATCCAGGGAAACTTTTTGACAAATAAATCAACAGCTTTTTCGTTGACAGAACAACCACCTGATTGAATGCATTTAATCGTTTTAAGTGCTTCACTCGGAACAGTATCAGAAAAGGCGATTTTGGAGAAGATACATGGCTGAATCCAAAGAATGCTGATCTTTATTTCCACTAGGCACTTTAAAAACGAATCAATGGAGAATTTTGGAAGACAGATCAATTTCATTCCAGAAATAAGGGAAAAGAAGTAAATAAGGATGGAAGGACTTTTTGAAATGGCAAAGCTGGTCAAGACAACGTCATCTTTGCCAAAATCTTTAAGACTCGTATTTTCTAGCATTTTCAGCATGGCTATGTAATTAGAGTTTGTGATCATAATTTGCTTTGGATTTCCTAAAATTGAGTGTACGCGGTGTAAGGAAAAATACAAAATCGATAAAATTCATACCAGTTGTGCCACTGGTTCTATAGAGCGCCGCCGTTTTGTTTTTTTCGAGTTTCTCTCGCTTCACACTGTCATGTTCTTTGCTTGGCGTGCCATCTTTAATCAGGAACGACTCGGCATCTTTATCGACGTAAACAATACTTGCACCGATTGGAAAAGCAAAGTCCTTTAAATCTTCTGTCAAAACAACTAAAAAATCGACATTCAAGTCAGAGAAGTATTCTTTTGCTTTCTCCTTTTCAAAAATTTCTTGCTTAGGACAGTAAATAGCATTGGCGGAATTGATAGCTAGGATGGAGGCGAGCATTTTAAAGTTTTCATCCCCCAGCACAGCCACCAAGCTGTCCTCCTTGATGTGAACTTTCTTCAAAGACTTCTTAATCTTGGAAACCAAAGTAATGAGACTGGCAAAGGTGTGTTCTTCTCTCGAGGGATACTCTTGCAAAGCTACGTTATTGCCGAACGATTTTATTTTAGTCTCAATATAATCCCAAAGTTTTTCATGTTTTGGCATGAAGATAGATGGTAGTCCACTAGAAAAAATGCCATCTTTGAAAACTGCTCCTGCAAAAAAGAATATTTAACGATCGCACCTAGAGATTGAACATACAGAAACAAACTGTGCTTACCTTCTTTTGCAAAGTGACTCAACGCCATTTGAAAAATTGGAAACTTGGTTAGTTCTTTTTTGGCTTAAATACAAGCGTGACACGAGAAAAGTAAACATTCACTATATTTGCTAAATTTCACCCTTCAGGACAAGTATGTATTAATTCTGAGAGCATGACCTTGAATTAAATTGAATCCTAAAACTCCTCTAATCGATCTACACATTTTATCTCTCTCAAATGAATGACGATAATATAATCGCGTTAAATGAAGCAATGAGTGTCTCACGTACTTGATTCTTTCCTTCCACACGTTTTGTGTTCAAGTATCACACACATTCTGATTTTCTTTTAACTAAGAAGAAGAAGAAGAAGAAGAAGAAGAAATTTATTTCACAAAATAATAGATATTCATGATATAATTATAAGATTAAAATCAAAATGGATATTATCAATACAGTTTTCACAAAGTAGAGAGATATATGTAATTTTATAGAATTTATAATTTGCAAGGCTATATCAAAAGGTCTCTTGGACCGCTGGTATGATTCACCTTCTCAATATAAGTAGTTTGGCTAGAAAATTCGGAAAGATTAGATAGAAAGTTAGAGAAATTGAATATTATATGAATATATTATTGGACAACTAAGTCAAAAGCATACACAAAATTAGGAAAAAATGAAACATATGAAATAGCTATTCAAAACGATATACACAAATAAAATATTTAAAAAAAAATCACTTTATACAAAAAAAACTTAACAGAAAGGAAACAAAACAGGATTAATTTTTCAACATATTGGTACAAGTATAACAATTTACATTACATGATTCTTGAAATATATAACTACTGATTGCTGACGATTTCAGATGATACTTGATGAACTAAAACACAGCTTCATAGCCTATTATAAGATTTACATCCTAAAATCACGTGGAATTGCTTAAAGAATGAATTTTCTATGTGCTAATGCCCAAAATTAAAATTACCTTATTTAGAGCTGGTGGGAGGAGGGCGGCGTTCAACATTAGAATATTGAAGGCATAACTGGAACTCCTCCATCTTCCATAATACAGTTTCTGTTTAACTTTTTCTATAAATTTGACACATAATTTTTTGTAACATATTGTAATCATAAAAATAATCTTTTTTTTAATGAAATAATGATAATTACAATGAATAGCTTTATTGTATAAAATATTTATTGTTCTAAACTTTCAGAAAAAAGTATTTAAAAGTAAATTAAAATTTTTATAAACTGTATTTAAAAACTAAAAAGATAATTAGCATTTTAAAGGTCAGTAAGAAAGAAAGAAAGAAATTTATTTCAGCAGATGTATTAAATATAGGAGCTTGACAAAGCTCCGGAGGCATTAAAATATGCCGAGATTGCTTTGCCAAGATACTATGTATATAATTGTAACGTTTTTCATGCGCGAATATCTTTCACATAAAATATTGAATTTTGCGAAAATTTTAAATATAGATTAAGAATATAAAAAAAATACATTATGTAAAAATTTTATCTTATTTAAAGGAAAAACTAAGAAGTTATCAACATGTAAAAAAAAGGCAAATGGTTATATATGTCTATATATACATATATACCAGTGGCGTAGGGTGAAACTCAAACAAAAGTGTGTTTGGAAAAAAAATTAAGATTTTTATCTGTAAGTAAACAACAATCTTTTTTCCTGTTTTAAAAATTCATTTAATATTTTTTGATAAAATGTTTCTTGTTCAATAGTAGTTGTTTTTCGATAGATATCAAGCTGTCTTCCTTGTGTCTGAGTTGCTCTGCAAGCTGTTTTAATTTTTTTTATTGTCGAAAATGATCTTTCAACAGCTGCAGTAGTACATGGAATTGTTAAAACAAGTTGTGCCAATTTGAGAGATTCGGTAAAAGCTTTTTGAAATTTATGATCAACAATAAACTTGACAAACTCATTGATAGGTTTATTACGGAATTCCGAAGAAACATATATTACTTTGCGTTCATTCTTTAACTCTATATTATCAAAAAGATTTTTGTATGTGTCAGTTAATTCATCGATAAGACTTTTAGGAAACTTTTTTTCATACTCAAAATATTTTTCATGGTACAATAGTTTAAAAAACTTTATTCGAGCAAAATAGTTGAATCTAACATCCATTACTTCACATAATGAAGTTAAAATAGAAAGGAAAAGTTGATAATAATAATAATAATAATAATAAGTTTTCTCGTCTGAATATTGATTAAGTTCTGATGTTTTTCGTTTTTTGCCTGCTGTAAAGTTTCTATCCTGCTTTGTTTGAAAAGAATGCCAATAAGCTTCAAACTGTTTTTTTCTCTATAATAAATATGTTTTAAGATCAATTACTTTTTTTGCTATAGTAAAGAATATCAAATTCTTTATCTTGTAGGATATTGTATAGCATATATGTTTGGGTCAACAAATCAGAAAAAACTTTAAATAAAAAAACATATTCTGGAAGTTCCAAAAATGATAATAAAAAAAACTCTACCTCTAACTGTATCTTCGCTGTCCCATTTCTCATCGTTTTCAAGCATATCATAAAAAAAGTCAACAATTTCTTTTCTAAATTTATAAACAGGGTTGCAAAGATGAGAAGTGAAGTTCCATCTTGTGGGTGCAACTGAGGGCAATTTTCTTCTTACAAAGTCTTGTAAAAATAAACTCTTTTAGATGACTTGGAAAAATACAATGCGAGGGTACTCAATGTATGAAAAAATTGCCTAGACACTTTTCTTTTTGATAAACTTTGCTGTAAAATTAAATTCAGAACATGAGCATAACAATGTGTAAATAATGCAAAAGGGTAAATATTTGATAATTTTTTTTGTAGTCCATTGATGTGACCACTCATTCATCCTAAGTATGACCAACTAATTTCGAACCTCATACTAATTCAAAATATTTGTAAAGTGTTTAAAAAGTTCTTCTGAAGTTCTGTCAGCATTCACATCCGTAAAGCCTGTAAACCTCTCATAAACTTTTTCTTCTAAAAAAAATCTGAAAACGGTGGATAATTGAGATTTACACAAGATATCAGAAGACTCATCTAAAATTATTATTCTATTATATGAGCTCTCAAAGTATTTGCACAATGGCTTTGATTATATGTAATTTTGTATAGTAGGAGATGTACCTTGGCAAACTTTAGACTCGGTTAAATGCTCATTCAATAAAGAGTCGTAATTTTTAATAACTTCTAAAACTCAACGTAGTTTCTACGATTTAAAGAAGAATCAAGTTCAGAATGTTCTCTAAATGCTAAATTTTGTTTAGCCAAAAAACACACAACGTTAACTAAGCGTTTGAATAATTCTCTGTTTTTTTACCAATTTCATTTCAAAAAGGCTGATTTATGAAAAACGAGTGAATATAAAATTCAGATTTATGATGATCTTGAATATTATAATTTGATGCTGTGAAAATCGCGCACAACTGATCTGACAGATAAAGCATATGTTTTATACACTTATAAGTCATAACCCTTATCTTCTTCTTGATACAGAGACCTGATGCGTAGGAGAGAGGAAGTGTGATGAAAAAATTACAGTTTGACGTAAAGCGTGCGAAAAGACTTAATCCTATTAGTGCTGGCAAAATTTGTCCGCTCAAGTGCTGGGGGGGGGGGGGGGGGAGCGTAAAGTGCACCCCCCCTATTTTTCTCAGATATTAATAAGTTTTTATAAATATTTTTAATGTTACATATATATTTCAACTATGCTGAATTCAGTGGTGATGTCCATTTTTTTATCAAACCTGTCAAAAAATTGATTTATATTTGACAGCTCATCTCAAAAAGAAACTTTTCATTTAAATAATTATACAAAGTTTTTTACACATGTATACCCATTTTCAAATATGTTGAATTCAGTGGTGATATTCATTTTTTATTAAAATCAATCAAACATGTCAAAAAATTGATATAAATGTGACAGCTCATCTCAAAAAGAAACTTTTTATCTAAATAATTATATAAAGTTTTTTAAACATGTATACCCATTTTCAAATATGCTGAATTCAGTGGTGATGTCCATTTTTTTTTTCAAAATCAATCAAACCTGTCAAAAAATTGATCTAAATCTGAGAGCTCATCTCAAAAAGAAACTTTTTATTTAAATAATTATACAAAGTTTTTTACACATGTATACCCATTTTCAAATATGTTGAATTCAGTGGTGATATTCATTTTTTATGAAAATCAATCAAACCTGTCAAAAAATTGATCTAAATGTGACAGCTTATTTCAAAAAGAAACTTTTCATCTAAATAAGTATATAAAGTATTTTACACATGTATATCCATTTTCAAATATGCTGAATTCAATAGTGATATTAAATTTTTTATGAAAATCAATCAAATCTGTCAAAAAATTGATCTAAATGTGACAGCTCATCTCAAAAAGAAACTTTTTATCTAAATAATTATATAAAGTTTTTTACACATGTATACCCATTTTCAAATATGCTGAATTCATCATCATCCATTCGCCCTTCCGGGTCTGGCCGTTTTCCAGCTAACCAGGGTTGGCCATTTGTTTGCAGCTTCTTTTCCATGTTTTTCTACATTGAGCATCTTTAGCTTTTACTTTTCTTTTGGCCATTTTTCTTTTGGCCATTTTTTCTACTACTGCTTTCATTAAAGTCTTCTTGGGGCGTCCCCTCTTCGCCTTTCCTTCAACCACTTCATTTTTGATACTTTTAGTCTGCCCGAACCATCTCAGTCTGTTTTCTTCCATGTACTCTTCTATGCAAATCATTCCCATCTTTCGCCTTAGGTAATCATTGGTAAGCCTGTCTTTCAGAGTTTTTCCATTCATCATCCGTATCATTTTCATCTCAGTACTCATCATTCTTTTTGTATCAGCTTTTTTAAGAACCCAGCATTCATTTCCATAGCACATCGCACTTCTTACATATACCTGATAGAGTCTGGTTTTCAGCTTCAACGAGAGGATTTTTCGACAAAGAAGACCCGAAATTTCCTTGAACTTCGTCCACACACATCGAATCCTGGCTGTCACAGATTTGGAAGAATCTCCAGAATCATCAAGCATGTCTTCCAAATAACAGAAACTCTGAACAACATCCACCTCATCCGTGCCTAACTTCACATTCTTTTCCATTTTTTCAAGTTTATCTGCTTCTAATTTACATCTTCGACAGACAAAACTTTTAACGTTTTGCAAAGAGCCCTTGATTGTAGTGCATCTCTTATGCACCCACTTCTCACATTTGAAGCATTGTATTTCATTACGAACAACACTTTCCCTACAACAAGAGCAAGGATCAACGTTGCTGATGGCATTTCTAACATATTTTTCGTCTTAAAAATCATAATTTTGGTTTTGCTTACGTTGATCTTCAAGCCTTTGTCTTCTAGAACCTTTTTCCATGCCACGTACTTGTCACTCAAATCATTCAAGGTATTTGCAGCTAAAACCAGATCATCAGCATATAAAAATTCTCTGTGTTTTTTAACAATCTATCAGAAATCGCATCTATTACAATAACAAACAATTAGGGGCTCAACACCGAACCTTGATGAACACCGAACCCTGTTGAAAACCATTCTGATATTTTTGCATCTACTCTAACAGCAGTTTTGGCATAGTTATACATTTCAATAACAGCTCTCACTTCATACTCCAAAACGCCCTTTTGTCTAAGAGCCCAGAAAATGACATCTCTTTGGACGCAGTCAAAAGCTTTTTTGAGATCGATAAATGAGAGGAAAAGATCTTTTCCAACTTTCATATGTTTCTCTATTAATTGTCGAACAATAAATACTGCGTCTATCGTGCTCTTGTTTGGCATAAAACCCATCTGCATTTCATCTATTCTAACACGTCGACGAATTCTTTTTTCAAAAACTCTCTCTAAAATTTCATAGGGTGTTCAAGCAGTTTTATACTTCTATAGTTTGAGCAATCTTTTACATCACCTTTACCTTTATAAAGTGGCACTAAAACACTCTTTCGCCAACCTTTGGGCATGTTTTCTCCGTACATCTTTCGGTTCCCTATGTCTGCAAGTTTATCTTCCAGCCCACTTAACTTTAAAACTTCAATTGAAACATCACTATGTCCACTGCTTTTCCCACTTTTCATTGACATGATGGCGTCTTCGACTTCTTTTCTCGATATTATGTTCGATGGACCTTCATTTAACTTCATAACTAAATTACTTTCAATTGTGTTTTTTCGGTTCAACAGATTTGAAAAATAGTCTTTCCATACTTTGAGTTTGGCGACCGTTGTTGAATGTAATGTACCTTCATTATCTCTTATGCATGCATCACCAATTATATCCTGTTTCTTTCTAGATTCAGTTTTTGCCATTCGGAATATATTCCACATCTTCACTTCTTCCTTCAGATTTTCAATCCGTACTATTTCTTTTTCAACTTCATCATTCATCGCGTTGGCTATTACTCTTTTACAGTTTTTCTTAGAATGTACATACTCTTCACCCCTGTCTTTTCTCCATATCTTATACTTTTCTTTCTTTGTTTTGATTGCAAGTTTAACTATGTCAAGGTTCCACCACCAGCTGATTTTTCTACTTACTGATTTTGAAACGCCACAAACACTCTTTGACACTTTTGATAAATCCTTCATTATTTCATCCCATTTTTTCTCTTTATTAATTTTACAAGCTATCTTAGTTTTCAGTTTATCTTTCACTGATTGAAATTTAAGATTCCAAGTCTTTACCTTTGTTCTTTTTATTGTTTTCTCTTTGGATTTGCATGTTTTGAACAACATGTCTATGGTAAGAAGTTTATGCTGTGTTAGCACTTCTTCTCCTGGTATGACTTTGACATTTTTCACTTTTTTATGTTTATTATACAAAATGTAATCAGTAACTGTTCTATTGTTCCCAGATTCATAAGTTATAAGCTTTTCATCATCTTTTTTGAACCATGTATTACCTATTCTAAAATCAAAAGAGTCAGCAAACTCTAGGAGTTTCATTCCTTCATCGTTTCTTTTGCCGTAACTATAACCCCCATGAGCTCCATCAAAACCGTCACTTGCTTGACCAACGTGTCCGTTAAAATCACCCAAGTTAATGCATCTTTCATTGATTTTCTTAATTTCCTCAGAAAGGGCTTCATAAAACGTATCTTTTTCTTCTGCACTTAGACCAACCTGTGGAGCATACACTGAAACAAAGGTGATGACTTCGCCTTCAATTATCAACTCAATTAATATTATTCTGTTATTTACTCGTTTAACACTCACAACTTTGCCAAAAAACTCTTCTTTATCCATAATACCAACTCCACCACTACCATCTCTATTTCCACACCAGTATAACTTGTAACATACAGTATCGGAATTAATAAGTTTTGTCCCCTCGTTCTTATATCTAACTTCTTGAACACCCGCTATTGCAACCTTTCTATTTGATAGCATGTTTGCTACTTCATAGCTTTTTCCAACCATAGAACAAACATTTAAGCTCGCAAATCTAAGACAACGCATCGGTTTTCCTCGCATAAACAATTCCGAATCCTTGGGTTTCTTATAAAAGTTAGAATATTGAGTTTGTTTTGTAGAAAGCGTCGTTGAATTAACATCTTTCTCCGTAGTTTTGTTAGCCCCAAAATGTCGGAGAGTATACAATTGGGAACTCTTATCACAATTATCGTATTTTTGTAGCTGCATAATGTAAATAGAAGCAAAGGGATTTTACAGACCGGTGCCCTTCCTGGCGCCAAACCAGTTTTTCATTCAGGACTGGAAACCAATAGCCTTTGTACAACCAAGTACTTAACCACAAGGCAGTGGAAATTTAAAATCAGTTATTTTCTCCTAGAACCACAGCCAACCAAGGCTAACGAGTTGATTCTACCCGGAGCTACAGGTTTAAACGCCTGTTACTCGCTTTCGCCTTAGATCATTTAGTTTTAAACAACCCCGCCACGTGAAGGCAGATCTGAAGACTTACTGTTCATAGGCTATAGGAGACGCATATGCCATTAGAGGTATTTTATAGAAAATGAGAGCTCAACCTCAATTTTCACCTCGGCATAAACAGCATAAAATGGTCAAATATGCTGAATTAAGTGGTGATATTCATTTTTATGTAAATCAATCAAACCTGTCAAAAAATTGATCTAAATGTGACAGCTCATCTCAAAAAGGAACTTTTTATCTAAATAAGTATATAAAGTTTTTTACACATGTATACACATTTTCAAGTAAGCTGAATTCAGTGGTGATATTCATTTTTTATGAAAATCAATCAAAACTGTCAAAAAATTGATTTATCTCAAAAAGATAGGATCAGGCACGGTTTTTTGAATTAGAGAATTACGTTTAATAGAAAGTATATGGAGATGATGAAGTTTACCGTGTATGGCATTTTACACATCTTTTTGGCTACAAATTCGTTATTGGCTTGTAGTCTCTACGTCATATTATAATTTACAGTATGGAATTTTGCTATTCATTCCATGATGATCCTTTCTTGGTATATTATCCAAAATCCAGTACAGAAATAAAATAAGCATAGTCGATTTAGTATAAAACAGATATTTTATTTTTTTGAAATTTTTTTTGAAGACAGTATCTAGAAGTAAACCGCAAATCTGATTGAAGCTTTCAGATATTTTAAAACCATAAATGCCAAACCTGAGTCCAATAATGAAATCAGCATCTTCCATTTGGCATAAAAAGTATAAAACATATATTTAATTGTAAAATTTGAATGAATGTTTTTGGAGACAATTTTAAGAAGTAAACCGCAAATTTCATTAACACTTTTAAGTGTTTTCACATCCTAAATGTAAAAAATGAGTTCAGAAATGAAAACAGCGTGATTTATTTGGTATAAAAACATATATTTCTTGTAAAATTTAGAGAATATTTTTGAAAATAGCTTTTAGAAGTAAACCGCAAATTTGATTGCTATTGACAGATATTTTAAAACCTCTAAATGTGAAAAATGAGTTCAGAAATGAAAACAGCATGGTTGATTTGGTATAAAAACATATATTTCATTTTAAAATTTGAATGAATGTATTTGGAGACAATTTTTAGAAGTAAACCGCAAATTTAATTAACACTTATAGGTATTTTCACATCCTAAACGTAAAAAAGGAGTCCAGAAATGAAACCAGCATGGCCGATTTAGTATAACAGATATATTTCATTGTTAAATTTGAATGAAAGTTTTTGGAGATAATTTTTAGAAATAAACCGCAAATTTGATCACTTATAGGTATTTTCAAATCCTAAATGTAAAAAATGAGTCTAAAAATGAAAACAACATGATCGATTTAGTATAAAACATATATTTTATGTAAAATGTGAAGGAATGTTTTTGGAGACAATTTTCAGAAGTAAACCGCAAATTTAATTAAGACTTATAGGTATTTTCAAATACTAAATGTAAAAAATGACTCCAGAAATGAAAAAAGCATGACCGATTTAGTATAAAAACATATATTTTATGTAAAATTTGAAGGTATATTTTATTAGATATATTTTTGATCAATCAAAATTTTGATTCACATTTTCTAAAAATTAGCCGTGATTATTGAAAAAATTAAATATACAAAGTATTATGCGTTCCAAACTGTACATTATTATAAATTTTCAGGGTATTATATAATATAGAGAATCCACTAAGCATACTCTTGACCACATCTTTAGCACGCGTGTGTGGTTTATTTTATCGGGCTAGTGTACGCTTAGTTTATTTGTAGTGCTCCTAGCTTAAATTTTAGTCAAATATTAAAACGCTTATAACTTTCACATTTCTCAACAAAATGTATCATGAGATATAACAAATTAAAGCATTTTTTATGGGCTTTCAGAAAACATTACTTATATCATAAGTACTTAAGAAATACCATTTTATTGTTTTTATATTCCATGGGCTTCATTACCATTAATTAGCAGATGAGGGATGCATATTTTTTATATTAATTTTATTTTCTTTTTTATTTTTAAAGATAAATATTATTTTTATTATTGTTTAGTGCATAAAAATTTCTATGTCACAAAAAATATTTTGGATTGCGCTTATTGATGTGTCACTGAAGAAAAAAAATATCAAAAAAATTCAAATTATGTGTTTTAATAAATTTTTCTCAATAAGTAACCTCATAAATTTATATTCTTTTTTCATTATAAACTACTTCCTTACAATACCTTAAATTAATTTGTAGATTTTTATATTGTTACATTTTGACAATTGACAAATGTAGAAATTTAAATAAATTAATTACCAATATTTCATACTCAAGATGAATGAAGAAAGTATTATAAGCCAAAATATACAAATAAAAATTATATTTGTACAATATAACCTATATATAACTTTGAAAACATTTTATAAAACTGATTTTCAGGCATACATCACTAATTTAATTGACACTTCGAGATATTCTTTAATCGTATTGGCCAAAATGGAGTACAGAAATAAAATAAGCATATTCGATTTGGTATGAAAACAATTTGAAGAAATTATAAGGTTAAGTACAGATAATGTCAGAATTTTGTTGAAAAATTTTAATTTTTGATTTTTGACATTAGAGGGTCATTCAACTACCGTAAAAATGGTATCATAAGATGCAGCTACTGATTTTAAGAACCTGATAAAATTTGAAGGAATATAATTCGACCAATTTTGTATAATTAATTTTTTAACGTCCCCTCATCAACACTAATAGACTTAAAAGGAAAGAAAATTCACTTTCAAAACATTTTAATGAAAAGTTTACTTGTAGCAAAGCCTATTTATGAAGTAAATTTGGCTATTCAAGGTCTTGGAGCTATGATTTTAGATGCTTCAGAAAGATTTCAAGCTTTTCTAATTAAACAGCCACTGTAGAAAAGAAGGTTGAAAACTGAGAGCTTTGGAAACTTTCCAATGCTAAAGGAAGTTTTCGTTAACAAAGACTTGTAACTGAATTTTGTTTTCACATCTAATTACTCTGCACCACTCTTTTCGATATTTCTGTTTAGAATACCTCACACTAGAAAATTAGATTCGCAATATTTTTCTTGTTGATAGCTTGTATTAGTAAAAATGCAAACCTTGCTAAAAATGACCTCATTGACTGGACAACAGTTTTGCTGAAAATTCGATTTAACACAAAGAGCTTGGAAGAATTTTGGTGTGCATGATATTACAAGCCTTCTTTTAGCAAAAAACTATTCGGATGCCCTTTGTTACTACTTGTATTTGTGAATTAGCATTTATTACTGTTAAAACATAAAATTCAAATCGATTAATTTGAAAGATGACTTAGAAAGCAATAATGTCCAACACTATTTTAGAGTTTTATCTTTTTATTCAAGAGAAATAACAAAAATATTTGCGAGATAATAATTTTTTGTTTTTTTTTTAAAAAAGAATAAAATTATTTTGCAGTTAACTATGAGTGAAAAAAATTCAAAATATGTGTAGAAATTAAAGTTAACAAAAAAAGAAGGGGAAAAGATCTTTATGAAACAGTTTTATAAGAAAATTGTCGTAAAATTGATTGATTGATTAATTTGACGAAAAAGTACACGTGATATATGTGTTGAGTTGAATTTTTGGAAAGATCCGTTACTTGAAAAGGTTGACAATCACCGACATAAAGAAACATTTTGAATTTTCTTTTACATAATGTAAAATGTCAAATTAAGAAAATGAAGTCTAGCTCCAGATATGCTGGATTATATCTCCCTTTTTAAAAATATAAATTCTCCTTTCTTCTCACGTAATTTTCATTTTAGTTTTTAGAATAAATTCACAGCAAATTTATGACAAACATCTTTTATATCAAGAATTCTCAACCAAGGGCAACAAATATTCAAATACTCTTTCAAAAGTTTACTTATTACATAATTAATTAATTTAAAAAAATTTAATTTTATTGAACTTAAATGAAATAAAAAATTTATAATTCTTAATTTAAATACTACTTTGATCGTCCTTTCTTCTGCAACTTTTATTCATTTTTTCTTGTATATATATGCATGTTATTTTGATATCATTCACTTTCCTTACAAAGTTCTTTTGTTGAATAAAAGCTCCAGCTTTTCACTTTTGTTTTCATCAAAATTTTATTCAACAAATAAGCTATTTTTTATGGACAAGATCATCAAACCTAAGGAATTCACTATATCAACTGACAATGAACAAAGCGGAAAACTTTGGAAACACTGGTTTAGAGGTTTCGCCTACTATCTCGAATGTTTAGAAGGGCTTAACCCAAACAAACTAGAATTATTACTTCTGCATTTGGGAGCTGACGTTGCAGAGACTGTTCAAGACGCTACCAGTTACGAGTTGGCTATTGAACAACTGAAAACCGCATATGTCAAAACACCCAACGAAGTTCACGCAAGACATCTTCTCGCAACAAGAATCCAACAACCCGGAGAAACTATAGACTCTTTTTTTCATTCATTAAAGGTTTTATCCATTAATTGCAATTTTAAAGCAGTTACTGGGGATGAACACAAAAATCTATTTATAAGGGATTCTTTAATTTCTGGTCTCAGGAATACTGCGATTCGAACCCGTTTGTTGGAGAATCCAAAGTTGGATCTTGAAACAGCAATAAATCAAACAAGAGCTATGGAGCAAGCAATCAATAGAAACAAAAGTTATGATACAAATTCCACACATTTAGCGGCAGCTTCAAAGGACGAGCATCTTGAAGATTCTACTAGTAATCACACTCAACAAGAAGTTTGTACCTCCTTTACAACGCCGTCTAAAGTTGGTAAATGTTATTTTTGTGGTGGCAAACGGCATTACAAGGACCAAAGAGAACTCTGTCCAGCAAAAACTCAAACATGTTTTATATGCAAAAAAATTGGTCATTTCAGCAAGGTTTGCAAATCTTCGCAAAAAATTCTCTCGATGCTAAATTCAAGCTTTATTCACTCCAGCTGGAAAAGTGTTGTATTTCTAAATGGTGATAAATGCTACGCATTCTTGGATACAGGGAGTACAGACAATTTTATTGACAAAAAGACTACAATATCTCTAAAACTAAAGTTGCTCTCATGCAAAGAACAGGTTAGTATGGCTTCTTGTCGTTTTAAAATCCAGGTACTTGGAAAAGTTAAGGCGTCGTTACGTGTTCATAACCGGTTGTATGAAGATGAAGAATTCTTAGTCTTACCCGATTTATGGAAACAAGTTATCTTGGGAATGAGCTTTATGAAAAAGCATAAAGAGGTAAGGATTTGTCTGGGAGGAAAGAATGCTCCTATATCTTTTTCGTTTCCTTGTGGAGTTAATGGTCCTCAAAAGAATTGTGCAACTAAGAAGTACTCTGAAATAAAACTTTTCAAGTTCCTAACTCTCGAGTGTAAACCTATCGCTACAAAAACAGCAAAATTCAACATAAAAGACGGTGAATTTATTAAATCTGAAATTTCTCGATTATTGAAAGCTGGAGTCATTGAAGAATCAAATTCTCCGTGGCGAGCCCAAATAGTTCTCGTACCTAAAAGTAATGGAAATAAAAGAATGGTAATAGATTTTTCATGTACTATAAATAAATATACCTTACCTGATGCTTACCCCTTACCTGATTTGAACGAATTGGCTGCTAAAGTGTCAAAGTTCAAATGTTTTAGTTTGATAGATTTCTCCGAAGCATACTATCAGGTCGAGTTAAGAGAGGAAGAACGTATGTATACTGCGTTTGAAGCATGTGGCAAACTTTTCCAATTTACCAAAATTCCCATGGGCGTGACAAATGGTGCTTCTGCATTTCAACGCTATATCAACAATTTTATTTCATCAAATAAACTTGTCAACACTTTTTTATATTTAGATGACGTGATTGTTTGTGGGAAGTCCTTGGAAGAGCAAAACCATAATCTGAAGCTGCTTTTTGATGCGATCAAGGCAAACTCCCTTAGGATAAATTGGAACAAAAGTAAATTCTGTCTAACGCATATTAAATTTCTCGGATATGAGATTAGCAAAGGACAATTAAGACCTGACCAAGATCGTGTAAAGCCATTGATGTAGATGCCCATTCCAAGATCTACTGCTGAGCTAAAAAGAATGATGGGATTCTTCTCATACTACTACGCGAAATGGATTCGTGACTTTTCGAAAAAGATACAGCCACTTACAAAAGTTTCTTCCTTTCCTTTGGACACAGAACAAAGAAAAGTAATAAATTCCTTGAAAGAAGAGATTAAAGATTCCACTCTAAGAGCAATTGAACAAGATAAACCACTAGTGTTGGAGACTGATGCATCTAATAAAACAATTGCTGCTTGTCTTTTACAAGAAGGGAGACCAGTTGGTTTCTTTTCAAAAACACTAAATCCTGCTGAGAAAAATAGGCACATAGTGGAAAAAGAAGCTCTCGCCATCGTTGAGGCCATACACAATTGGAAGCAATTTTTAGTTGGGCAAAAATTCACAGTGGTGACGGATCAAAAAGCTATTTTTTACATATTTGACCCACGTGGTAAAAGCAAAATAAAAAGTGACAAAATGCTTCTTTGGCGCTTGGAACTAGCTTCTTATTCCTTTGACATCAAATATCGCCCTTAAATAGAAAACGTAACAGCTGATGCACTATCAAGGTCTTGCACCGTCTCCAAACAATCTTTAGATTTACAACGAATGCACAATCATTTGATTCATCCAGGAATCCGACGAATGCACCACTACGTAAGAGAAAATAACTTACTTTTTTCGATGGAAGAAATCAAAGTTTTAACAAATAACTGCCAAGTATGTCAAAAGTGTAAGCCAAGATTCTACAATTCTGACCAACATCACATTATCAAGTCTACTAAAACTTTTGACAGATTGTCGATTGACTTTAAAGGTCCCTTACCCTCTAACAACAAAAATAAGTATATCCTAACTATCATAGACGAAACTCAAGGTTCCCTTTTGCCTACGCGTGCAAAGATCTATCATCAAGTACTGTTATTAGTTGCTTACAAGACCTGTTTACAACCTTTGGGTATCCAAAGTACATACATTCGGATAGATGTAAGTCCATTCTTTCTGACGAACTTAAATCGTTTCTCTTAGTTAGAGGTATAGGCTCGACATTTACTTCTGCTTACAATCCTCAAGGAAATTCCCAGTGTGAACGTTATAATGGTTTGATTTGGAGGACAATAACTTTAGCAACTGAAACTTTTGGTCTGCCAATTGAAAGCTGGGAAGAAGTTTTGCCTAAGAGTCTGAACGCGTTAAGAACTCTGCTCAATACGACGACTAATAAAACGCCTCATGAAAGAATTTTTACGTTTGAAAGAGGCACAGCAAACTCAAAACTCCCATGTTGGCTCTCTGAATCAAAGACTGCATGGATAAAGAAATTTCCTATTCATTCTAAAACGAAACCTCAGGTCGAACTAGTGGAGCTTTTGGAAGTAAATCCGTAATGCGCACGTGTGAGGTACCAAGATGGAAAGGAAAACACAGTTGCCTTGAAACATCTAGCTCCAAGTGCCATAGATGTTGAGCCCTTACCAGATGAAAATGAAGAGACATCAGTACATGGTGCTAATCAAAAAGATAATGTTGAAGAAGATGCTGACAGAGATAGTCCAAGGCTGAGGCGTTCGTGCAGAGAGCGGAAACCCATCAGAAGACTTGGGATCGAGGATTCTTTTTGAAGATTGTAATATTCAAATTGTGGAATTCCTTTGTGTGATTTTTTTCATCTTTATTTGAATGCATGTCTTTTCTATAATTTTATCATTTGAATGCTATATATTCCCTATTTATCTCTGTTATAACTTTTATAATTCTTAATTTAAATACTACTTTGATCGTCCTTTCTTCTGCAACTTTTATTCATTTTTTCTTGTATATGCATGTTATTTTGATATCATTCACTTTCCTTACAACGTTCTTTTGTTGAATAAAAGCTCCAGCTTTTCACTAATTAAACAAAATGATGAAAACAAAAGTGAAAAGCTGGAGCTTTTATTCAACAAAAGAACGTTGTAAGGAAAGTTCTAGGAGAATCTCTGATTGTGGTGATTCACTGATTATTTCTTCATTCTTTGATCTAACCGCTTCCTCATCACTCTCTCTTACTCTATATAAGCTTGTTATTCTTTTAACATGCTCACTCGCTATGTGCGCATTGATAACGTCTGAGAAAGAAGTGTATGAGTTTGACGGGTGTGTGGCATAAAACGAAATCAAATAACTGGCATATATTGAAGAATAGATATTTAATTTTAATTACATAATTTTATTCAACTTATTGTTAAATATTTATTATTTCAACACTTTAATGTATTATTTTAGACAAATTTATTTCTAACTATAGGTAGCAACCTCTCTATAACCATAAAATGTCAAATTTAAAACTGCTTAATATGAAAATAAAAAAATAATAGAATATATTATATTTTATTTCTACTTTATATGTACTATTACTTTTTAATTTTTAAATCAATACAAACATAATTAAATTTACCCAAAACAGTCTTCAATGTAATAATTAGATATTGTTTGAAAAAAAACATACAAGAAAATTTTTATTTCAAAATAAAATAGATGAAGCATCAAATCTTGTTCCATTTAATATTGAAAAATCCACTTCATATGCTTCGTCTGTTTGATTTGACAGTTGGGTATCATGAGCATGACAAATAACGGAGGTAAGTCTGGAAAGAAAAAGGAAAACATTTTTATTTCTAATCGTTTTGGATCCTTTCAATATTTTCTTCTCTCTCTTTTCTTTTGGCTTCGTTGCCCCCATTCGAGCAATACTTTGAATTTATTTCTTCTATCTCACACATATCTTTCATTAATTTTTCTTGTGAACTTATAAAAAAATTCATAACTTCCCAAGCTGTTGTATTTTCAAAAGGAAGGTGAGATTTCATTCTAAAAAGTTGCAAAAGGTTTATTGGAAAAGTAAAAAGTAAACTTATCGCTTAAGAAAGAAAGAAAGATTTATTCAAGAAAAAATGTATAAAAAAATAACAAATTATAAAGTGTAATAAAAAAAACCTTTCCGATGGTGCAGATTGGCTCAGACACTTATGTAATAAACAATTACATCAAAATTCGGATTTTTCAAAAGGCCTGATTGAGCCGCTAAGATGAAATCCCGATAATAAAAAACAGCAAACATTCAGTACTTCATTTCATATTTTCTAATTTGTAATATATACAATAATTATAGTAAGTGTTATTATGAAAACATGCCTATATATATAAATACATAGATTGAACATACAATTAAAATATAAATGTTCATATACATTCATATTTGAAGTATATATATATACATTATACATATATAAAATACGAGTTCATCTGTATAGATAGCGTAAAGATTTAAATGTATGGTATATATTCTATAAAATATTTTATATGGTTTCTATTGAAACGAACATGAGTAGCAGTTAGGAATTACACATACCGATCTGTATTTTTCAGTATACTCTATTTTCTGTGTTTTTTTGAAAGACCCAATATTTAGATTTATAAGGTTGAGTATATGGGTATTCGAATTCCAAAAGTTTGATAATTTATATTTTAGGGTTTGATAATATTTCACTCTGTTATAGTAAGGCAAACGAGCTATATTTTTGTTGCGAAGGTCATATCTGAAATCATAAGAGAAAAAGTCTAAAATATTGTTAAAAATTTTGGGTAACTTCCCATTAAATAATTTAAATATATACATAGCAAGTTTGAAATGAAACAAATCATTTACTTAAGGATTTTATTTTCCAGAAATAGATTATTGGTATGGCAAATATAAATGGTATTATATATATATCTCAAAGCTTTTTTCTGTGTTTTTTCACTTACGCGTTGTGAAACCCTTCACAATGATTGTTTGTTCTAATTGCTTTTCCTTGTACATTCCATATGTTTATATTGCAATTGCGAATCCAAGTAATTTCAAAATATTCAATAAAACTACAAATTTCAAGGGGTTATAAAAATCTCTTCATTTTGTTAAATATATATTTCGCCTAAAATTTTTGAGTCAATAAAAGTTTAAAGTAAACGTATAAAGTACTTCTGAAGATGGCAAAAATGCAATTGCAAGTAACATCCTAATACAATGTCTGAATTTAGTTGATTTTGAGTATTTGGACCCATACCCTAAGGATGCTAGCTTTCTGTAGACCGATTGACAGAAATGAAAATAACATCCCGAGTATGTGGCATTAACAAAAGACTAAAATGAATGTATTAAAAGAAACAAATTTAAATTAAAAGTAAATAAAAAAAAAGTACTTTTTTTCATTAAGAAATAATTCCTTTTTCAAAATCACCACAAATACTAGTAACTTGATCTTCCCGAATTACTTTTTTCAGACTTTGGAAGATATTACTTAAAAAAATACATTTTAAAGATTTGAAGTAAAAAGAAAAAAGATTACTTATATGTTTCTTCTTTTTTTATCAGAAGCAAGAGCATAGAGTATGGGGATTTGAATATTGTTGTGAAAAGCATATATATTACATATATTTTTCGGGTATTGTGAAAAATACCTTTTGGAGGGCATATTCTTTTTTTGTTGAATCTAATTCTTCTTAAAATCGTTCTTTTCTTTCCAATTTTTTCTCGTTCTTCAGAATTTAAAATTGATAAGTTTTCTCTACAATAATAAAGAAGTATTAAATATATTTGCATTAAAATTTAGGTGTAAGACATTTTGTATTATCTTTTAGGAGTGTTATTATAAAATGTAAATAAAAATATACTGATATATTTCACTTGTGGATTTTCTTGTTGTTAGCGCATCTGCTTTGATTTTTGTAGTAAATTTATTAACAGCTTCTGCAATGGGGTCATGACTATGAGGAATGAACTTTAATGTTGAGGAATCACTTTTTGATAATATGATTCTTCCTATAAAAGATATTTGTATTATAAAAATATTTGAAATTTATATTAAAAGTTTTTACCTGGGCATTTAGACTTAGTACAATAATAATGTACTGTAGTTTGAAATTCTTGTTTTTTAAAGTATTTGTAACCGTCTCTAAACATTTGATTTTCTCAAAGAAAAGTAAATGAAAACAAAGATATTGTATTGTACAGATACAAGAATAGAATAAGATTGACAGCTGTCTTAGTGATGCTATCTCACTAATCCTATTATAAAGTCTGCAAGAAAATACTAAAGAAAGTAAATTCCAGATAATTACTTTCACATTTTATGGGGATACAAACTCGATTGTTTATCCATTTTCTTCAATATATGACAGTTATTTGATTTCGTTTCATGCCTCACACCCATCAAATTCCATCCACTGCTTTCTCAGACGTTATCAATGCGCACATAGCGAGTGAGCATGTTAAAAGAATAACAAGCGTATATAGAGTAAGAGAGAGTGATGAGGAAAATAAGAACTGCACATTAGTGGAGAAGAGAGCAAGCAAGCTAGCGGTTAGATCAAAGAATGAAGAAATAATCAGTGAATCACCACAATCAGAGATTCTCCGACTACCTTACGTCACATAAACTTAATTAATCATACACGCAGGTATGCAAACTAATTCATCATACACGCAGGTATACAAATACGTCACATACACTTAATTCATCATACATTTCAAATAGAAGGGACCAAACATATAAAAGTATAGTAAGTAAAACATTAGCGAATCAAATTCATCATACATGTTCTTAGTTTTGATTGGTTAAGAAAAATTAGTTTTCACTTTAGAAAACATAAGCTCCATTTTTAAAATATCCCACCTTATAAATTACCACTTGATAAAATAAAAATGTCTTCAAATTTTATAAAGTCAGTCATAACTCAAAATAGTTTCTTCAATAAAGAAATGTTAAAAGATATATTTTTTAAGCAGAAGAAAGTCCATGATGAATTAAGAGAAGTACTTATTGAAAATCATAAACTTCAATGGGGAACAGCTACAAATCAAGATACTTTCTTTATTAAAAATAAATTAAAGCATCGTTTTTACAAGCAAGCAGAAGCTCGAAATGAATTGAGCAAAGAAAACAAAACACAAGACATGAGTGAATTGAATACATCAAAAGATATAATTAAAATGAAAATATCAGAAGTAATGATTTCAAATGAAAGGTTAAAAGATCCATCTTCAGAAGATAAATCTACCAAGAAAGTTCATGATGAATTAAGAGAAGTACTTATTGAAAATCATAAACTTCAATGGGGAACACCTACAAATCAAGATACTTTCTTTATTAAAAATAAATTAAAGCATCGTTTTTACAAGCAAGCAGAAGCTGGAAATGAATTGAGCAAAGAAAACAAAACACAAGACATGAGTGAATTGAATACATCAAAAGATATAATTAAAATGAAAATATCAGAAGTAATGATTTCAAATGAAAGGTTAAAAGATCCATCTTCAGAAGATAAATCTACCAAGAAAGTCCATGATGAATTAAGAGAAGTACTTATTGAAAATCATAAACTTCAATGGGGAACAGCTACAAATCAAGATACTTTCTTTATTAAAAATAAATTAAAGCATCGTTTTTACAAGCAAGCAGAAGCTCGAAATGAATTGAGCAAAGAAAACAAAACACAAGACATGAGTGAATTGAATACATCAAAAGATATAATTAAAATGAAAATATCAGAAGTAATGATTTCAAATGAAAGGTTAAAAGATCCATCTTCAGAAGATAAATCTACCAAGAAAGTTCATGATGAATTAAGAGAAGTACTTATTGAAAATCATAAACTTCAATGGGGAACACCTACAAATCAAGATACTTTCTTTATTAAAAATAAATTAAAGCATCGTTTTTACAAGCAAGCAGAAGCTCGAAATGAATTGAGCAAAGAAAACAAAACACAAGACATGAGTGAATTGAATACATCAAAAGATATAATTAAAATGAAAATATCAGAAGTAATGATTTCAAATGAAAGGTTAAAAGATCCATCTTCAGAAGATAAATCTACCAAGAAAGTTCATGATGAATTAAGAGAAGTACTTATTGAAAATCATAAACTTCAATGGGGAACACCTACAAATCAAGATACTTTCTTTATTAAAAATAAATTAAAGCATCGTTTTTACAAGCAAGCAGAAGCTCGAAATGAATTGAGCAAAGAAAACAAAACACAAGACATGAGTGAATTGAATACATCAAAAGATATAATTAAAATGAAAATATCAGAAGTAATGATTTCAAATGAAAGGTTAAAAGATCCATCTTCAGAAGAGAAATCTACCAAGAAAGTTCATGATGAATTAAGAGAAGTACTTATTGAAAATCATAAACTTCAATGGGGAACACCTACAAATCAAGATACTTTCTTTATTAAAAATAAATTAAAGCATCGTTTTTACAAGCAAGCAGAAGCTCGAAATGAATTGAGCAAAGAAAACAAAACACAAGACATGAGTGAATTGAATACATCAAAAGATATAATTAAAATGAAAATATCAGAAGTAATGATTTCAAATGAAAGGTTAAAAGATCCATCTTCAGAAGATAAATCTACCAAGAAAGTTCATGATGAATTAAGAGAAGTACTTATTGAAAATCATAAACTTCAATGGGGAACACCTACAAATCAAGATACTTTCTTTATTAAAAATAAATTAAAGCATCGTTTTTACAAGCAAGCAGAAGCTCGAAATGAATTGAGCAAAGAAAACAAAACACAAGACATGAGTGAATTGAATACATCAAAAGATATAATTAAATTGAAAATATCAGAAGTAATGATTTCAAATGAAAGGTTAAAAGATCCATCTTCAGAAGATAAATCTACCAAGAAAGTTCATGATGAATTAAGAGAAGTACTTATTGAAAATCCTAAACTTCAATGGGGAACACCTACAAATCAAGATACTTTCTTTATTAAAAATAAATTAAAGCATCGTTTTTACAAGCAAGCAGAAGCTCGAAATGAATTGAGCAAAGAAAACAAAACACAAGACATGAGTGAATTGAATACATCAAAAGATATAATTAAAATGAAAATATCAGAAGTAATGATTTCAAATGAAAGGTTAAAAGATCCATCTTCAGAAGATAAATCTACCAAGAAAGTTCATGATGAATTAAGAGAAGTACTTATTGAAAATCATAAACTTCAATGGGGAACACCTACAAATCAAGATACTTTCTTTATTAAAAATAAATTAAAGCATCGTTTTTACAAGCAAGCAGAAGCTGGAAATGAATTGAGCAAAGAAAACAAAACACAAGACATGAGTGAATTGAATACATCAAAAGATATAATTAAAATGAAAATATCAGAAGTAATGATTTCAAATGAAAGGTTAAAAGATCCATCTTCAGAAGATAAATCTACCAAGAAAGTTCATGATGAATTAAGAGAAGTACTTATTGAAAATCATAAACTTCAATGGGGAACACCTACAAATCAAGATACTTTCTTTATTAAAAATAAATTAAAGCATCGTTTTTACAAGCAAGCAGAAGCTCGAAATGAATTGAGCAAAGAAAAGAAAACACAAGACATGAGTGAATTGAATACATCAAAAGATATAATTAAAATAAAAATATCAAAAATAATGATTTCAAATGAAAGGTTAAAATATCCATCTTCAGAAGATAAATCTACCAAGAAAGTTCATGATGAATTAAGAGAAGTACTTATTGAAAATCCTAAACTTCAATGGGGAACACCTACAAATCAAGATAATTTCTTTATTAAAAATAAATTAAAGCATCGTTTTTACAAGCAAGTAGAAGCTCGAAATGAATTGAGAAAAAATCAGAAGTAAAAAAAAAGAAAAAATCAGAAGTAATGATTTCAAACAAAAGATTAAAAAATTCATCTTCAGAAGATGAATTAATTAGTAATTCTAGCACATCAGATTTAAAAAATGTTGAGAATAAGGAAAAAACACGTAGCAAAGGAAAATGTGATAGTAAGTTGAATAAATCAAAAGATATAATTAAAAAGAAAAAATCAGAAGTAACGATTTCATAAATCAAAAGATATAATTAAAAAGAAAAAAACAGAAGTAACTATTAATAATTTTTTTATAATAATAAAAAAAAAAAAAGAAGTAACAATTTCAAATGATGGTATAAATGATAACAAAAAAATGAAAGGGTAAAATGGGTTAAACTCAAATTAGAGGGTTATTAATTAATTATACATAACACATACAACTTCTTATATATTATAACACATATACTTATATTTATATTATTTTTTTAAGGTTGGTTATTTTTTTAAATCTTATGGCCTTGGTAGATGGGGGAGCAGTGACGGTTCTAATTTTTCAAAAGTGAAGGGGCCAAATAAGGGCAAGTTTTTAAATCGATAATTTTTATAAATTTATGAATTTACCAAATACATATGTTTTACTTTTTTTCTTTGAATTATTCCAATGAATGAAATTTAAATTAAGAGCGCTCTTGGTCTAAGATTCACCCGTCCAGATAAGAGAGATATTTCTTCCCCTGGATGCAAAACCCACTCAAAAAAATTAAATTTATAAAAAGTTTCGAGTAAATTTTATATCCAGTAAAATAGGTATTTGATGTAGAAGGGCCAACATGGGGTCCCGGTGGGGAATCAGGCCTAAAGTAAAAAAACTTTCTTATTGGTGAAAGACGAAAAGATACTAAAGAGAAAAATATCCACAAATTAACCTTAGAAGTTATCAACAAATAAAGGATTAGGCCTTGACGGGTGGGTGAGGATTAAAATACTTGAAAAAATAATTGAAAGCCGAATGAACAATTAGAGAAATCTAAAAAGAGGGTAGAAAACAGGCAAAAAACATATGTGAGAATCGGAAAACAGAGTAATTACATAAATATAGTAGTCGTAGCGAAACAGGCAACAATGAGTGTGAGATTTCTGGCTCACATGATACCCCCGCCTTTGAGCGGTTAATACCTTAATGGGGGGACCTGTATTCCAGATAAAGTAATTTAAAATGCATTTATACATACGCATACATGTAGGTCAGCTCGGAATAATAAACAAAAATCACATTTTTAGAAATACACATGTAAAATGCAGGAATAAAAATCTCCATGTTTAGCGTATGAAGTTTACCGCAGCTTCATGGCTGTTTTTAATTAATTTTCAAACAAAATAACTATACCCATTTTCTGGTCTTGATTTCGTTTGAAAATAAATCAAAATGTGTCAAAAAGTAGAAACGTTAATTCAATATGGTAATATTTTTGATTAAAATCAATCAAATTTGTTAATAAAGACATTTAAAATAAGTACTTACATCGAAATTATTTTTATTAACTATATTTATAACTCACTAGCTGTTCCCATTGTCGTTTCAATATTAATTTACCAATATTGAATCAATTATTCTTTTCCGAGCGCATAGGGAAAAAACACTCTATCAATCATCCTAGCTTTCGAGAAACAAACACTCTACCAAGGATCCTATGTTTCTAATTTTAAGAAACATTTTTTTGCGGCGCGTTTTTTCATTCAAAAACATATTCAAAAACACTTAAAAACTAGTTTTATTTGTAGTTTATTTATAGTTTTATTAAATTGTTTTTTTTTCTTTTTTATATATATTTTATCATGAACATAATTGATTATCCCTGATATAAATCCCAAAATCAAGATGCCGAAAAAAAAGTACAACAACAAGTACATGAACTACGGCTTCATGATTGGGAGGGACGTAATGTGCAGCTGCCGCATTACGTCTCTTGTCACAAAACGTCAGTAATGATTCTATGAAACCACATCAACTAAAGAAGCATCTCTTCAATGTACACCCCGAGTTCGTTGGCAATGTAAGGCAGTTTTTTGAATTGAAGGCAAACTACTTAAAAAAATAAAGATAGACCAGGTCAAAAAATTTCAAGCTAAGTCAAAAGTGATGGTACACTCATCGTATGCTGTTTCTCTGCTGGTAACGAAGGCAAAGAAATCAGCGCTCATAAAGCCGTGCCTTGTGTCGTGCGCTGGCATTTTGCTTGGCGAATCTACGGTGTCGAAGATGAAGCAAGTTTCCCTATCCAACGACACTGTCAAGTCGCGCATTTTTGACATGTGGTGCAACATCAAGTCGAAACTCTTAGCAAAGGTCAAAGTGTCTCCCGTCTTTGCAATTCAGCTGGATGAGTCCCTATATGTGGGAAATTTATCTCGACTAATTTTCTTCGTTCGATACGCCTATGACCAAAACATTGAAGCGAACTTGCTGTTTTGCCGTCCACTGGAAACAACAACTCAAGCCGCCGACGTCATGCAGTTTGTCGACGACTTTTTCGAGGAGGAAGGACTGAGACAAGTTGGTCTATGCCTGCACAGATGGTGCTCCTGCTATGATAGGTGCGAGGTCTGGATACGCGATACTACTGAAGCA
This sequence comes from Nectonema munidae, assembly GCA_030549495.1. Taxonomy (NCBI): domain Eukaryota; kingdom Metazoa; phylum Nematomorpha; class Nectonematoida; family Nectonematidae; genus Nectonema; species Nectonema munidae. The sequence continues at coordinate 201,449 of JAUIRK010000446.1, forward strand.
GAAGAATCCTAAGGTGGTAACCCAGCGCTGCATCAAACATCGAGAAGCGCTTGCATCAAGGAAATGACACAATCGCTCAAAGAAACGCTTGAGACGCCAATCAAAATTGTAAATTTTGTCAAAGCAAGCGCTCTCAACTGTTGACTATTTCAACGGTTGTGCCAGGATATGGAATCCGACTACAAAAGACTGCGGTTCCACACTTCCGTGCGCTGAAAAAACTCAGCATACGACAATTATTTTTTCTAACTTTCTAATTATAATTTGTATTTTCACTGATTTTAAGAACATATTCCCACAAATCTGCACCTTTGCTATTGTTTTCAAGAACTTTATAAAGAAAAAACTCTATAGATTAAGAAATTTTAGAAATTTAGCCTTTCAAAACGGTACCAAATAAAAATATTTATATAATTAAAAAAAATCCTGAAAATTAAAAATTAGGGGACAATATTTCCTACTTTTTAATTGGGGGCATTTATTTTGGGGGCATTTTTTTGGAGGTATTCTATACCAATTCTAATCAACTTCTTCCTAAAATGTCAGAGCTTTGTTTGATAATAGACAAAACAAATTCAGATTTGATTTTTATTAACGAAGTTCTTCCCAAAAATAAAAGTTCATTTCCGCCAGTCTGCTCCACCTATAATCTATGCAGTTTTCAATGGTCAACAATTTTGATAACTAACCATGCTTCTAAAACTAGAGGAATCATTGCTTATTTTAAACCATTTTTAAAAGTCAAAACTGTATCCCCCTTTGTTCCTTCCTACATTGAATATATTACTTTAGAGATTGAAAATAATGGCAAAAACTTTATCGTTTGCTGCATTTATAGAAGCTCCTCAATCAATATGGCTTGTTCTACTCATGAAATAATTCGTCTATTTTCAACCCTCATTGACTTGTTTCCTAAATTTACTATAATTTTCATTGGAGATTTTAACTATCCTTCTATTCCTTGGAACTCCAAAGTTCACAACGCTAGAAAGAATTCTTCTGTTATAAAGTTTGTAGAGTACCCTAGCTTCAAACAACGTGTTCCAATTAATTCAAGATGCTACTAGATTAGATTATACTGAAAGAGTAAGTATTTTAGACCTCTTAATTACGAATTTTCCTTCTGATCTTTCAAATATTTCTATTTTACCAGCATTGGATGGTAGTGATCATTACTCTATTACGTTCGATTTTTCTTATATTGTCAAAGCTTCATCTTCTATAACCACCAAACTAGATGTTCGCTCGGGAAGATACAACAAAATAAGAGAATATCTGTTCAATGTTAATTCTAACCTATATAATGAATACTCTTTTTTGAGTTTTATGATGTTTTCATGAGAGATACGGAGCTATTGCTGAGTTTATACCTTAAATGAAAAAAAAAACCAAATATAATCCGTATATGAACAGATCAACTACATACATATACAAAAGAAAAAAAAGCTCTTCAAGAAGTACCAGAAGTTTAAAGATTCTAAAATGTTGTTACAACTCAAAAAAATATCAAATTAATTAAGAAGAGAAACAATATAAGCAAAGCGTTCTTTTGAATGTAACATTTCAAAGAACATAAAAGACAAGCCTAAAAAGTTTTGGAATTATATAAACGTATTGAAAAAAGAAGCCATAGTTTAAATACTATAATTGATAAAAATGGAAATCGTGTAAAATCTGATAATATAATTGCTGATACATTCAGTGAGTACTTTTCTTCTGTATTTACTAAACCTCAAACCCATCCTCCAAAAATATTACCCAAGTATCATCACTACTCACCGATGGAAGATGTAGTAGTCAGTGAAAAACTTGTATTTCAGAAACTTAGCCCTCTCGGCGGGGGCAAATCACCTGGTATTGATAATTTGCACCCATATATTCTGAAAAAACTTTCTCAAGATTTGGCATTTCCTATAACAAAGTTATTCAACCTATCTTTAATAGAAGGAGTCATACCCAAAACTTCGAAATCTGCATTAGTTGTGCCTGTACATAAAAGTTCCAACACCGAGCTTCCTTCAAACTACAGGCCTATTAGTTTAACTTCCGTCCTGTCAAAAGTGCTTGAATCTATAGTTGCTGATAATATTCTTTTTTATTTGGAAGAAAAGAATTTGATTAACACTAACCAACATGGTTTTCTGAGAAAGAAATCTACTGTAACACAATTATTGGAGTTCCATGATGATGTTACTAATCTCCTTGAAAATAATGACACGTTTGATGTTTTATACTTTGACTTTCGAAAGGCATTCGACAAGGTTCCGCATAATTATTTACTCAGTAAATTGAAGGCCTATGACATTAACTCTGGAATTATTAATTGGATTGATAACTTCTTGACCGATAGAACCCAGTTTGTCACCGTGAATGGCCATATATCAAATTCAAGAGTGATTAGTGGTGTTATCCAAGGTAGTGTGATAGGACCACTACTTTTCAAGATTTACATAAATGATCTGCATACCCAAGTTCGTTCTCGCTTAAAATTGTTTGCTGATGATCTTAAAATTGTACTCTGAATCAACTAACAAATCTAAACTACAACTTCAAGCCGACTTTTTTACTTTATACCAATGGTGTCACACTTGGGGTATGGATTTAAACTTTTGTAAATGTTATCATTTACAAATTGGTTTAAATAATAGCGTCACTTACTACATAGGTGGTCGTGGTTATAATATTAAGCGTACCGCACAAATTAACGATTTAGGAATTATTATTGATGATGCTCTCAAATTTAAACCTCAATTTTCAAAATCATCTCGAAAGCTTACTCTATATCCTATTTAGTTCTTAGATATTCATCTTCCTTTGAACCCGAGATAGCTAAACCTATATATAAAGCTTTGATACGACCCATCCTTGAGTACAGTAATGTTATAGCGCAACCTACCTGCATAAAAAATATGAAATCTTTGGAGAAAGTACAGCAACATATAACTAAAAGAATGAAAGGCCTCAAAGAACTGCACTATAAAGAACGATTGCAGACTCTGTCCTTACCACTTCTGTCATACAGATATAAAAGAAACGACATGATAACAGTATTTAACATCATAAATAAAAAAATTCATGTTAATCGTGATATCCTACCCCCATTTTCTTCAAGATTTCAAAGAACTCATCAGTACAAATTTATAAAAAGCCGACACAAAAAGCACCTCCGAAAAAACTTCTTTTCTAACAGAATTATCAACGACTGGAACAGCCTCCCCGCGTATGTAGTGAACTCTCCTACTTTAAACAACTTAAAGCAACGCCTTGACCACTTCTGGAAAGATAAGATGTATACTCCTTCCTAGCTTAGTAACTCGGAATATCCTAGTTTTCTTATATTAATCTTTTTCCATAATTGTCACATATTATTCTCGATCAGTTTAGTTATTCTTTTACTTAAATTGATGCGATCATTACAGGCAAATTAATCGTGGAGAGAAGGGGATGGTTCGTCTAAGGATGTGTGATCCCATATACAAATATAGTGATGTAATTCAAATGTCACTAATTTTATTTTAACTTTTTGAAAATTATTTAACTTTAGTTGATTTTTTTCACTTCTAACAAAATTTAACTATTTTTTAAATCGCTATGCTTATGGTCATAATTAGGGCGGTTTAAAGTCAAAATTTCAAATAAAATTTCCTATTAAAAATGATATTAGACATATTTTACAATACTTTCGGTACTTATTTCGCTGCTTTATTTGCTGTTGATGTCAACTTTTTTCAACCCCCCTCCCTCCCTATGTCAAATTAAATCCTCCCCCTTATTCCAAAATTTTAGTTAAAATCTTATCCCAAGTTGTGTTGACGTCAATTGTGAACGACTTCTATAGGAGGCAATTCTTTCAAAAATCGTCCTAGGATGTCTGCTTTCTCATTCACTTCCCTGAACTTGACTTTGAGCTCAGAATTGCACTGCAGGTCTATAAGCTCCATTTGAAGCTCAGGGGGAGCGTCTTGCACATCAAAGGAAAACGGATCAGAAAAAATTTGAAAAGTGATTTTGTGTGTTTTAAAGTCGCCAAACCTCTGATCAAATTTTTCCTGAAGACTCACAATGGCATCAATATACTTCTCACCACTGAATGTCATGCCTCTATCCATGAGTGTTTTGCATGCTGGGAAATGACAAATGTTTTTCTCAGAGAGCTGGGTTTTCCATAACACAAGTTTTGTAGAAAATGCTCTTAAATTGTCATAGGCAGCACTGACAAGTTGTCCTTAGCCTTGTAACTTCTTGGTTAATGCATTCAGTTCCTGAGTAATGTCAACAAGAAAAGCTAAGTCCATGAGCCATTTTGGATCATTTAGCACAGAAACAGCTTTTCCATCATTCTCCATGAAGACATTCACTTCGGCTCTCAACTCAAAAAATCTCTCCAGAGTGGTTCCTCGACTAAGCCAACGTACCTCAGTAAAGTAGAGTACATCCTTAAATTCTGATCTTATTTCTTCCAAATAAGTGAAAAACTGCAGGTAAACCTCTAAATCTGATATGATTGATAAATTTCACAACAATAGACATTACATTGTCAAACTTCTAACTCTACTACTTCTATTTCGGTGTGAATTAAGAAACTCTTATCAATGTTTGGTTTATTAGAGATTATCATACATTTTGTTTTAACTTTATTTATCAAAAAGTTGTTATTTTCACACCAATCAAAAAATATATTTAGTTCTGAATTTAACTTATTGGAATCAATATAAGTGTCGTTTTTTATTTTAGATAAAGAAAAATATGCGCAAATCTCATCAGCAAAGAGAATATAGGAGAAAAGTTCTGTGATATGAAATATATCATTAATGGCGATGTTGAAAAGAATTGGTGCAAGAATGGATCCTTGAGGAACACCCGTTTTAATAGGTTGAATGTCTGAGAGTGTATCATTTAATTTGACTTTTTGAAATCTATTTTTTAGATATGAAGAGAAGAAATGTAGTGAACTTTTACTCAGGTTACAATTGGAAAGATTTTTGATTAGGAAGGAATGCCTTAATCAATCAAAGGCTTTTGAAAGGTCAAAGAAGAAAAGTACCGCATCGTCCTTCTTTTCCAATCTCTCTATTATTTTTCCCACTATATACGAATGATATGCTTCAGTTAAGTAGTTATTTCTAAATCCAAACTGATAATCATCGATGTATTGGATTGAAGTTATATATGCATTAAATTGTTTATAAATAAACTTTTCAAATATTTTTGACAGTATTGGTATTATGGAAATAGGTTTATAATTTTCAATTGAAAATGTATCTTTTTTTTATGAATAGGTTTAACTTTATGTACTTTTAAAACTTGAGGAAACATGTTATTTGATAAAGCAAGATTAATAGAATACGATAAAGGGACGCTTAAATAGTATTTTATAAATTTATTTATGTTTCATTGATATTCCATATATATCTTCGGTATTATTATCTTTGAATTCATTAATAATTGTTAGTATTTCTTCATACGTGCTAAAATTGAGTTCAAAAAAACCAGGTGTATTTTTTTGAGAAGAAATATCATATTCTGAACTGGAATTATTTATTGTGTTTGTGAAACATTCATTGAACTTATTAACTGCTGCAAAATCATCAAGTATATTCAACCCATCTTTTATACATATTTTAGTATTATTTTTATTTTTAATAACTTCATTTATTTCGTACCAAACTTTTTGCATTGAGTTGCATTTAGCAAAATTGTTAGAGAAATACTTTTCTTTTGAGTTCCGTATTTTGTATTTTATTTTCTTTCTCAAAATTATAAATTGGCTTTTCGTTGATAAGTTTTTATTTTTTTTGTATTTCTGATAAACTCTATCACGTTTTTTAATCATGTCTAATATTTCAAAGCTAATCCAAGGTTTGTATTTGTATTTATACTTATTAATTTTCAATGTTTTAGTTGATTTTTTTTTTATCAAAAAACGTATATTTTGGGTTAAATAATTGAATAAAATGTCGGGATTACTATTATTTTCTTCTGTATTCAAAAACCACTCAGTTTCTGCAGCTAAAGATTGAAATAATTTTATATCGAGTTTTTTATTGAAAGGTTTCTTGTTAATGATTCGAATTCTCAAATCTAATGATAATAGAATTGGGATATGGGCAGAGAAATGGGACATACAATTGTTACTAAGAAAAAAGTTATCTATTAGAGTGTTTGATTGTAGTCGGGTAGGTAGAGTAATTGTAGGAATCAAATAATTAGAAATAATCAAACAAAAAAATCGATTAATATACGAGTTAGTTAGTTTAAATAAATCAAAATTAAATTAAAAGAATTTCTATCAAGATTGGTAAGTAGTTTTTCAAAAAAGATAAAAAAAAATATCAATTGTTTCTTTACAAAAAGGTGGTAATCTGTATAAATTGTGCACAATGAGTTTTCTGAAATCAGATATTTCAACTATAGATTGATATTCAAATGAGTTGGAAAAAAACTCGCTACAACCTAATCGAGCACATAAATCATTACGGACAAAGAACATGAGCCCACCATGTAGTGAAGCTCTTCTAGGAGCATTGAAAATAGTGAATCCTTTCAATCTATATTGAATTGTCTCTTCAACACACCATGTTTTTGTAAACATATTATAGAAAGAGGTTTGGTTAGGAACTTAGTTAATTTATCTATAAAAATGTCATGTTCATTAAACTTGCTATGTAAAGATTGAACATTTAAGCTCAAAATGTTATTTTCATACAATTCTATTAATTTTTGGTCTAGATATATATTATATGAGTTTTTTAGGTTATTTGTGTCAAAAAAAAATATTGTTATCGAAAATAAAGCTTTTACCTTTGTTAATCATGAGTTATTGTTATACTTTTAACATATTGCAGCTCTTTTTGTACATAAGGACACGAGAAATTCATAGCAGAGTGATTTGATGTCTCTTCATTATATTTTTGGCAAGTATAACTTTTATGGTCAGAAGGAATATTTTTAACTGGACAAGCGTTTGATTTGTGAGGAGAAGAACAGTATTTGCAAATGGTTGATTTGATACACTTTGAAGAAGTATGCCCAAACATTAAACAGTTCCCACATTGTATGTGAGGGAAGAAAGGCTTTAATTTCATAACTTGGTGCATAAAATAAAAGCTGAAATCCTTCTTTTTTATAATTGAAAAAATTTCAGGGGATAACTTTAAAACAACAATTTTTTTATCATTATGTATGTCTTTTGTAAAAAGAAGATCCAAATTTTTTCCATTGTCTTTATATCTTCGTTTTTATCTAGTATTAGTTTAATTACAGAAGCGTTAGGTATGTTCTTCGGTACGAATGAGATTTTGGTAGCAAAATTTGATTTTTTTAGGATCAATATCATCATTATTAGAAAGTAAATTTTCAGCTTTTTCTAAGCTGTCTTTATCAGGAAAACGTATCCTCAGTTTGTTTTTTGTAGGTTTGCTAGATAAGATTTTTACATTGTTCAAGATTGACGTAGTTTTTTCTTTTACTTCTTCAATATTTAAGTTCTTTGAACTAAGGTAAATTATTTTATCTTTTTTTGGTGGATCTTTTTGGGCTACCTCAGCATAAGTAGTGATAGAGTTTGATGATTTAGGTGTTGCTTTAATATGTGCATCTAAATTTTCTTTCAGTGAAGATATCATTTTGCCTTGTTGAAATAGTTGATCTTTTAATGTTTTAATTAATTCATATATATTAGAAACAGTAAGTTGTTCTTGGTCACGACAAGTTATGCATTGCCATTTAAGACCTTTAGAATTATGCTTATCTAGTAATTTGAGTAGTGAGTGATCAAAATTTTGACAATCATAGCAGAGCCATTTAGAACAGGAATCACAATTTATTAGACGATTAGAACATTTATTAAAGTTATCACATTTCCAATCATTAGTATCTATTTCTATAGATTTAATTAACAGTTATTTGAAATAAAAAAACGTAATTTAACTTCAATTATGAATTTAAATATAGTATAAATAAAAACAAAAAATATCAATAAGTTTCACTTTTGAGTCTTATTTTATCTAGGTTATCTATAAGTTTATATTCACTACCATTGCATTTGTTAATACTATATATTTTTTTGTACATATATAGTGCTGCTTCTTCATAAATTCTTCTTCTTTTTCTTCTTCTTCTTCAAAAAAAAAGATTTCCTTTTCAAGTTTAATTCTTTAACGAAAGCAAAATTTTAGATAAGCAATGAATGAGAAAGTATAAAAGTTAAGTTAAATTCAATAAAGTATCATACATAGTTGAACAAACATGAATAAATACGATTCTACTTCATTAAACTTAAGATATATGGAGTATAACCTCTTGAAAGCCCCACTTTTAATATGGGAGACACCTCAAAATAAACGGTATTTTTTGTAAGTCCCAAATAAATTTTGTATAACCTTTATTCAATTTAGATTCTATATTGGCGCCCCCTCACTATTTCAGACAAGAGCCGCACATTTTTAGCTCAAGAGCGTAAGGTAATATTAAAAAATTGTTTTATAGCTTATCAACTAATTTTATTAAAGCATTTTCTAAATTTAGTTGCTAATTTGGGCAAACTAGTTTTAAAAATATTTGAATAGATAGCAAACATATTTTAGAAGAAAGGCTTAAGAATTTTTTTGTATCTCTAAACATGATTAAGTGTGCTACTTAAACTCGTTTCTCAGACTATGTAGTTTAAACATTATAGTGTACATATTATATATATTAGATACATAAAATTACATTTTTATTAGACATAATCTCATGATATAACTATACTTAATACTATTCAAAAAGATATCTGCTCAAATTTTTTTGAAAATTTAACTTTTAATAACTATCTTTCTTGCAAGTGAATATTATTCAGTGATTTAATGACCTTGGTGATGTTTGTAGGTTTCTGTTTATGGGAGCAGAACTTGACAAAAAATTACGTAAATAAAAAGAATGAGCACAATTATTTTTTAGAAAGAGATGGAAAGTTTCAATTCAGTTAAAAAAATATTACAAACGAACAAGGATAATAAAATATAGTTTATTTGACTAATACTTGGAACATTATATCCTGATATTTCTAGGGTGTCCATTTTCATTGAGATTTAAAACTTTTTTTTGTCTTTCTTGAAACTTTTAAACTATTTAGGTTAACAGACACATAGTATAAACCTCCAAAGTTAAATTATTCAAATAATTATTTTAAGAAATTCTTAATTTTATTTTTTATGTATATTTCACTACAAAGATATTTCAAGAAATAAGATTCAGTTAGGAAAGATTTTCGAGATCTTCTAACGAACTATGTAAATTTCTGTAAATTAAAATTTATTTTGGATACATTTTGTTAATGGCTGATTGTGGGACTTTGTAGATGTCTTCAATTAGTTTGATCGATATTGTAAGTTTAAAAAATATATGAGTGTTTTCTAATTTTTCAATGTTTGATGCTCAAAAGGTTTAATGATTTAAATGGCTGAAAGGTAAAATATTTATTTTTTTAATGATTTCTTTTATCAAAATTTTTTCCCTATATGTAATCTCTATATCAGTTTAAATATATTAGATATTTTATTCCGATTCATTACCCTAATATATACAAGCAGAAAACGTGATTTTTTTCCTTATTATTAAATTGTCATTATAATGATTATTTATATATACTATTAATTTTTCCTTAAGAATTTCTTATCATAAATTTTTTTCATTAAAAATGATAAGTATTTATTTGGATCAAGTGTAGAATCTGCTCCAGAACGTTTTGAGAGTCAGATTCTACACTTGATCGTGATTTCCCAAATTTCTCTAAAAAAATTTTTCAAAAAAATTTTATTTCAAAATTCGAGCTTTTTTTTAGTTTTTTATTTCTTGTTGAACATGGATTTTTCTGAACTTCAACAAAAGATGGATATCAGTGGAAATGTAATAATAAAAATTGTGAAAAATATAAAACATTAAAGTCTATTAGGCAAACTTCTTTTTTTGCCAAATCAAATTTAAAATTAAGTCAGTGGCTATATGTCATGTATTTATGGAGATTGGAAATTTCTGTTAAAAATACAACTCTGCTTCAGTTTCTCGAAAAACTCTAATAGATTTGTTTAGTTTTTTAAAGGAAATTTGTAAATATCATATGGTTAAAAATCCCATTAAACTGGGAGGGCCAGGTAAAATTGTTGAAATTGATTAGTCATGCTTTTCGCATAAGGTTTCATAAAGGAAGAGCTCCAGAAAAAGCTATATGGATTTTTGGTCTGGTTGATACTTCTTTTCATCCCTCTATTGGATATATGGACATAGAAAAAGACAGAACATCCAACACTCTTTTGCCAATTATTCAAAAAGTAAGACCGGGAACTACAATCCATTCTGATCAGTGGAGATCTTATTCGAAAATACAAAAAAAATTGAACCAAAATCATAAAACTGTAAATCATTCTCTGAATTTTGTTGATAAGAACACGGAGATTCACATACAATCGATAGAATCTTATTGGGGAAGAAAAAAAGATAAAGTCAAAAAGATGAAAGGATGCAGAAAAAATATATTAGAAACATACATATTCGAGATGATTTGGAGAGATAGATATGGGGAAACCGCTTTTGAAAATTTATCCTCGCAAATTTCACAACAATATCAAATTTGATAATGTTTTTCAATTAATTAATCAATATAATATTTTAAATTTTTTCATGCTCAATAAAAAAAATTTTTTATTGATTATAATCATTTACACGTAATGTATATAATACTAACTTTAAAATTAAAATCAGGTTTTGTTAATACTAACTCTAAAATTAAAATTAAATTTTGCTAATACTGACTAAAATTAAATCACTATACCTGTTTTACTAACACTAACTCTAAAATCTAATTTATGATGGGTTTAAAATTAGATAAAAAAAACACTAACTCAAGATAATTTTTTGAAGTCAGATTCCTTACTTGAATTTTTTGGAGTCAGATTCTACACTTGATCCCTTTATTTCTATCTAATATAAATTATCATCCCTATTTCGATATTTTTTAATTTGTTAAACTACTCCTAACGGCGATAAAAATTTTAAAGATTTAACGATAGAAAGGAAATTAATTTTTTTAAAGTCAGAGTACATTCCCTAAAAATTGCATAATTTGTATATTTACTTTATAGGTAGCAGGGTTGCAGAGTCTGATTCGACAATCGATAGTCTAGCATTTTAAATGGTTAGGCCATTTGAAGCCGAAAGTAAGTGTTTGGTTTAAATGTTTTTAAGTATTTGGAGTCTGACTTGGATTTATTTAAGTATTTAGACTCAGAGTCAAAGCTGGATTTTTATAAGTACTTGGAGTTCAAGTGAGATATTTTCCTTCCAACTCTACTTAATTTGTAAAGAATAACTTATCAGCTTTTGATTTTTTTTATTGTAATTTAAATCTGGTATTAGATATTCAAAATTTATAAACTGACGTGCTAAAAACGATTTTAAGAGTGAATAAACTGTGGCAAGAAATTTGAGTACTTATTGGTTATCTCTCGTCCTAAATTTTTATTTTTAAAGAGTCAAATAAAAATATCACTAAAAAATTTTGTTATGAATTTATTTGATATTTTTTTCAAAAAATGAATAATATGTCCAACATATTAGTAATTTTATTGCAGACGAACTAAGTTTTACTTTTTATTTTGTATCTAAAACAAAAGTCATCTGCTATGGTATACTTTGTGTTTATTTTTATTTAACTTTTTATTTGTAGTACTTGCTTACTTTCTCCCCCTCCCTCTTCCTCCTCGCCTCATTCATTACCAACTTTAAAAGCAACTTTTCAATCACTATTTTTAGAAAATGTATTTTTTTTTTATTTATTTATTTTAGAGGGGAAAAATTAATTCCTTAATATTTATCTATCTTAGAGGAAAAAATAATTTTCTTACTGATTAACTATCTAATAGGGTGCATCAAATTCCCTGATATTAAAATTGTGGCCTGTTCTCAATTTTATTTTGTTTGTTATATGAAATTAATATTTTTTTAAGATGAAGTTATTTTGATATTGCTTTATATGACCACATTGCACTTCAATATTAACATCGCTCAACATAGAAATTTTTCAATAATCATTTTTTCAGAATATACTTTTTGGCAAAATAGGTATAATACGATGTTTTATTGTTTAGCTCTTTATTGTTATAATAAAAATCTTTTGCAGATGAGTATGAGTGAGCCAACACAAAAAGGAAAAAGAACAGAAGTATTTGGCTTGGGAAATCTAATAACTTAAGAAGACGGCGACATAAGTGGCTCTCCTTTGCCAAGTTCCCAAATCATTTATTGTTTTATGTAGCACATTCAAGATGGAACACCCAGAAAAGTCACAAAATGGGAATGTGCAAAACAAACTGTTCAAAATAATTACTTTCTATGAAAAAACAAATATTCCTATAATATCTGAGAGAAAGGAAATTGAAAGAATTATTGACTTTGCTAATCAGAATTATAAACTACGAGCTATTCCTCAAAACAAAAGATAAACAACATCTACTGTAGAGAATTGCCTAGCAATGGAGCAAAGACTTCAAGAAACTTTTATGTTGTGGCCATCAAATATAGGAAGTTAGTAAAAATTCCAGATGACCTAGAATTTTTGAGATCAATGAAATCAGACAGGAAAGCTTCATGTGCAGGTCATGATAAAAAAAACTTGCAAAGAAGGTAGAGCGAAAGTTTAAACATGAAGAAACAACTGCAAAAAGAAAAGAAGAGTCAAAAGAAAATTTGAAACTGAAACTGAAATGCGCCTGAGTGAAGAAGGTCTAAGTGATGAAGACATGAGAGATCAGCCAAGTACAAATACACCTAGAAGTCATCATTCGCAAAAGAGAACTGGAACAGAACCTTTCATGTCTCACGATATTCTGAAACGTACAAAGTTGGTTTCTCTAGCCACACACATGAAAATGACACCAACACAGTAATTTGCATTCACTGAGTCGGTAAATCAAGGGTCTGGAGATGTATCAAAGTTTGCTACACAGGGGCACATAGCCGGTGGAAGCAAGAGGGGGAGGGGGTGACGAAAGTTTATTATAGCGATACAAAAATGTTCTATTGTCCATATCGAGTTCAAAATTTTTATTCCTTTCAGACACAAATTTTTTTGTAAATTAAAAAAAAACACAAATCTCTAGTATTGTTTCTGATAAAATATCAAATTAAAAATAAAAATTATAATTAAAAAGCAGTCACAAGTGTATAAGTGGACCCCTAACTTTAAGAAAAAAATGCTCGCCTTTAATATAGTTGTGCAAAGTGGAAAACTATATATTTTTTTGTCCAAAAAATATAGTGTTCCTGGTCATTTTAAAAGCAGAAATTTACCTGCTCAAAGATCAGCTTATAGACCGGCATATACGATATTATAATTAGTTTTATTTCCATATAAAACTGAATTCTCTTTCCATATGCACTAATGCTGTATCTTTTGATTTTACCTTTCTAGAACAAGCTTGCGACCTCATAATAGCAGTTAAAATTTTGACGTTTGATGCATTTGCCATTTCAGTTTATATGTACGAATATCAGATACGGCATTCTTTCAATAGTATGCGTTGTTAATTTTTTTAAGTCTTTTATTGTTTGAGTTTTGAATAGAGTGTAACAAAAATGTAATTGTGTATTTTGCTTATTCCTTCTTACACTTTTATTTTTTTTAAATAAAAAAATCGTATTATTATTATTATTATTATCTTATTTAGACAAATTTCTTATTGTCTAAAGAAAACGAAAACTCATATAACAAACTTTCTAGTAAAAAAATATAAAAGATGTAAAAATGTATTCATATTGTTAATTGAATGCTCATTGGTACACCCAAATTCATAATATTGTTTCTGACAATGGTAAATGACATATTCACAATTTACTTTTTCTTAAGCGAGAAATAAAAATTATTCTCATATTTTTATTGTTATTAATGAAATTTCAGGTTAAAGAATTGCGAATTTCCTTTTAGAAATTTCTTATTTTTAGAACAAATCAATTTTATTAACAGAAAAAGTTCATTGATAAGACATTTATTCAATTTTCATCGCAATTGAAAAGAATTTTTCAGGTAATTGTTGACAGATTTCAGGCCAACGTTGATAATCGTTGTCTAAGAAGACTTTTCAGGCACGGCTTTATTGAGTATAGGTAAGAGGTCAGTCGTATCTAGAGTGGCTATTGACTACTATATATTATTGATTTTAACGTCATCTTGCATTTTAGAAACAATATTCACTGGGCTATGCTCCTCATCAATAATAATACGCATTAATCTAATTTTTAAAATAGTAGATCTATAGTTGCAATCTATAAATATAATTACGTATTTTATTTTTAAGAGAATAAAATTGTTTAATTCATTTTCAAATCATAAGAATTAAATTGCGATAATTAAAAAAAAATGCTTGAAAATGTTCTAACTCCGTTTTCATTGAAAACCCCGAGAAAATTTTTAAGGTATTTGTAGTGTAAATGTTTGTCATTCAGAAAACAAAATCTAAGTCATCAATTTTTTTCAAGATGATTCTATATATGGGACTGGGACAGTAGTGTCCCATTGTGCTTGAAAAGGTTTAAAGCGTTTCCAAAAAAGTTAACGTTAGAAAATAGACGCCTTTCTTTCTTCCAGATGAAGATCATTAAATCGTGTGACGTTAACTTTTGATGTGCTTGTTTTGAAAAGCTTCACTTATTTATTAATGCTACTATAATCATACGATACACTATAGCTTATTCAAGATTTATGTGTAAAAAAGTCAACCCAAAATATTAATATTTTTTTAATCAGAAATTTGTTGTGTTATTTTTAAGGTCAATATCCTGTTTGCCAAATGAATTATTATGTGAAATATTATTTTATGTTGATGCATACACATTAAAAAATATCATTCCATTCGTTTGTCATTCCTGGAGAGTTTCTTCTCAAAAAGCGTACAAAGAAAAAAAAGTCCGCTTCACCAAATCTCTTTTGAATGGAAACATTTCTTGGCATTGCTTAGTCAACAATCCAGAAAAAAGTAGTTCGCCCTTTCCTAGATTTGGCCATTCTACTTGCTACTTCAGACAGAGTCTTTATCTCTTTGGAGGAGAAGGTCGTTTTCATTCTCAGTTAAACGATTTCTGGGTGTTGGACTTACAAAATAGAAATTGGAGTCGTGTTATAACTCCTAAGACAAAATGCTATCCATTGCCACTTTCATATGCCACGTTAAATTCCTATAAAAATTACCTTGTCTTGTTTGGTGGTAAAAATTATAGATCTACTCTTTTCTTAAATAATTTTGATACTTTGACCACTGATAGGTTGTTTCTCTATGACACTAATGAAAATATTTGGAATGAAATTGTAAGTACCTCTAATCTTCCATGCACTGGCGGTCACTCAACATTAGTTTTGAAAGATTCTTTGTTTATTTTCGCTGGTATTCGTTCTCCTGAGTTGATTCCATCTAATGATCTTTTTGTATTTGATTTTATTTCAAATTCATGTAAATGCCTTGACTTGAGTCTCAAGCCGCTCCCTAGATGCAATCATTTATCAGATTTTGTGAAGTCATCAAATAGTTGGATTATAGTGGGGGGTATATCAAATTCATCCAATTATTTATTTGATTTATGGATTTTAGACGTTAAGGACATCGAAAATGTGTTTTGGTATGAAATAATACTAAATAATCCTCTTATCTTTCCTAAAGCTTTTTTAACGTGTTCATCTACTATCTGGAATGATATCTTCATCGTTTTAGCAGAAACGAGTTTTACTCTAGGCTTTAACAAAAAAAACATGAATACTTTTCACCAGCCTTCAAACGAATCATCTCATTTTGATAACTCTATTCCTTCCCTTGTGATTTCCAATTCATGCTCTTCGAATAAAAGAAAGCATAGCTTGTTCACAAGAACTCCTTCATTCAGTTTGTATTACATAAATTTAAGTGAATTATCCAAAATTTCTCCAATGTACTGGAACATAGTCAGCAATTGTCTATTACCCTGCAAAGCTTCTCCTCCCGCCTCAATGTCGTATTCTTTGAATGCTTGTGACTGTGAACTTGTTGTGTTTGGGGGAACCAAAGTGTTTTCTAGTCGATCCAATCACAGAGATACCAATTTTGCGCAGCCAGTTTCAAATGATACCTATTTCATTGAAAGTAAAGAGTTCCTGAATGAATCTATTATTACATAGTTATTTTTCTAAATAAATTTTTTTTAGAATTGCGTTTAATTTACTTTTTAGAGAAGAATTATTTATTTTTTAATTCATAATCAATAAAAAGTAAACTTATTTTTTTGTATAAAAATATGTTTCGACGATTAACACTGTTTTTTCTGGCTTAGGGAATAATTTTCTCACTTTGTAAGCTTGATTAAATGCCTGCCTTTATAACTGCAAAGTTTTAAGCTCGAACAAGTGGTCTTTTCTTTTAACTCTTATATAAATCTATGATTTTTTTGTCTAAAATAGTAATGAAAATTGGTTTATTGAAAAATTTTAAGTTCTTACTTAATTTTAAAAAGAGCTTATAAAATTTATTTGTGAAAGTGCAACTAACTATCTGCGCTAAATACACGTGTAAACTGGAAATAAGAAATCTGCTAATGTACGCTTCTTTGAGCCAACGATTTTGTGTTCATTTAACTAACAACTTTTTGTATTGAGAAGATATATTGTAAATGAGGTTTTTACGGTTGAACCGAGTAACCAGCGAGAAGAAAGCATTTCTCGACAATTTGCGATTAATCAGTATACGCCATTTTTCCATTCTAATTTTGTTCCTACAATTAAAGCTACTAAAAAAGACAGATATACAGAATTTCTCTGTACAAATGTATATCAGAAATAGGAACAATATAAATTTAAATATAAAACTTAAAAATACTACATGTATTAATATTTACATTTTCACTAAATGCACACACACACTGGATATTTATATCATAGTTTATTTGAACTTTTTGAATGAATAGAAACAATTCATAATGAAGCAAACATTATTTAAGTTTTCTAATCAAACAAAATATTAAAAATTTTTTGAAGTGAACTGTTTTTAGACAAAATATTTTTTACCTTCCAAAAAATCCTCTATAAAATATTTATACCTAAAAATATTGAAAAACATTTTCTGACAAAGATCCGAAATTCAAAACCTCTATGTTTTCCAACTAAAAATGTCACTACAATTAATACATGTATAATTGTATATTTAGTCAAGGGCCGCTTTTTTTTGCGTCACAATCGGTTCCTGAAAAAAAACGGATCTTCGAGATGACGATTTATCAAGGCAAAATTTTTTGCCTAATCTGTTCTTATAAAACGCTATTGAAGTTGACGAAAAATCAAAGAACTGGTTTTCGCTGCTTGCCTATTTAGATTAAGATCTTAACCGGTTATCGACCACAGTCGACATATGTCGACTCTACAAAAATAAAATCGTCTACTTTTATTAATTTCAAATTTGAATGTTTAACCAAAAAAATCACTCTTGAAATTTTGATAACGAAAGCATGGAGTGATTGACGAAGAATTTTTATTTAATTTATAAAGCGGTGTTGAGCCGTTCCACCACTAATATGTCTATTTTAGCATATTCAATTTTCTGATTCTGATATAATTGTTCCAATCCCAGGTCCGTATACAGTGGGGGTTCAGAAGAACCCCCTTCCTTTTTCCGTTCATGCACTAAGAGGTGATGCAGAAGATATGTAATTTTTGTTGAGTGGGATGGCAGTAATTGCAGTAATTCACAGCAAATAATACACAGTCACCTCTCTTCAATACACGTCTCATCTGGCTGGAATATAAAGAGCTTCAACCGAAAGTAGAAGCTTATGAAATGGTTTCTGAAAGTCTTTGATTTTATAAAAAAGAACAAAAAGATATTGAAATAAGCTTTAGCCCAGATGAACGTCTTGCAATGGCTAAGAAGATAGACACTTTCTTTGAGATGCCCCGAATTTCTCAAAGGCAACAATATCCTAACAAAGATTTTCATACACGTTTAACTGACTTGAAATGCTGCTTATATAGCCCTAACTAAGTAGAAAATCAACGATTACTTATTATGCCTAGTTCTAGTATATTATTAAATTAAATATCAATAATAAACACTCACTATGTCATTTAATTAGCTTTATAACAAGGCCTGCTTAGACGCCTCATGTTTTGACTTACACTTTAATCCTAGATAACTCTTAGTCAGCCTCGAATATTTTTACGGAAAACGGTATTGTTATAATAATTTATATTTCACCAGTTTTCTTATTTTAAAATTATAACTCAAAAGTGCACAGATAGTATTTGCCCTTTTTCGTTAAAAAGTTTCGGCTCTCTTTCCGATTCGAACATGAATGAGGTTTTATATTTACTTGGATTCAATGCTGCAGCGTTGTCATAGATTCGAACGCCAAACTCTACTCTATTCTTTTTATTTAGTTTATAATGTGTGCGTGTTTCTTAGATATCTTTTGTTTCAAAATTTATAACTTCTTCACGCGTCTTTGAATTGATTAAAGCAAATTTCAGTTGATCATCGTGTAGTTTGTCTTTATTCTTATATTTTTAAATCGAGGAAAATTTAAGTTGACTTCTCTCCATATCCATATCGTCCTAGTTTAACTTAACACATTTGATTTACATGTTAATAATGAGCATGCCTACTCTGCTGAAGATGTATGTGTCTTTACAAATTGTGAAATCGAATTGTTCTGTGTGTTATTTAGTTTTCATGTGCATGCATTGATTGACTACTTTTATTGGCATAATTGATTCTTTCAAGTATTCATTTATCATGGCTTTCTTTGACATGACTCTAGCAAAAGTTTGTTTCTTGTTTCTTTGAAATTTCTCAGAATCGTTTTTCAATCAACCCAGTTTTTTTGGAAATGTATGTACTCATTGGGTTAAAAATAAAGTTGTCAAAATTTTAGAAAATTGGATAAGTTTCTGATTAAAATAATCCCCAAGATTGTGTACCCTTTCGTGACCAGTGTATCATATATGATACATAAACAATTTTACCTTGGTCTGCTTTTTCAAATAGTTTTGTATATGAATCTTCTGCTTTTTAATAAAAATCGTCTGATTTTTCTATTTCTCCGTACTGTAACACTTCGTTAACATGTCATTAAGCATTCCACAGGTTCCTTTTTCTATGCTCCTAGAACTCAGCTTCATAGAATTCGATAAATAAAAGTTCTTATTAGAACTCTATGTCAAAACCAAATTTTTTAATATTAGATTAATAACAATGTAAAAAAAATTAATGGCAAAATTAGCTATTTGGCAAGGTAATTTTTTCTTGAATTTTTTTCCAGATTGCTTGATTTATTAAATAAAGAAGACCTTTCACGGTAACTTTATTTTTTATCTTGTTCAGAAATGTGAAGTAATTGCATTTGGATACAATTACATTTAGTGAATTTTCATGCAAGTTTTCATTTTTCTTTTCAGTAGACCGATGGTACTTTAAAATCTTAATTCAACGCGTGTATAATAAACCTTCTTAGAAAATCTTCGATGAAACTTTAAAATTTTCATCCATTATTATAACTTTTTCAAACGAAGCTAAAACATTGAATTTTCTTTAGGGCGAAAAGAAATATTTCTATCGGCACATTTTGGATCACTATCACTCAGTAAAATTTTTTTTGCTAATTTTCATCAGTTTTTGACAGTTAATATAATAAATTTTTCTAGGTTCCACGCGTCATTTTTTTACGCTGAGCATATACGCTTCTTTTGACGCCTGCTTCCAAACACCTCTACTCCTCTCTGTAACAGAGAGAAATGATCTCTATCGTTGAAGTTTTTGTATTGAGGGAATTATTTTTTGCTAAGCGTTTAGCTTTCAATAGATCATAATCTACTTTACTACTTGAGTGATTATGATCATGATCCAACACGTAACTTTGTCTTTGTTGAATCCTTAAAGAAAAAGGTGAGCAAGCTAAAATATACATAGATATGCACAATAAAACACAAACTTAGCGAATGGAATTACTAATTCATATAAATTAAGGTTTGTAGCAAATTTTCTTCCAAACATTTTTAATATTTAATTTCTATTTTAAAGGGCCAAATTTAAATTCACGGCTTCATACCTGTCAATTCATGGGTCCAAATCTTAAATATATTTTCATATATTTTATTTTACTAACTGAATAGATGTGTAGGTAGAATATGAAAATTATATAAGATGATTTTTTGTTTTTCTGTGTTACTATTCTAACTTGGTAACATTTCATTGGTAAAAATTTTTTAATTTAATTTTAAGCAACAATGCATTTCAGTGCAGAGATTAACTAGACCTGTTGACAATTAGTGAAATGAGAGGCTGAGAAAAATCTTTCAGCTCCTAATCAATATTGTATCGGATAGCGGGGTTGTAAAATATAATCATAAATGAGGTCTGACTCAGGGGCGCACATCCGGGGGGCGACCGCCCCCCCCCCCCCATGTGTTTTCAGGGGGGGGGGGGGCGAAAATGACCTTCGCCCCCACAATAATTTTTTACAAGTAAGAGTTGCTGCTTGTTTATAAAACATGTATGATGATCTCATAGAAGGAATGCAGACTTTCTGTTTTTCTTTTCCGCTTTCTCTGCTAAAATTCAATTATTCACTCAAGCTCTCTTCTTTCATTCAAGCCCTCTTCTCTTGTTAAGCTCTCCTATCTCATTCATTTCTCTTCTCTACAGTGACGTAGCTAGGCTGGGTGTGAGGGGCCGTGCCCACTCTCCTATGTTGCGCATGGTGCCGCCATGCATCTTATGCGATATCAGTTTGTGAAAATTTCTCCAATGAAAGGATCAAGAAAGTATACAAAATGTTGCTCACGTTTTTTGTTTTTAAATTTATGACAATATTGAAAGCCTATCAACTTTTTTCTGGTTACACCACTGCTTCTATCTCATTTGTATTTAGAGTTAAATTAAAATAGTTTTCAATCGTTACAATTGTATATCAATGAATATTGTTAGACTCGTGCTAAGATTTTTTTTCAACAAAGGTCATTTAATCTTTATCATTACGTTTGTTACATTTTGTAACATTTGAAAACTTTAATTTTTTCAAGTCAAGAAATTTTTTTCAATAGTTATTGGGAATGAATATTTTGACTAGCTATTCAGTTTAAAAAGCAAGAATATTCTATTTGAGCAGAGAGATTTTTTATAATGTTCGATTGTTAAATTTTATAAATAACACTGTACAATGTACATAATCAAATCACTTTTTTTAAGAAAATTTGTTGATTATTATAGTAAAAATATAATATCGAAACAAAATGTTTCAGTTGTTAAAAATGTACTTGATCTATTTGTGACAGCTGTCAGAATTTTATTTTTAGACAGAAATATTCAAAAAAACGCAATGATTTTCTTTTTACGTGTACTTTGATTTATGTTAATTTGGTTCTCGGACATTTCGCCCCATTATTTTCATAAGACAGTTCGTCCCATAGACAAATCGCCCCATTATTTTCATAAGACATTTTGTTTCATGGACAATTCGCCCCGTTATTTTCCCAAGACATTTTGTCTCATGGACAATTCTAAAAAATTAAGAGATAAAATGATTAATTTGAAATAATTTAATAGAGATAAAATAAACAAGAATATAAAATTTCTTAATAATTTTACACATATAATAAGCAAAGATGGATGAAACAAATAGCCTATGAGACAATTTGTCCAGGGGGCAAATTGTCTAAGGGCGAAATGGACCGTTAGTTTAAATAATTTT
>JAUIRK010000448.1:0-14980 GCA_030549495.1 Nectonema munidae
TAAAGTTCCAGGGTAGGACTAGGATTAAATTAACAATGCATGGCTGGATTGGAAAAAAGAAAAGCAATAGCACCAAAAAATAATAGAAACTAACGAATAAAGCATTAAAACACTTGAATACATCATACATAAATTTGTATCTATCTTATATATATTCAAAAAAACAATAATATTACTCATCAAAACATGTCATATATACCAAACGGAAATTGATCAGATAATCTAATTCAAATAAGTGTATCTTAGTTTATTTTTTAAATAATTTTATATTTTGTAAATATCTTATATTCAAAGGTAAACAATTTTAAATAATAATGGCTTTAGAGAGAAGGCTATTGTATATGAACATTTAAGCAGTATTTCACAAAAATATTTTAATTATTTCTCAAATTGTGGGAATGAATCCTATAATTACCTATAAAATATTTTCAAAAATGAGATGGGGAAAATAGATTTTTATATACAAAAGTAGAAAGTGTCATGCGATTAAGTTGCTCCACCGTAAGAATACCATTTCTTTTATTTTATCATCTGTTTGTTCATTTCCAACGAATTGGACAGCTTAATTTTGTAATAACAGTAGTTTTAACTTAATAACATGGATACATCCTTGATGATCTTTTTGAAGTCCATATTAATTGATAAGTTAGATTGTATGATAACTTCAAGGTATAGTACTCAACTTCTTCCGAAATTATACGAAACACTTTAAAATTTAATGCAGGACTATAACCTGTATAGTTATATATCCTGTATTGAGTTTTATTCATATTGATGAAGATATAATTAGGGATACATCAGCTATTAAATTTATCAAGAAATAAATTTTCTTTATCCACATCTTTCTTTAAATTAACACTCTTGTAAGTGATGATAACACAATCATCAGCATATAAGTGAAAATTGACATTTTTATCCTTAATGAAGTTAAATATAATATTAACGTAGAGGTTGAAAAGAAGAGGTCCTAGAACGTAGAGCATCTATCTACTGTAGGTGCGTCAGCTTTTGCTTTATATTATTCTTCTCAGAACGAACCATGTTGATCTCATTCCTTCAACATCGGACTCTTTTCGTCATCTTTTCTTGCCGAATGCGCAGCTCTACTAGCAGCTTTTAAACATCTTGAATTTAGAATTGACGAATTTTTACACTTTCATCTGGTTTATTTCATATCTGACTCATTGTCTCTATTAAATCCCTACGCAATAATTCTTCTGAATCAGACTATGTGGGTTCAATTTTAAATTTATATTCGGAATTAAGTAGACACTACTCTATTCGATTTATTTGGTGTCCTTGCCATATGGTCATAACATGAAACGAATTTTGCTATTGAAAAGCTAAACAAGCGCTTTTATTTCCAGTTAAAAATAGTGCCTTGCCCCTTTCTTCATTGAAAAGATTTATAAACAAAAGGAATACTCATTTTTGGTCAAAGATTTGGTTGAACAGTAAATACCCTCTCTATTATCCAATTTTAAGCATGACATCCCTGATAAATGCATTGAAAAAATTGAAAATCCTTCCAGCCTAATATAGGTGTCTCACTGCTAACTCTAACTGTAAAACTTTTTTATATAAAATGAAAAAATTCTCAAACAAATTTTGTCGTTTTGGATGCAACCTTAATGAAACTCCCAACCATTTACTGTTTTCTTGCCCCAAAACTAGAGATCTTTCAGATATGTTTTATGCCAAAAACATATCGAAAATGGGTTTTCTATGTTGTCTATATATGAAATTTGGGTTATTATCAAAAGAGTGACAAATCAAAAGAGTGACATGACAAAAGAGTGACAAAATATAAAAAAAAATTCAAAAGAGTGACAAAATATACAAAAATTCAAAAGAGTGACAAAATATACAAAAATTCAAAAGTTTTACTTACCTACCTATCCTTACATAAAAAAACTCTTTTGATTTGTCACTCTTTTAATCTCTATTTTAAGAGTGACAATTTATGTCACTCTTTGGATTTGTCACACTAATGAACATCTCCCATGAAATTTTATTAAATCCTCAGTTTATAAAAAATTTATACTGCCTAATCGAATCGGTTGAAAGAACTTTAAGACTGACTTCCACTTAAACACAATTCAAACTTCTCTTCCCTGTTTATACATTATTCAATAATATTTCATTAATTTTTTTATTTTGACACTATTCACTTTACCCAGTTCGCTTCATCATTAACCTTAAGATTTTGCAAGCTATCGGACCTTTTATAGTCTATTAGTTGTGTCAACATCTCTCAATCAATCAATCAACTCAATCAATCAATTTTTTTGAACTATTGTTAGATACTTTTAAAATGGAGAACTATCCAAAAATAATTGAGTAAATTAAACTATTATCATGTTCCAATCCTTATTTTAATAGAAGTTACCTACCTACCTACCTATACTCTTTGTGGGTATAATAGGCTAGGTTTTACAAATAAATATATTTTTATTTTTCCAAAATCCGCTTTTATGTGAGGTCAGTCAACTTTTATCTAGTTTCAAAAAATACCAATAATTAACGTGATGAGTTTATATATTATTTCTTCAAAATTTTATATTCACAAAGTTAGAATATGGTTTTTAACATTTTAAAATGTCATAGTTAAATAAAACTGTCGAAAATTAATATATATTTTTTAATTTTTATGGGTCAGTAGTATAGGTCAGTATAATATTTTTCTAATAAATTTTAAATTATTTTTCAAGTGAAAAATGTCGATTAAATGTACGAGTTTTGTTGGATAATCGTAATCTACTTTTATTTAGTTTAGATACAACCTTTCTAATTTTTAAGGAAGGGCATTCGTTATATTTATACCCACAGTGTGCGAAGAATAAATCACATTATTGATTGATTTTAGAGCATAACTATGCGAAGAAAGATTAACACATGTTGCATTACGCGTTTGTGAGCGCAGAGAATTCTTATCTCGCATACACTTCACCACATCTTTAGCACGCGTGTGTGGTTTATTTTATCGGGCTAGTGTACGTTTAGTTTATTTGTAGTGTTCCTAGCTTAAATTTTAGTCAAATATTAAAACGCTCATAACTTTCACATTTCTCAACAAAATGCATCATGCGATATACCAAATTAAAGCATTTTTTATGGGCTTTCAGAATACATTACTTATATCATAAGTCCTTAAGAAATACCATTTTACTGTAAAGAGTTTTGAAAACTCTTCTCTAATATGTAATGATATATTCTCATAACCTGTACGGTTGAACGCGGGTAGACAACTTGCGTGTTATCTCCAACCCGTATATTACGATGATTCTTCTCCAACCTGTATTCTACGATTATTCATCTCTAAACTATATACTACAATGATTCATCTCCAACCTGTATACTACGATGATTCATCTCTAACCTGTATACTACGATGATTCATCTTCAACCTGTATACTACGATGGTTTCTATTCCATGTACAAATAACTAGGGAGACAATGTTCAACTTTCTGTTCACATTCTGCTAGATGTAAGATTTGATATACCTCATTCGGGGAGACGATGCTACATAAGTTATTACCTATATACATTATACCTGTATACTACGTTGGTTCATCTCCAACCTGTATACCGCGATAATTCATCTCCAACCTATCAGTTCATATTTTGCTAGATGTAAGATTTGATATACCTCATTCGGGGAGAGGATGTTAGATAAGTTATTAATTTTTTCACGATATTAAATAATATATTTTATCAAATAATCAAAATAAAATTCTGTAATCAAAGAATCGAAAAATATTCTTTAAAAAATCAAAAAATATCAAACTTTCTGTTCATATTTTGCTACCTCATATGATGTTACTAAAGTTATTACCTATACTTTGCAATTTGCACAATTTTAATTATTATATTTGTCAAATAATCAAAATAAAATTCTGTAATCAAAGAATTGAAAAATATTCTTTAAAAAATCAAATAATATCAAACTTTCTGTTCATATTTTGCTACCTCATACGATGTTACAAAAGATATTACATATACTTTCCAATTTGAACGATTTTAAATATTATATTTGTCGAATAATCAAAGAATCGAAAAATGTTCAAATCAAAAAATATTTATTCTTTTTAAATATATCGTTGTCTCACTTATATAACAAAGTGTCCTTAATGTCAATTAATTAAAATATTAATGATTAAAATATTAGAATAGTATTTATTATATTGAAAGTAATTTCGATATTTTTTTTAAATAATTTGCGTTTATTTGAGTAAAAGGACTAACAATATGTTTTTGAAAGTTAAGAAAAGTTTGGGTTTTGGAGGTTAACTTTTTTGATCCAATATATTTTCTTTTTCACTTAATAAAATTTTTTTTGACCTACTCTGAATTTTTTTTGACTTTATTGACCTAATAAAAATTATTTTTAGAAAGTACGTAGCATGTTGAACACGATGAACAAACTTTTTTTTTAAACTTTATTGACTTTTGTTCGCCATTGTTATTACTCTAATGGCCGAGCCTCGATGAATCTTAGAGTGTACTTCAGCTTAAAAGTTGAAAGTAAGGGATTAGATCCCAAAGTCTCCGAATTTTTAAAAAAGTATATTGAGGGCATATAGCCTTATTGCTGAAAGTGCTATGATATCCAACCCAAATGGTTTTAAAGTATTATTATCTTTATTGAGGTAACGAAAATGGTTGACAATTGAATCTTTTTAATATTTAGCGGTCTTTTCATTTTATAAATGTAAAATTATTCACAAAAAATTTCTACTATATAAAAATTTTAAGAAATTAAAAATCAAATTTCTTGATAATTTATTTCCTATTTTGAGTATTATTTCCTGTTTCTAAGCCCATGAACTCAGCGAATCTGTAATATATAATTCTGCCCTAGCATTTTCAACATGAACTTGCTGGGGGCTTGTCCCAATAAAAATTATATTGGCTAAATTTATGTGTCATGTCATCTCTATGGATACATGAATCCCCTTGACTGTCATTCTTTTCTAATCTAAGTTAAAATTATTACACTTTGAAAATATATTAATTAAAAGTATTATACATTAGAAAAATTTTTTAATAGCATCTAAAGAATCGCCTGGACGTTTTTAAATCTCTCCTCTTTTCTTACTAGAATGTAGAAAATCGTTGTTCTATATCGACCAGATTCATAAGTTATCAACTTATATACATCTTTTTTGAACTGTGTATTTGGTATTTTTATTTTAAAACTGTCGTTAAAATCTAACAATATTTCTCCCTCTTCATACTCTCTTTGTCAATATGTCCACTAAAATCACTGCTAATTCCAGACTTACGCGTCTTACAGTAATGGCCTTCTCTGCCCACTTCATATGTACCTTAAATCCAACTCCTCCCTGCCTACAATTATTGCCACTCGATTACAATTTGTAAGCCTCACCACCACATCTAATAATTTTATTGCTTTTATTTTCATACTTCATCTCTTGTAAACCTGCACTCGCCACATTCCTCCAACTGAGCATGCTTACACATTATGAGCTCTTATCCACTTCTTCATCTTTAACGACATCCTTTCCCACTTCTATGTGGGGTCGATATTTTTGAACAGCTTTCTCTATTCATTTCTATTCCGCGCATCATCATTCTTTAAACATTTAAGCTTTATTTATATCAACTTCAACTCAATGAATCCATCTTCGCTTATGCCTTCCTTTCTTTACATTTTTTAATAAGTAGACTGACTGATTTGGACTAGTTGATTGAAGAGTTGGTTCGATGGTTTCGTCAATGAAAAGCCCCTTTTTTAAAAGAATATAATCGCGAGATATTTCGAAATGTGATCCCTGACTTGTTGACGTTGCTCATTGAGCCACTCTTCATTTGTTTTCATTTTAAACCCTCCGAAACAAAACAAATATGTTTTTAAGTTGTATAAAGTCAAACATATGAGCCATAGTTTTAATTTAATCTCCATTCCATTAGAAAAATCCTATGGCGCAGCTTGCTTAGACACCGCCTCATAGACTTTTAAAGGCAATTTTTCAAGGATGAACCAGACAGAAAATGAGGGGATAACTCAATTCGTTGCAAGGCTCGATGCAAAAGCATCCCTGTGTGAATTTAATGTTCCCTGTAACAAGCTTAGGGCGGTAAGATTAGTAAAGCGAACGTTCTTCATAAATGATGAGTGAGTTGTACAACCCGAATTGCCAGATGCGTATTTGGTCAGAAGGCAGTGTATTTTTTTAATGAAAATCAGTCGAACTATTTCGCGTAGTTTTGAATCCTATTGACTGGCGCTTGTAGACAACTAAATTTCCTTAATTAAGTGTTAATGGCGTATATGAATCGGTTCTTTTTAAACTTGACAGCATTCACTTGTAGTTTTGGTGAGTCAGCCAGTTAAGCGGTGCTCGAGGAGGTTGGCGGACAAAGGGGGCATGAAAATTTATGGGGATTAACTACATCATACCTCGTTGCAGCAAATGCACGTTGGAAGCGCACTAGACAAGCCTCGTTGCATACATGTTGTACGGTCAGTACTTATATATCGTTAAGACATATTGGATGAGTTTTAAGCGAGCTTAGGCTGTAGAAAAAGTCTCAAACGTTAGAAAAAAAAAAATTTTCCAGGGTAAATTTTAAACATTTAAAATAGTCAAACCTTATTCAGGTAATATTTTGATTCAATGAAAATAATATAATAAGAACGTACTTAGTTCAATATATTTTTACAAAAACAACTTCACAATAATCACGTGTATGCTTAAAAACAAAAAAGTTTTCTTTAAAACACTTACCATCACGAACAAAGTTATTCTACTGTGAAATCATGAAATAGTACAAGGAACATTTTAGATTTTGAAGTTTATGCTAAATAACTTGTTTTTGTACACGTGAAAAAAAGAAAAAGCTTAGCGAGAAGCGTACGAGCAGAAAGTTAATATAAAACTACTGATAATATTACAATCAACAAAATAGAGAAAGATGCTATACTTCTTGTACAATAACCACCATACTAGTTGTATAAATGCAATAAATTTTTTCTCTAGAACATCATAATCATAGTCTTTATTGTAGGGGTAATGAGGGTTAATTCATTATACAAAATCATGGAAATTCAATTAAAAAACCTTGCATTGTAATATATTTATTTAAACATAACAAAATCAATTGTAAAAAGATAGTTGTAACTGATTATTTATCAGTTATGTTAATATGATTTAAAAATTGAAAGTTAAGAGGAATTTCGAATTTTGTATCTCTTGGAGGGTTCGTTCTTTTTCTGTTTCTTCGTATAAATCTTTTCAATGTCTCCGGTCTTGGTAGAGTATCTCTTCGATCTTGATCAATGTCACTTATATAGTCACTTGGAAAATATTAAAACTCCTGCAAAAAGTTACTAAAGTTAATAGAAAAATTTTCTAAAATTGAAACTAACCTTTACAATTACGACTTCTGTGAAGGGTACATACCAATCTTTCGGACTTTTTTGCTGGGAAAAAATAATGATATAAAATACATATAAATTAAATAATTTTTCTTACTGCTCCCTTCCTCATAATATGAAAAACCATCGATGAAAACCATAATGGATAAAGTTTTAATAATAAATAAACCCCAATAAGAAAAATTGTATAAATGTAGATTTGTATTTAACTGTCAGCTATGC
This sequence comes from Nectonema munidae, assembly GCA_030549495.1. Taxonomy (NCBI): domain Eukaryota; kingdom Metazoa; phylum Nematomorpha; class Nectonematoida; family Nectonematidae; genus Nectonema; species Nectonema munidae. The sequence continues at coordinate 7,626 of JAUIRK010000448.1, forward strand.
AAAAGTTCCTGCTTAAGAAGGAAATTAAAAGCTTTAAAGACATCTTTTTTAAAGACATCTACGCATTCAACATGTATGCAACAAAGCCTACGCATTCAGCATGTATGCAACAAAGCTTGTCTAGTTCGTAATGACCGTCACATGTTTCTAACGTCCATTTGCTGCAACGAGGTATGATGTAGTTAATCCCCATAAATTTTTATGCCCCCTTTGTCCGCCAACCCTCGAGGAGATGGTTTAATTGTTGAGAGAGTGCCGGTTCCAGTGCTCTACGCTACAACGTCTTGATACATTATTGTCCATATGTTGTTATCATTACATATGTGCACTCATCTTGACACGGTTCTAGGAAAGTCTCTAAAGTCGGAAAATCACTGAAGTTCCATGGAAAATCTGTGAAGTAATAATTTTTCACGCTTTGTGCATAAGGCGCTCCTCCCTCTCTCTAGCTGGCCTATCTTCCTCTGTGTTACATTTTCTCTTTCACTTTTCTTACTCACCAAAGTGTGACATCTCGCCAATATCACTTACGCTGGAAAACAATTTATAAAGAGATGAGGAAATTCAATGTTTTATTTGAATTAACTGAGCTACACATGGTATCATCCATCATTATTATTTGGTAATACTAACTCGGGCATTTTATTAGCACATAAGTCAGTACTATTATTTTCACATGTGTGGATTTTCCCACAATCATTCTCGCTCTCCTCACTTATTGCATCAGTGCTGCGATAAGAATATTCTCCATTTTTACTATACGTTTAACCTTTAAGTTTATACATTTAAGTTTTCTACAGCTTCAAATTAGAAAAAAAATTTTTTCTCTAAAATTTTAAAATCACATGAAAATATTAATATTTACAGACAACCAACCAAAATCTATAAATTTATGTTCATAAATTTAGTTTTTATTACTTTAAGTCTTAGAAGGTTTTTGAAAGAGGTTTTTAAAAATTAATAAACTACATTTTAGAATTATATCTCGAAAAATATTTTGAAAGATATTGCTAATAAAAAAGCTAGAAGAATCTTTTTCTAAAGGAATACATGTAATTGCCTAGTTTACCCCTCCCCGTTGACGACCAGAATAATCAGACGATATCTAATGTAAAGCAGAAAATTTGTATTAACCCGTTAACGCCCATGTCGACTATAGTCGACTTTACAAAAATAAAATCGTCTGCGTTTATCAAAGCTCTTTAATACAAATCTTCTGCTTTACATTAGATATCGTCTGATTATTCTGGTCGTTAACGGATTAAAGAGCTTTAATAAACGCAGACGATTTTATTTTTGTAAAGTGGACTATAATCGGCATTGGGCGTTAACGGGTTAATGTTAAAAGTAAAGCAATAAAAGTATCCATAGTGGCTTAAAAATTTTTTGATGTCTTTTTTCCTGTTTTTTTATATTAAATATAAACACCGATAAATTTTACTATGTAGAGTTGGGGCCCCTCTATCAGAATTATAATTGCGCCCCGCAATTCCTAGCACCGGCTCTGAGATTGATGACCATTTTTTAAATTACTCCCGAGTAAGCGGACATTTCTGTTTTTTTTGTGGACAAATTACCTTAATGTTTTAACTGTTTTGGGATCATATGAAGAACAACCAACCCAACAATTCTGGGATGGCTATTCTTCAGAAGAGAGATTTTAGGGTGGCTATTCTTCAGTTGAGTTTTATATTTATTTAAACTTTGAAATGTGTATTGTATAATTAAATCGAGCGTATACTAAACAAGGTGTTTTTAATCGGATTACACTGATACACTAGTATATATTTAATCTTATAACACTGTATAATCTTGAAACAATATCCTGTTTTGCAAGTCAGCTATATAATATTATAGATGTATACTTATTGTTTATTTTTTTAATTTTGCTTCAGTGGTATATTCTGTATAATATTATTGGAAAGCTATTTGGGGTGGTGGTTCTTCAAAAGGGTCATGCGGGGTGGTTGTTCTTCACTTGCTACTAAAATATTGTCTTGTTGTCGTTATTCTTCATCTGTTTTATATTAATCTTTCGATTGTATATCTTTTCTTAATAATGATTTTTTAATGTTTTTCAAATAATTAATTTATGTTACTTAAACCAGGAGAATCAAGATGTAATTACTTTGAGTAAATGACCCAGATACTCATATATTTTTTAGAATTGTACTCGCCGTTGAAAAAGTTTGTACACCCCTGGTTAAAATCAGGGGCGCACATCCTCAAAATTATTGGGGGGCGAAATTTTTTTTTGCAATTTTGAAAATTAGTGGTCTGGAAATACCACGGGAGACCAAATATTCAAGCAATCCTTTAAAATTGAGTGTATTCAGCGCATACCTAAAGTCGTAAATTTATAAAACTACTTTATATTTTTTTTTACAAAATTGGTGAATTTAAATATTTTAATTAAATTTGCATATCGAATATAGTGCGCAGAAAAAATGCCCCAATTAAAAAGTAGGAAAAAATGCTCCCAGTAAAAATGCCCCCGAAAAAAATGCCCCAATTTAAAATTAGGAAAAAATGCCCCAACACAAAAAATTATTAATTAAAATTTTTTAAAAAGATATGTCAAATAAAGATTTTTTGTAAAAAAACAAAGTCAACTTTTCATCTAAAACATTTAAAATTTAATTAAAGTAAACTAAAAAACTCAACATACAACAATTTTTTAAATACAAATTTTTTTTTATAAAACAGCAAATATTTTTGGACTTTGTGTGTATCAGAACACTTTCTAAATATAATTTGTATTTTAACTGTTTTTAAGAACACATTCCCACAAATCTGTACCTTTGCTATTGTTTTCAAGAACTTTATAAAGAAAAAACGCTATAGATTAAGAAATTTTAGAAATTTAGCCTTTTAAAACGGTACCAAATAAAAACATTTATATAATTTAAAAAAATCCTGAAAATCAAAAATTAGGGGGGATTTTTTTCTACTTTTTAATTGGGGCATTTTTACCTACAACCATCGAATATACACTAGTTTAAAAAAATCCAAAAATATTAGATCGCATTATTTCATTTTACTCAGCATCATTCAAAAATAGTTTAAAAGCTAAATTGATACAAGCTACAAAAATCTACAAAAAGTAAAATAACTGTTAACAAATTGCCTTTTATAATAACTTTTAAGGAAAAAAAGTCTCTATCAGAAAAAGTTATAGAGCTTCAACAAAAACTAAAAAATTTTAGAGCATAACTTAAGTTTTTTGAATACTAATTTGATGTATCCCCTACAGCATGCTCTATGGCATGGCAGGTTGGTTGAGATGATGGACATAGCACGGAAGCCTCTAGATTCGATTCCTCATCGATACGAATTTGTTCATAGTTTGACATAAGCGGTACATCAGTGCCTTGTCAATGAAAACACACCTGCTGCACCTTACATTTTACTAAAAATTGAAAAATTTGCTATATAATTAACATAAGAGAGAAAGGAAACAAAATAAACTAATAAAGCAATTTTCACTATTAAATGGAATTGTCTGTTCTCAGAATAATTTCAAAAAAAATAGGAGGCATAAAGAATTAGAGTTTATTTGACATTTTCAAGTTTTTATAAGCAACAAAAGCCAACCTTTTAGCTAGCCCTTATAATTAAAAAAATATTTAAATAACGGTCGACAGACATTTCGCCCCCTGACAAATTGTCTCATAGGCTATTAGTTTCATCCATCTTTGCTTATTATGTGTGTGTAAAATTATTAAAAAATTTTATATTCTTGTTTATTTTATCTCTATTAAATTATTTCAAGTTAATCAATTTATCTCTTAATTTTTTAGAATTGTCCATGAGACAAAATGTCTTATGAAAATAACGGGGCGAATTGTCCATGAAACAAAATGTCTTATGAAAATAATGGGGCCAATTGTCCATGGGACGAACTGTCTTATGAAAATAATGGGGCGAATTGTCCATGGGACGAACTGTCTTATGAAAATAATGGGGCGAAATGTCCGAGGACCAAACTAACATAAATCAAAGTATACGAGAAAAGAAAATCATTGCGTTTTTTTGAATATTTCTATCTACAAATAAAATCTGTCATAAATAGATCAAGTACATTTTTAACAACTGAAACATTTTGTTTCGATATTATATTTTTATTATAATAATCAACAAATTTTCTTAAAAAAAGTGATTTGATTATGTACAGTGTTACTTATAAAATTTAACAATCGAACATTATAAAAAATATTGCTGCTCAAATATTAAGCAAAATAGAGTATTCTTGCGTTTAAGGTGAATAGATAATCAAAATATTCATACCCAAATAACTATTTAAAAAATTTCTTGACTTGAAAAAATTAAATTTTCAAATGTTACAAAATGTAGCAAACGTAGTGATAAAGATTAAGTGACTTTTGTTGAAAAAATTCTTAGCGTGAGTCTAACAATATTCATTGATATAAAATTGTAACGAATGAAAACTATTTTAATTTAACTCTAAATGCAAATTAGACAGAAGCGGTGGTGTAGCCAAAAAAGTTGAAGGGGCACAATTTAAAAACAAAAAACTTGCGCAACATTATTTATACTTTCTTGACCCTTTCATTGGAGAAATTTTCAAAAAATTATATCGCACAAGATGCATGGGGGCACCATGCGGTACATAGGAGTGTGGGCACGGCCCCTCATGCCCCAGCCTAGCTACGTCACTGGAGAGAAGAGAGCTGAATGAGAGGAGAGCTTAACAAGAGAAGAGGGCTTGAATGAAAGAAGAGAGCTTGAGTGAATGATTGAGTTTTAGCAGAGAAAGCGGAAGAGAAAAACAGAGGAAAGAAATAGAATCACAGTGACAGAAGATGAGAAAATCTACTAGATCATCAACATGTGTTTGCTTAAAAATACTACAGAGGAGACACTGTGATAAATATTGCTTACTTATTGTGTGCATATTGAAGCAATGGATTATTATTATATAGCTCTCACGCATCGTCTGTAAAATATGTTCGATAGGAATTTCAGAGCAGCTTGGCATGATGTTTGATTGATTCGAAAGTCTGCATACATGTTTTATGAACAAGCAGCAACTCTTACTTATAGAAAATTATTGGGGGGCGAAGGTCATTTTCGCCCCCCCCCCCCCCCCCCCGGATGTGCGCCCCTGGTTAAAGTCTAATTTTTCTTCATAAGAACGGTTAAATTTTAGTGAGTGAAGATTCACTTTGAGCTATGAAGCTTTAAACTTCCTCATCTCTTTTATAAATTGTTTCCTGGCGTTGTGATATTGGCGTAGATATTACACTTTGGGGAGTGAGAAAAGTGACAGAGAAAATGTAACACAAGGGAAGATAGGCCAGCTAGAGAGAGAGAGAGCGGCTTATGCACAAAGAAATTACTTCAGAGATTTTCCGACTTCAGAGATTATCCGTCTACGCTTGACACAATGCTGTTACCACATTCAGATCACTCATGCACTCCTATATGGTAACCGAAAAAAAGGCTTTTACTTCATCATACCACTTTGCAGCAAAAGATAATTAGAGAAGCGTTATGCTGACATCGCTAAGCTGATAATTGCAGTTGTTGCAAATCATATTGCAGTGTCGTGTTAGTAGCTACTACTACACCACTACTAACACATGCATTAGAACAAGGAAGAACTGAATTCAATTAGGGTAGTTTCTAAGGATTGTAAAAAGTATAATAACAAATTGAAAAAGTTGCAGATTTTGGGATTAGCTATAATTTTTCGGTGTATGAGTAAGTATATACAAATCCTGTTTTCACTACTTCATTTGTTTGGTTCTGTTTTGTTTATTTTACTTCATTTTATTTTTCATTGTTAATCTTATTTTTCCTTGTGAAATGGTACAAATAATTGGAGGTTTCACATATTATAAAAAAAAAGAAAGTAAGATTTTTTCTTTTTATTTATGAATTAATGAATTGTTAGAGCTAAAACAACAAAAACAATGTTATGCACACTTCAAACTAGTAAAGTGTGTAAAGGTAAAAAATTAGAAATTATATAAATTAAAAACTGAGACAAAAGAATAGGCTTCTTTGTTTTTATGCAAATGTTTTGAGGTACGTAACTTTTGATTTCCATATCATTCATTTTATGTTAAGTGTTTTTAGCTATTGTTTGATGGTATCCCACATAAATGAAATTTTTGTGGATGGAACATTTCTACTAATTAGTTTTTTTATATTTACTTATTTATTAGGCTTATCCCAACAGTGAATATCACGGTTGTTTTTTTTTCATTATACTTCATCAATATATAAAAATTTAGTGAACTAAAGGTTTAAAACTAAATACTGTAAGAATGAAACTTTTCGATTTACAGTAAGACTTATTTTGTCTTTTGCGTTTCTTCCTCCAAATCAAGTAAAAGTTAAAATTTTATTTGGACTTTTATTGAGCATTAATAATTTTTGTGTTTAGGTTGATATTATTTATAGAAGAATTAAAGTTTTACCATTAGAAAAAAATTTTTTGAAAGATTTTTTTTAACTATTTTGCAAAAAACATGGTTAAAGTGCTTTCCTCCAAATATATGGAATGTTTTTGATAGAAAAGTTGGAACTAATAATCCCTGCGAGGGTTGGCATAATGGGTAATATTTATTATATGTCAAAAAAAGTTATGCATTTTTTCTTATATTTAAGCTTACGAAGTTCATTACCCGTTGAGCACCCAAATATTTGGAAAGTTGTTGAATTTTTTAAAAAAGAATAAACAAAAATAAGAAAATAAATTGACCTAATTGAATGTGGGAAAAGATTAGCGGCTTCAAAAGAAGATGAAGAAAATTTTTTAAAAGAAACAAAAAATGTTCTTTCCTATTTAAAAAAAGTTTCTTCATTAATAATGAAGTCTTCAAATAGAAGGAAATGAGTTTGATGAAATTAATTTTTTAAAAATTAACGCAATCATATTCCTTTTTCTATAGACTGTTTGTTAAAATAATTTCAAAATTAATAAAGTTTTATTTCATCTTTTAGATATAGTTGAAAATTTTATAGTGGTAAAAATTTTGTTGCAATTTATTATAAAGTTATACTAATTTACCCTATTTAATTAATTAAAAGGTAAAAAGTTTGATATTATGTATATATTTCATTTTTTAAAAGATATTTTATAAAATAACATTTGAAAAGATATATAATGGATTTTTTTGTTTTGATGTGTAAGAAAAATTGAAATAATTTTTTTAGAAAATTTTAGATATATGAAGATATGTTCTATGTAATTTGATATTTATGTAAATTTGTTTGCTTTATTTTTTAAAACTCTAAAATTTGTATTGATGTTGCATGCGGGCAAAAAGTCTGTTTATTGCTGCAGAGAGGTTTTGCATGCCTTAGGAGCGATGTAGCAGTAGTAT
>JAUIRK010000449.1:0-104249 GCA_030549495.1 Nectonema munidae
AATAGCGAGCTTACTCTAAAAATAGTCCCCCCCCCTACTCTCTCTGACTAAAGCCGAGAAAGCTCCCTTCCGACAAAAAATATAAACTAATAAAAACACTTACCATCTCTAACACACGGTCCTCAAATAGTGGCACTATTTATTTCCAATTTTCAAAACCTGAAGAAAAAGCACTAGCACATCAAACACTTAACAATAACGGAATTAAATCCGAAGATTTACCTATCCTCAAACCCCGTTTCCTACTCAGAAGCATACCTATAACCACACCACTTTCTTCTCTCTCTGCAACCATTGCTAATGAAAACTTAAACTTAAAAAATATTGGCACCCTTAATACAGTACGCCAAGCTGGTAACACAGGAACCTTCTCTTACAGTGCTATATTAGAACCTAGCAACCCTAACATTTTTAAACACCTACTTAAATCTCCTATACTCATAGTTGACCATCACATTCTCACTTTAACCTTAGCAAAACCATTACATCGCCAATGCCAGAAATGTCTAAAACAATCACTCAACAAATAAATGCAAAGTTGCATCACCAAATTGCGATCACTGCGGAAATCGAGGCCACTCTATATCGGAATGCATCTTCAAAAATGATTCCACAAAACTCATGCTTTAATTGCCACAATCACCACAACGCTACATCCAAACATTGCGAATTCAACACGCACAACACAACCTTCTAATAAGCAAATTCCTATGCTAAATTTTCTCTACATTAACCTCAACCACTCTAATGCCGCTTGGATAAACCTATATAACATTTTAATTTCAAACTTCTTTGATGTTATATCTATTAACGAATCATATCCAAACCTCTCTTTTAATATACCATATTATTTACTATATCATACGTCACCTTTATCCTGTTATTCAGCATGCATCTTCATAAAATCAACCGTTCACCACACACCATTATCACGATTCTCTTCCAACAATTTTTACTTTGTTCTTGTTCACACCAAACCTCACCCTCTTCTTTTCGCAACCCTTTACTCTCCTCCCTCACACCCAATAGCCATCCCCTCTGTTTCTCCCAATCACTAACAATTACAACATCCACACTCCCGTCTACACATCATTTAATTATCTCAACTGATTGCAACGCTCGATCACACATCTGGGACCACAAAGAAAATCCACGAGGACAAGTCATCAATTTCTTATGCTCGAACAACCTATATCTCGCTGATAACTCTAAAAACCCTACATACCAGCGCACTTGTAACAACGAACAATATACCTTTCACATTGACCTCACAATAACCACATCAAATACTCTCAATCTAATATCTAATTGGTCAATCTTCGACATCCCATCAGCTTCAGATTACTCCTTCATAACATTTCAACTTCACATAAACACTACAACCATCAAAAACTATAACAACACCATAAAAAAGAACACCATTCACTGGCTCACATATCTTAACAACTCACTCCCAACATTAACATCCCTCTCCTCCCCTACATACATCGATGAAGCGGCACTATCCTTCAATGATCATGTCTCACATTCCATCTTATCCTCCACTCCTATCAACACATTTCCTAAAAGAAAACATGCCTATTTCTCGACACCCTAGTTGACTGCATTAAAAAACAATCTGAAACGCATTATCAAAACCCTACGAAAATCTCCCATCCTCTTAATCATCTCCATCCATTCTACTGTTAAAAAAGAATACAAACAGGCAATACTTCAAGCTAAAAAGAACTCATGGGTAAAATTCACCAGCCAGCACTCAAACAACTCATGGAACATCATCAATAGGCTAACTAAAAAGAAAAAACCTTCTATTCTCCCCAAAACAATTCTTCCCTGCTCATCCGATCATACAACACACTACAACCCTCCATTTCTATCGACAATCTTTCCCCCCGACTCTCCCTCTTCTGATTTCCCCTTTCACCCACAATTCGAGAACACTCTAAAAACATCATTCACTCCATCCAAAACCCTACTTTTCCTCCAATCACCCTAAATGAATTAAACATAGCAGTAAACTCTCTTAAAACAAATGCTTCATCTAGCTTCGACCATATCTCACCGAAACATATTAAAAAATCAATACACATTCTAAACAAACATTTACTCCTTATTTTCAATGCATGCCTTACTCATTCACATTTCCCCAACGTTAGGAAAATCGGCAAACTCATACTCATTCCTAAACCCAATAAAGATTCAAGCCTGATTCAAAATTGGCGACCAATCACTCTACTACCCATACTAGGCAAACTTTTCGAAAAAATCATTCGCAAAAGTCTAATCCACTATATCATATTCCGTAACCTCATCCATCACACGCAATTTGCATATCTTCCCAACAAAAATACCGAAACAGCAGTATCTCGTCTCACCGCCTACCTTGACTCTTCCCTTTCTACTCAGAAAATTTCTTCTACAATCTTCTTAGACATAAACAACGCTTTCAACTCAGCCTGGCATCCAGCCATCATCACTAACCTTGCATACAAATCATTTCCTCCTTACATCATCAAATTTATAAGCTCATACCTTTCAAATCGCTGTCTCATTTTCCGACATCGCGCTTCCCTTTGCATCCATAAGCTAACCCTTTCGACTATCCAAGGAGGATGTCTTTCCGATATCCTCTGTCTAGTTCTCATAGACCCGCTTCTCGATCTAATCTACAACAACACTGATTTCTCCTAATGTTTTTCAGACGACATATTATTCACCTTCACCAGTAACTCTCAACAAGAAAACCTCACCAAATCCTCTTCATTTCTACTAAGGCTACAAGAAAGAGCAAACACACATAAGATATTCTTTAACTCCAGCAAAACCAACCTCATTCACTTTACACGCAGACACATAGAACATTTACCCCTTCATTTAAATACCTCTACTTCTATAACTGCCTCAAAGACTATCAAATATCTAGGACTAAACCTTCAGTCCAAACTAAAATTTTCAATACACTTTAAAAAAATATACCAAAAACTCTCAGTCACCCTTTTTTTACTTAAAAGCGCTATCTCTTATAAATGCGGCCTCCGTCCCAAACACACCAAATACATATACTCATCCTTAATCCTACCAGTAATTCAATACGGAATTCTTTCCTGGGGCATCTCCTTAAAACACCCCAGAACCATCCATTTTCTTAAAAAGATACACCGTCTCTGCCTACTTTGCATCACCAATGCATATCGTACTACTTCCAGACAATGCCTAGAAATTCTAACTAACACCCTACCATTACAACTTCAACTTAAAAAAACTATTATTTAGCGCTTTATCTTGACATACAACAACTTAATTCCCCCATTTCATCCGATCACACCCCACCACAATACTCCATCCTATTCTTTCTACTCACATCTATTAGCAAAATACCCACCAAATATTGCCAACTACCTAGTTCATCACTCGATACACCCATCTCTTTTAACTCACCCATCTGCACAAAACCCATTCAAAATATCTATATGCAAAAACAAATTTTTTGCAAAACAATCAATTTCATACCTTCGCTCTACCTCTTCATCAACCTCCCTACGTATCTTCCCAGACGCCTCAAAGAAGTCCCTAAGTACTTCCTTTGCTTACGCTTTTTTCAAAGGCTCTTCCACTAGCCCCTTTTACACACATCGCTCCCGATTAAATCCTCTACTCTCAATCTACGAATGCGAGATCTTTAGCCTTTTACACGTCTGCACTACGATCACTAACAACATTAACCACCTCCTTCCCCACTTTACTACCATCCATTTCTATACCGATGCATAAATCATAATACACGATCTATCTCTATCACAAAACATCCTCTTTCCCTCCTTTCAACTCGCCTCCTCCCTAATCAATCTAACAAAACATTTCCACATACACCTATGTTGGTGCCCTGCTCACCTAAACATACCAGAAAACTCCCTCGTAGACTACTTAACCTCAAACTTACATCTAACCTCCCACATCCCTCTCAACTCCCTACCTCTCAAAACCTTTCTAACGCACATTCACTTATCCTCTTTAGAAAAATGGCAGATGTCCATATCTTCATCTCAAAATGCACTAATCTCCTCTTTACCACAAATCAGCACAATTCACACAACTTTCAAAAACAAAAAATTTACACCACCTCGTTCAACCATTCGTTGGCTATCAGGCCACTGCCCATGCAAAGCATATCTCTTTCGAATTAAAGTAAGCGAAAATCCATACTGTCGTTTCGGATGCGACACAATAGAAACGCCATACCACCTCATCTTCACATGTCAAATCTTCTCTTATCATCGCCAAGATATTTTATTTCGTTGCCTTTCTTTACTTAATAGATCTCCAACAACACTCTCAGATCTTCTGTTATACGCAACACTACTAAAATCCCTAGCACCCCTCATTGACACCATTGAAACAACTCTTACCACCGTTGATAACCCTATAACAAACTAATCTGTTTTTCTTTTCTATTTTTAGAATAAAATCTGTAACTCCTCCCTATCTCTACCAACATCTGCATCCTCCTTAGCCAACTCTCAAGCTTACGCCAGCATATCAGCACACGCTGGAAAGTGCTTTGAAATCTACCTACCTACCTACACAAATAATAGGGAATTTTCAATAATACAAAATTTCAAATTAGGTTTGGGTAAAAAGACAGGTTTATTTCTTTATTGCATTCTTTTTACTAATTCTATTCTCACTAGTTAGTTTTTTAGAAGCCACATACAAATTAATTAATTAATTTTATCTTTACCCTGAATTTTCTTCTAAAAATATCTTCAAAGTTCTGTTCTTTTCAATCTACTGTAATGTTAGCTATATTTACAATATTAGTTCTAGATTGCTATTCTTACTTTTTATGTTGTGGATTTAGAGTGTTGATGAAGTTATTCTCTCTTAAAATTTTCTCCTTTTTTTTGTTTTAAATAATTATAAATTCTATTTTAAAAATGGTAAAATATTTTATTTTATTTAATCGTGCAAAGTAGATATAAAATATTCGTATTATAAATTCTTTATTTTCCTTTATTAAAATTGGTAAATTTTTCTTAGATAGTTAATGTTTATCATTTTTACCACTCGCTCTTGTTTGAGTAAGAGCATCTCAAAAGTCATAATTGTAGTCTGACTTACAGCCGAGTTGACGGAAAAACGGCTAATTATGACCCCCAATAAGCACAAAATGCACTTCTTTATCACTTATTTTGCATTTTTATTGCAAAAAATAATAAGCTTGTATATTTTGAATAATGATGCCCGCGCTATTCCAAGCTCATCTTCCAAATCTCAGTATTAAAAAAAAACATTTTATTTTTGAACTAGAAAAAACAAGTTTTTTGTATGTTCATAATTGTAAAAAAGGGAACAAATTATTCGATATAAAATGGGAAAAAATCCTCTAATGAAAACCTTTGAATTTTAACAATATAATAGAGCAGACATTATGAAAAACAATGAAATATTCAAGGAGAATCAATAGTAGATACAAAAACACTTTGTAAAGTCTATAAGCAGATGATGTATGTATATATGTTAGAGAAATAAGAGAACAATACTGAAAGAAGAGAGTTGATTTGCTTGCTCGTTATTTAATATCAGTTGAGACAATTAAGTTACCGGAAAAACTATTATCATAAGAAAAATGTTATCAAGAATAGATGAACTGGTTTTATGCGCACTTGTGGTGTCAAAGTTTTTCTGATTGAAATTTAAGCATACATCAAATTTAGAAATGGTCATTGGAATTTATTGCTCACCTTCTTGAGTAAGTTAATATTTGCCTATTTTCTGCCCCTCCCCCTTTCTATTGCCAACCAATCTCAACTTTTATTTTATAGAAAAAATTCTCTCAATTCTTTTGAAAATATTGAGATTAAAACAATTCCAAGATTCAACTTCTTCTATTTCGTCCTCTTCATCATCCTTTTCTTTTTGTGAATTCATTGAATCTTCAGGAACGCAGAATGATGAATGTTTGTTTTTCCCTTGAACAGAATACTTCAAACACTTTACAAAACTATGATGTTCCATAAAAGTTATTCCTTTAGCATCGATTTTCTGCAAAGAAGGGGCAAAACTCAACAAAGTGTTTACTCAATCCAAGATTTTTCATGTGCTGAGCTTGAAATAATGAGCGTTTTTTATTTTTATGCTTTCTTTTTCAAGCGTTTCTATACGTTTTTTGTTTCACTGAGCCCAGTATCTTTTGAGATACAAACATAACTTGCTAGTTCTTTATCAATGCTTGCTATTTCATCTTTTAATTTATTTTGGGCGTAGGCCTTATTATTTTGTTGTCAGAAATCAGAAGATGCAGAAGTTTTTGGAGTTGTTTCTAAAATTTTTAAAGTTTCAGATGATTGTGTGACTACTATACTATCTGGAGTTTTACTAGAACTTTTTTTCAAAATCCAACTTGTTACTAGAGATTTATTTGTGAGCTCTTCTCTTGCCAAATCTTCAATTACCTGCCCGTATGTTTTTATATTGTTCTTTATCTCTGACAATAACAAATTACATTTTTTTCTGAGATAAACATTTTGACTGCTTCAAATTTCATTTTGAATGCTTTCAAAGTTTTTTCAAACAAAGCTTGATACCTTTTGTCGTTTTCATTTACAAAATTTTTATTCATATGAAAAACAATTTTGATAAAATAGTAAAAATTAAATTAAAACATTCCCAGCTTTACGTAGATGAAAAATAATATGGTAAAAAAATGAATGAAGATAAAAAGTTCTGCCAATCAATAAACAAAAACTTAAACTAATCAAAGATTAAATTAAAAAAAACTTTAATACACACATTTTAATTTTATAAAAAAAAATTAGATTTTTTTTTTGAAAATTTAATACGCCGCAAAAAAATCAAAAAAAAAGTATCCAAATTTTATGAGTAATATGTCATTTTAAAGAGAATTTACACTGATTACAAAAATGTGTTTAGATTTTAATTTACTATTTTTTAAAATAATTTTTTACTCTTTCAAACTGAAAAATGGCAATTTTTACAAATTTAACCTTGAAAAAAATAAAGAAATATTTTGATTTAATAAAATTGAATAACATATTTGAAATCAGCATATTAAACTCTATCAAAATAAATATATAAATGTGCAAACTCAATCTAGTTTGATGGCTCAACTGTCTAAGAAACAGCAATAGTTAAGAGAACAGGATGGTTTTAGGGATGTGTGATCCCATATACAAATTGATGTAATTCAAATGTCACTAATTTTATTTTAACTTTTTGAAAATTATTTAATTTTCGTTCATTTTCAACTTTTTTCAACCCCCCTCCCTCCCTATGTCAACTCTTGTCAACTTGATTCTTCCCCCTCCCTCGTGGTGTTGACGTAAATTGTGAACGACCTCTAAGAGAGAAAACACCAACATTAATTGAGATATCATTAATCAAGGAAGTTATCTCATCGAAATTTTTTAAAAGGCTTCTGCAGTTGAACTTAACAAATAGTTATTCGTGCATTTCTTATTTAAATCCGCAGGTGTGTAGAAGTCAAAGCCACAATTAGTGTTCAATAGTAAGTTTTTATCAACATTTAGAAACGGATTAAATAATTTGTTGGTCATGATCAGGGATCGGCAAACTTTTTTTACCCGTCGACCCCTTCATAGAACATTTGTCTTCACATCGACCCCCACCCCACATAGAAATGTTTCATGAAAGCATTAATCAATTTCAACAATTAAGAGAGAAATAGAAACCAAAAATGTTTCATATATCCTACACTATACAATGTCCTAAACTATGTTTTAAAAGAAAAAGAAGATTTATTACTACTATAAAGTAAAAAAAGTAAAGAACAATTTGGTAAGTTTTTCTATCTTATCGACCCCTAAAGATCTGTTATGGACTCCCAGGGGTCGATATTGACCCCTTTGCCGACCCCTGAAAAAATAAAGTTAAAACCAAAGGTTATTGTTATTGTAAATGATAGTATTATTTTTAATAAATTCCCTAAGTGGAATTAGATATAGGGTATTTTTATCAAAGGCATTGTGATTATATGAGGGATGCTTACACAGAAAACAATAGATGCATTAATGATTTTCAGCATCCTTACTTTAACACACAGGAATTAAAAGAGTGGTTCCCAGAACAAAACTGGCATGCAGGCATTTTCTTGCATGAAGAAGCGATGTGCCCATATTGACAACAATCAAAAATCAAAAACTCGATGACAAAGATATAAAGTATCATCATTGGATTTAAGGAATTTCTTTATTTCAGGATCAACTACAAGAACTACGATTTTTTTATTTAAGTTTGTGTTAACTTTGGAAGAGAATACTTTCAAAACTTTTTTATCATTTATAAAATTCTTTATGTACGTCTTTTTATCAAGAGTTCATCGTGATTTAAATCAGGATCAATGTTTTTTAACATAATTTTTGGGAAAAAACTAGGATTTTTGTTGATATGGGTAGATTTGTTACAGCTAAATTTATTTTCTAATGTTTTTTTGCAGATTGCATGGAGCAAGTATCAGGGAAAAAATATTTCAATGATTATTCATTGTTGTATAGCTTAGATATTTTAATATGGGAAAGAGCATCATTATCAGAAAAAACCTGGAATTCCATTTTTTTCATCAATATTGTCAAATTTGACGTTAATATAATTGTTTTTTTAAAAACATCCGAATAAGATGGTATTTTTTTGGAGACGCTATCATTGTTATTTTTTCCACCTAAATTAAAATTATTATTAACATTCAGAGAGTCGTTAACGCGAGGAATCTTTTCAACTTTTTTAAATTCAAGTAAAGCAGTGCGAACATGGTCACTATTTGTTTGTATATTTTCAATTTTAGAATCTATATTTTCAGAATTATTGATATGATATTATTTTAACCAGAGAAGATTTAATTTCCTTTTTAGTAGAAGAGTCAACCTTGCGTAACAATTTTTTTAAGCTGTCCAAACATTCCATTAGAACAAAGGAAAAATAAAGAAATTTCAATTATTAGAAATATGAAGAATTCACTTGCTAAGAAAATTTATAAATATCCATTTAAAAAATTGAGAAGGAACTTACTAAAAAAACTTTCTCCGCAATAAATTCTTCACTCTTCCTCTGTTTACTTTATGCACCAATTTAATGATTAACGTAGATCTTTATTCTCTTTATTAATTAATCTTTATTTTCTTAATCTACAAAAATTTGAAAAATACTATCAATTTATCAAAAACTCGTTTATAATTTCGATTAGTAATCTGGCGGTCTCAGAAGACTTATTAATTCAAGAAAAGTTTATTGATTTGATTGATGATTGAGCAAGTGCAAAAACATATTTTTTGTCAAATGTTTCAGCGATTTTTCGATTGAAATGAGAGAGTCCTATGGAGGATGTTGCAAAGATGGCTGTGAAATCTCTGATTCGATTTGCCATTACATATGAGTGTGAGCAAGCGTTTTCCATGCTACTTGCCATTGAAACCAAATCCCGAAACAGATTGGAAGTGAGTGATCATATGAGAGTTGCATTGTCCAAAACAGCCAAATTTAGATAAATTTGTTTAGACTAAGAAGATGCATCCATCCCATTGCGATTGATTGGATTGTTCAGACAATTTTTGAATAAACAATGATGTCCATTTTTAGTACAGTAGTTTATATGTTGATTTATTTTTTTTAAGTTGGACGGCTTCTTATTTGTGTCTACCTTATCGCCAAATTTGGGGTCGGTGGCACTTCAAATTTAAAATTAGAAGATTTTTTTTTAAATGAGACCCCGATCTATTAAAAAAATTTTAGGCAGATTGTAAAAACATTGCCAACTTTTCTAAGAAATATAAAAAGAACTTATATCTATTCTAAGGATACTGATGCTATATATTCGATTTTTTGAATAAAAGACTTGGTTGTTTAAATTAGCCCCGTCGCCCACTTTAAGTATGGAGGGGAAACTGATTTTAATGTTGCCGGGAATTGACGGGCTTGGTTATAGTAATTAAAACGGATAAACATATTAAATTATTGAGTTCTTATATAATATAAAAAATATGTTCTCTGCTCAAAAATTTATCGACTCTTGATGAAATTACTTTATACATTACTGCTACTGATCAAGTATAACCCTAACAGTGGGTTTCCATAATTTTACACATTAAAGCCCATTTAGAAATTTTGTTTAACACTTGTCAATCAATTATCTTGCAAATTGAGGAACATATTTGAATAGTCAAAATCAGGAATGTAGTGTCTGAATTATTTTTTATTCAGACTTTTAAATTTAAACTGAAAAAGGACGCAACTAAAGGAACAAATGGTATATAAAGTCACCACAAATTGCAGTAATCATATAGGGATTTAAAGCGTGTAAAAGATGTGAAAGAAGTTCACAAAGCTAGACGACAAACAGGATGAAGTTTTCTAATGTTTTGCAACTACATGAATTAGACTCGTCTATCAGTTTAACTTTGATTGGTAAAAATCGCAATCATTACCTTCAAGAGTAGATGCGTATATTTAATATATACGGGGAACGTGAGTTACAGGGTATAGCCAGTATGCATTTATTTGAAGAAGTTATAAGTCCTGGTTAATTTGCCGGTTTGCCGCTGAAATTCAGTTGATTGCAGAAGACGAAGAATTAGCTATGGTTGAAAGTTTCACTTCATTTAAGCTGCACTTGGATAACTTTGATTCCTGCGCCAACTCCGAGGTTCCTTCGATCTACGCGTACGACATCAGTGATCCGGATGCTTCTTCATTCAGTGCGGATGCTTTGGATGCGAGCAGTATTGAGCTCAATCTCTCTCATCACCACCAACCCTTTTCATCAGTTAAACTCTGCGCTTCCTCACAAATCAAAAATAACTCCACTCTTTCTACTGGTAGTGCCTGCATTCTATATTTATATATAAATATATTTGTTCTAATATAGAGTGCTGCAAAAATTGAATAAAGATCCTTTTTCTCTGTTGCCTTTTCTTTGAAGCCAAAGAATAAAAATTTTCTTTGTGTAAGACGAATAAGTATTAAAAATGAAATTCGATGAATGATTTGTTTGACTTTTTTTGTATACATCATGATGACTTCGATAATGCGTTGAAAAAGAATGAACATTTCGATAATTTCTACTGAAATTGGCGAATGGACATATTACATTGAAACCTGTTTCATTTTCATGACATTCTTTCAGAAATCATTCTCGAAATGGCCTTATTTTAAAACTGCAAAAATGATTTGGAGAGAATTATTCTAAAAATAAATATAAATACTAATAAGATTACAAGTTTTTTGTTGAATATATATTGCTAAAACTCAAACCCAATAACAGCTGATTTTAAGCGAAAACAAAATCTAAAATTTTTTATTATAAAAGAAACTTGTTTCATTTAATGTTTTACAAAATTAGTTAACAATTATTCGAAATATTTTATTGAAAATCTTAACCCATTGCTTAAAAAAAGTTAAAAAAAAATTTTTTTTTTTGGAATTCAATGTTGTAAAGATAAAGGCTTACTCCACTTTAAAAATAAAAGTGGAACAGAACAAAAACAATTTTTTTGATTCAAGAAAAAAAAATTATTATCTTTTTTTGCTAATTTAATTTACCACTAAATTTACTCTTTTATAAATTAAAACATTTGTATTTATTTCAATTTTTTTATTAATCTTTATAGTTAATATTTTGTACCAAAAAACTTTGTTATTAACAGTAAAACAATTTTTTGAAATATTTTTGTATGAATAAACAAATTGAACTATCTTTGGATACTTCTATTTTGCTATATGTTCAAAATAAAAATACTATATATAAGCATTACGTAGAAAAACAAGCTTATAAATTTTTTCTAATCTATTAGTAAAGGCCAATTTTTACTCTGAGTTTACTATTCAAACCAGTAATAATAATTACTAATGTGTTTTCTCTGTGTTATTTTCTCCATATTGTAATTTAAAGGAAAATAAATTAAAAAATAGTTTAAAAAGAGAATATGAAATTTTGCAGTATATTTCGGAACGACATCGTTCCTTTTTGGAGCAATTAAAGAAAAATGTGAACAAAGATAATATGTAGCTTGTTAAAACCATATTAACACTGGTTATAAAATGTTTATTCAAAATATTTATATAAATTTTCAATATTATTCGAATAATGCAACTAAATTCACAAATTTTCTATTTCTTTAAACTTTTTAAAAAAGAAATAAGTGTATCCCTTAGTTACCTTTTAATTTCACTAATTTAAACTGCTAAATGAAGAAAATAAGTTTCAATCTCATTTTATATTTCGGATTATCAATTTTCAAACAGAAGAGTTGAGTTATATGAAACAAGTTGTTTAACTGAAGAATATTACAGAGTATCTGAAGATAAAGTTGAAAGATGCAATCTTACCTAAATTTTGCTATCAAATATCCAAATCTTATGAAAAAAATTGATTTTGGTGTGAAACATTATTTTATTTTAAGTAGTCGAAAAGAAAAAAGCTCTAAACAACCTCTAATTTCCAAATATTTTAAAGCTTAAAAGATTAAGACCCAGTTTTAACAGGAAAATAGTTTTCATTTATTCCTTCTAAATTCCATTTCGATAGCGGCGCTTACTGATTATTATCTTTGCTTGATTGCATAATCAAAATGTTAATTAATTATTTATAAGGTAACACTTTTAATCAAAATAAGAATTTTATCATTTATACAATAAACATTATGGAAGCCAATTAATTATCTATCTATCTTAATTTTTATATTTTGAAAAAAAAATTCAAGAAAAAATTGGAAGATATTTCATTTTGTTACTTTCTAAAAAAAAGTTGGCTACTCTTTCAACTATAATGTATCGGTGAAATTCTACGCTCCATTTTTAAACATTCTTCAATTTATTTGCTTTTAACCCATTTAAGGCCAAGCAAAGCAGACGATATTTAAAAAAACGCAGACGATTTATATTTAAAGTCATTGAAAAAAGCAGACGAAGATGAAATTACCTATGTTCCAAAATAGGAACATTGGTCGTAAATGGGTTAAATGATTTTTTTTGGAAATAAAAACGAGCTTATGATTTCTCAAATCCTTATAATTTTATATTTTTCCCTCTTTTCCTCCTTCTTTTTAGTTTCTTCATCGAATGTGGCTGTGTCAACATCTCCAACATCTCTTATCGGCTCTTCATCCAATTTTTGGCTTCTTACCGGAAGTCACTCTGACGACTTTGATGATCCTCTTAATGACATTGCTCTAACTGCGAATTCCATATGCTCTGATTCTTCCTCCGAATTAAAAGATGACTTATCCCCTCAGCAGTTCTCCATTTGTATCTCTTCTATTTTTTATATTACTTTTTTGAACAAGATTAAGACATTTTTCGTCGTAGCCGGTAAATTTCTCATGGTGAATTCGCTGAAAGATAAATAATTTTTAAAAGTTTATAGCGTTTATTTTATAATAACCTTTTTCAACAGTATAATATTAAGAATTAATCAAAACCTAGCAACATAAAAAATTCCACCTTCATTAGAAACTTTAATTTCCTTAAAAAGAAAACGTAAAATTGAACAAATATTTATTCGTTGTTGTAAAGCCGGCTAGCTTGCTGGGAAAGTAGCCGCAAACCCCATTATTATTATTATTATTATTATTAATATGTGCCTGGTAATTGTGCCGAAATAGGTGTGTCAATGTCATCTGCATTATACAATCTGGAATCATTACTTAGATGCCAGAGCATGTGGACATGAGGAAGTCCTCTTTTTTGGAACTCAATAGCATCTACATGACCCATTCTTTAAGTCGTTCTTAAAGAAACCTAACATGGATGATAGAAATAACAATAATAACAAGTATAGAAATAAAGATAATGATAAAAGTATATACTTGCACAAGTATGTGTACCGAAATAAACCCAATGCGTTAAGAAGAGCCTGGGATCGCATACAACCTAGTGTAGAACGAATAAGTGAAATGTATGAAAAGAAGAACACATACCTTACTCCCCTGATGATAGCGTTTGAGAACAACTCGAACATATCAAAAGCATAAGACAATCTGAGTGGAAATTGAAAAGGAAGATTTGTATCGTTAGGAGATAGGGGAATTCTAGGAATCAAGACATTCTTTCCACAGTTTACACCAGTAAGAATTTGACAGTCAATTGTATTATCCATTAATTTAGATATTTTAAGACACGTTCCATTTCAAAGACCATCTTTAAGGCTAGGATTTCGAAGAAGCATCACGATACATCCTACTTTTAAAATAAGCTTATGTTTTGGCATACCAGATGGTGTCAAAGAAAGGTTCCCATTTTTGGCAAAAATCTATCAAAATTTTCATGGGGTAAAATTGACGTCATTTTTAACGCCAAAAAGTAAAAATTAAAAAAAAACATGAAAACTGAATATTTTTCAAAAATTTAAAATATTACAATAAAATATCATTCATTCTGCATCCTTTCATAAAAATATTAGAAAAAAATAAAAAAATTTTTTTGAGCAAAATTTGATCAAATATTTTCCTGATTCGCTTACAATCTTTATATATTAGAAGATAACATGCTTATATAATTGGATTGATCATTTTAGCTAATCTTATTTTGGTTCGGCCAATTTTTTTTGTAAGCTGGAATATTGAAACATCCTATTTATATAATTTTGCCCATTCATTTAAATGATAAATGACATCAGATAAAATATCCTTGTATTTTCTAAAAAAAATGGGTTGGTGATGGAGATTATTTAATCCCCTTCTAATTCCGTTTTGTTCACTTTTTTCTTCTATGATTTAGAGTTTTTTTTATCGTACTTTTATTTTTTCTTTCAGTAAATTGTCCTCCAAATACATCCTCTAATCTTTCATCTATTTCTACCGAAGAGACCCTCAAGTTGACAAGATTATTGGGTGATATTCCTGCGTATATAAGCATTTCCAAGACGTCTCCATTGACTGTAATCTTATTTGCCCTTTTCTTATATACTAATATTTTTCTTGGAAAAGTAGTTAGATATTTTTTTCCAAACTTAAGTCTAGTGAAGGGGGGTCAAACTGAAATTTTTAGGGGCCTGCTTTGGGTAGATAAATCGGATTAGACGTCGAATTTTTGTTAACCAAAAATTATTATCAGTTAATCTTCATCTATTCTATGATTTAGTCATGTTCATAGAGTGAAAAATACTTTTCTTGAATAACCAAACAAATAATATTTTTGCCGCAAAAATGTTCAGTTTCGCGTATTTTTTATGCTTTCCAAAAAGAATCTTAAAATGAATCTAGTAAAAATACCTATTTTTATACCTTAAATAACAAAATCATATATTTTTATTTTTTTTAAAAGTCATATTTTAAAGTCAAGAAAAAAGTCAGTATTTTACAATAAAAATAGTAAATTAAAATAATATTTAATTGTTACTGCTCTTAAATGTCGCAAAATCAATTACATTTTAACTTAATGTTACTCCAATTCTGACCAATTTAATCTAAATTAATGCTAATTTATTCTCAACGTTTGTAAAAAATGGTACGTTATTGATTATTTTATGGTCTCCGTCGTGAAGACTTTTTTTAAGTAAACCATAAAAATATGGTACCTCTATAAATCCATGTCAAAATGTTTAATTTGTTGTCTTGCGATTTTTAAGCTGCGCTGGCTTCTCCAAAATTACGAAGCTTGCAGTGGGCACAGTTTGCCTCGTCGAACTCTCTACTGTCATTATCTGCATCACTGCTCCAATAAAAACTTGAATCCTCTGAACTCTGCCATTTTCGGCAAATTACTACGCACCGTCTTCCTTGGCTTGAAAACAAGACGTCTTGGCACCAGGTATTGAATATCAAAATTTTCTCATTAATGACTTTTATTCTAATGAATTTACTTTGTAAATCTATGATTGAATAATTTTCAAGAGATTATTTCTAGGATTTAAGTTTCTTGGCTAGTCTAATAATACTACTACACTACTAATATATTAAGATATAAAGGTAAAAGTAAATGTACCTTAGAGTGTTTCATCGGCAAGTTGCAATTGCACCGCTCGTGTCGAATTATGAGCAAAGAAAAAGCGGCGTGATGTGGGGTCGACCCGCGATCTTCTGTTATCGAAGACAGATATCTAACCAACCTTACTCGCGCTTCCCTATATAAACAAACCACACGACTAACTTTAAGACATACTTTGTCACAAGAAGCATTATTCTTTAAACACATGTGATAAAATCAGGGTTGCGTATTCAGAAGAAAATACTTGAAAAAAGCCTACTCCTACTCGAATTACCCCAAAACTTAATTAATTTAGCGCCAGCTCTTAACTAGACTTACTTGGTTGAGACCACTTGACTTCCACTAAAAAGATGCCCATCATATGCTTACAAAAATATAACCATTTTTTCATTATTTAAAAAACCAGACTTCGACTTCTAAATTTTATTACATACCGAGTGAGATTCTGACTTCGATTTCTATCCCTTTAAAATCTCTCACTCCGACTCTTCAACTGTAGATAGAGCTTCTATCTTCATCAGTAAAGAAACTAGAGTTAAATTCACGAAGAATAAATGAAGGAGAATATAAAAGCTCGGTGGTGTTGTGGTGGTGCACGCTGGATGCGGATCATGAGGTCTAGAGTTCAAATCACAGTCAAATGAAATTATGTTCACGAAATTATTTCCAAAAGGCAGCATAGAAATGTAAATTTCGTCCTTTCTTTTAATTTGAATTGATAATCGTATTTTGTAGAAACTTATTTTCTTCTTTTTTTATCATTTTGGATTTAAGTATAATGTATAATACTTCATCGAAATTACAGTGTGTGCTTTTTGAATTATTTCACTCTCAGATATTGAGTATAATCTAAGGTTCTGGATTTCTCTGTTTTTATGGATTGTTTAGTTTTTCCTGTATAGTTCCTTTTTTAAAGGATGTGTAATAACGGAATCATTGTGCATATAGAAGAATCCGGACTCACCTATTTTATTAGGAAGTTAGAATAATATTAGCGTTTAAAATATGGTAATATTATTTTTAGTATAAAAATTGCCCTTTTCTTTCATGTATTTGCTATTGATTATTTATGTAATGAATAAACATTTTGTTCATCAATTTTTTCAAGTCTATGTTTATCTGGCTGATGATTTAAAAATCTCACATCTCAGTCTATACAGTACTCTGTGACAGCGGCAAGAATATAAAATACTTAAACATATTTTAAAATATATAATATAAAAATACTTAACATAATTTTATTTTATATTAATTTTAAAAATCAAATATTGATATTTTTTGATATTTTTTTTAGTTCGTTTGGGAAATCTTCAAAAAATATGCCCCTTGTTAGTTAGCATCTGAAAGTAGATCAAAATATAAATTTCTTAAAAAAATAAAAAGAACAAAAAAATTGACTTTTGTTTAATTTAAACTTTTATACGAAATTTAATATAAAAAAAATGAGTATTGACATGTTTAAGAAGAAGAATCTGGCTTTATTGGCATTCAACTCTACCCGGTCAACGGTGTTGAATACAAGAGAAATGAAGAATTTAAATACTATTGATAACGTCAAATGGACACATTTTGAAGTTTTTAGCTCCATATAGTTACATGCTAAATCCAATTGAGCTGGCATTTTCAAAAATTGGGTAAAACAAGATTTATTGGTTACAAAACAGGTTCTAAAATTGTTGTTTTAGTCACAGTCCAATCAATCACGCTACAAAACGTTATTAAAGAAGCAGTTTTCTCAATTAACAGCGAAGAAGGTAAAAGTTATATAAGACATGCTCTGCGTAATATACAAAAAAGACAGATGGGAATTGCTATTTATGTCATGAATAAAGATATTTTGTTTGTTTTGAAAATTACACTTGAAATAATTAAATACCACATTAAAACTAGTGTATAAACCATGTGAATTTTTTGAGAAGATTTTTACATTGAGAAAATATATAAAATTTAATATTCTGGGGGTAAATTTCATGAATGATAAATATTGGATTAGATGATTATCACTGTATGTAATACTGCTCATTCAGAACCACACTTCAGAATATTTGTGAAAAAATTGAAAATCAAAAAAGACAATTTAGAATTTAAAGAAGACATTTTAGAACTTAAAATGGTATATATACTTAGAACCAGGGCTACCTATTCTGAGGGCAAAATTTCCTTCTTCGCACTCCTCCTACCCCGATTCCCAATGCTTACACAAATTTGGCTCTAATTCCTATTTTTTAATTATTTTTATTCAGATATAGTTTGAAAATTTGTAAGTTAGAACCAAGAAACGTCTTTAGTTTCCTTTTATGAACAAACAATGTTTACACTTCATACTTATCTAAAATATTATTTAAACAAAGGGCATGCACTGTATTGCTCATAATGTCAAAAAAATACCCGCTTTCATTGATTTTTTTAAATTAAAAATATATATCCATATTTTCACATTATGCGCCTGTGGCGTTGTGGTTGGACCACAGAAATTTCATTCCAAAGGTCTCGGGTTCGATTCTATTTTATTAAAAAGTTTAAAATAACTATATTTCAATTTAAAAAACTAAATGTAATCAATAAAATATTTTTTTTATAGTTTTTTATTTGAAATATTTTTTGCATATATTTCAATTAATAATATCTTCTTTTTTTTTACTATTTTTTCAGTAAAAATTGTCATTTTGTGAAAACTTTTCTACCAGCTTAAATTTAATCATATCAATACTTTCCAATAACTCAAAGTACATGAACGTGAAACGTGTAAATGTTTTAGAAATGATAAATTAAAAATATACGATTTTAATGATAACCATTCTTTTTTAGTTTATCTTCAATTCAAATTTGTTTTGCAATTTTTTAAGTTAAAGTAAAATTATTCAAATTTAAAATTCTATTTTTATAATTTGAAGTTTAGTTTTTTTTTAATTTAAATTTAAGTGTTTTAATTTTTAGGGTGAAAATGTGTAGTTGAATAAACTTACTTTTTTAGTATTTCTGAGCTTAACGGGCTAAATTTTTCAATATACAAAATTTAAATCCATATTCCTTTACCTCTACCGCATTCTGTTGTGTTTTTTTAAATACTTTTAAAAATAGATATTTATTCTAGAGGAAATTCGAAGTATCACTATCATGGAATTCGCATAAAATCTTCCTCATCTCTTAATCACATTAATGAAGAAAATCTTGCCAACATTCTGCTTAGATTACAAAAAAATTGCAGTGATGCTATACCAGCATCTTCCTCTTCTTCGTCTAAAGTCTTCTCGGGCGATAAAGCTGCTAATCCAGATCAACAACATCCTCTCATCACGGCGAATAGGAGATTTGCTCCCGAAAATAGCGTGCCATTCTCTTACTCCTCCAATAAAACTTTTTCATCTAGAAGTGTAAAGTCTGGGTGAGTATAACTTTTGCTGAGCTTTTTGGTCTGGGTATAAAAACAAATTCAGTTGTGAATAAGGAGTCTCCATGGCACAAGCGATAGGAGAAAACGATTCTATGCACTTCCTATCCAGCTAACTATCTTGAATTATTACCTAAGTGCTGATAGATTAAGTTAAACGACATTTCCAATACATATCTATAATAATTTATTATAAGAAGAATGAAAAAAAATTTGATGTTCTTGGTTAAATGCATAAATATTAGATATAGTGTGGAAAACATTCAACATTAAACTCATTGAAATATTTCATAATCAAAAAATGAGGATTGAGTAGAAAAAAATCTTTAATGAATTGAGGAAAGTCTAATAGAAGATGCAAAAAACCCCTAAAAATATGTTCCTTTGACTAACATAGAGAAGGGATTAAATTTAGAATACGCGTACCCACCTTTAATGACGCCTGGTGCGTGTGCTAATTTTGCCGCTTCCCAAAAATTCAAATAACACTTCAAAATGCAGGTATATTGGTACGAAAATTGGAACAAAAAGTGTAGCCAAGCATCATTTTACATTATTATTTAAGTCTAAAATATCCCGTCTCTCCACCGCTCTCTGGGTTAAGGTTAAGACAATATAACTTTTAAATTCTTTTCAGAACAAATTTTGCGAATGAAAAATCTACCTGAGGGAGGATAAAGTAATATATTAAGTAAAACTTCCATTAGTGAATACTTTTCCAAAACTTAAATTTGTTCGTGGTAAACTAATGTAAGCTTAAGAGTGGTAGAAAGAATTTATTGAATTTACTGTGAAAATATTTTAAAAAGATTAAAAGAAAATCAACAAATTTAGAATTTTAAGACAAAAAGCTTCATTAAGATGCACGAGAACAAAGGGACATAGATCCGTCGAGATTTTCATCATCCAATTTACACGAAAAAATAAGGAATACGAAGGCGTAAAAAGATTATGATTATATGTAAGTGAGTTAATGTGTATAATGTATTTAATACAACCATATTTTGAGCATTTGAATTGAACTAATATAAAATTTTTTATTATACTTGCATCGTTTAATTTTAGTTGGAATGCATACTTACATATAAATAAAATACATGATGTTAGGAAAAAAATTACGCTTTAAATAGAATCAATAGCTGAACGTTTGAAAAGAAGGATGCTACGAAAACACAAAATTAGCCTAGTAAAAGTGATTTTTCAATCATGTATATTGGAGATTATTTTGCGGAAACGCTGGTTATAAGGAAGACAAAAACACGTATACCAATATCTTTATGGGTGTTATTTGTTGAAAAGTTATGTGGTGATAAGATTTGTAGAAACGATATTAAGTGATTGTAAAGAGATGAGAAAAAAGAGAAACAGTATTGGCATTAATGAAACGAAAAATTTTGTTCTTATTATTGGCCTTACATATAAATTTTTGTTAAGGGTTAAGTAAAATAATTAATAAAAATTGCAATATTATAAATGGGAAAAAATAGCAGAGTTAAGAATGTTGCGAAAGGAAATAAGATTTGAATTTAAAAAAGAGAAGTCCTTTCTCGATAATCTTAAAAAATTATGTGCCTTGTTTGTTTTTAGTGTGATTTTTTGGGCTAAAGAATTCCTATATAATTCAATCCAATGCTTAAAAAATGACCTAGTCAAATTTTTTTTTAATTTCGCTATTTTGGTTATTTGTGTTAAAATTGTAAAGGTCTTTCCATTTTACAAATGAGTTATTTTCACATGATTCAAGATGTAACTTGTTTTTTAAAGTTAAAAATATAGTTTTTTGAAATTATAATTTGATTCATATTGTTTAACTTACTTTTCCGACATTTTTTAAGAATTTTATTCCTAGTAAAACTTTCGAGTTCATGAAAAAGGAGTCAATTTTAAAAGCATATCCTAATTACGTAACATGGCAGTTTGGATGGATTATATATATAATTTAGATGTTCATTTTAGTTTTTATAGATTGCGAAAGATGAAAACATTTATATAAAATACCTTACATAAACCTACAGTAAAGCCAGCCGTCTTTTAACACTTGTTTCATCAAGACACAAAAGTTTTCCATCAAAATACTAAGTGATGCTTGTTTCTTTATTGAAAGGTTTCTTTATTTATCCCATTCTCATTATACCGTCAAAATATAACCGAGCTTTCCTTCTTTCTAAAAAATGTTTATTTGGGTAGCCGCTAAAACGCGCTTTTTTCCATTTTTTTCTGTTACTAATTAAACAACACTCCAGTTTAAGTATATAAAATTATAAGTTATATATTTTCATCCTCTTAGTTATATTGAATAATTTTAGCAGAAAATATAAAAATATTGTTCAAGAAGGTTTCTTTCGTTTATTATTTGAGCAACCTGATGTAAAAATCCGTCTAACGAATATAAAAATTTTAGTTCTGTGAAAAGTGGCAAGATGAACAAAGGCCGAAGTTATCCAATTTTCTTGACGGCACCAGAAAATCGAAAATGCTTAGAAGTGAAGGGAGAAGAAAAGATCACCCCGATCAAGGAATCCCCCTCTTTTGCTTTATTAGCGCGCTCTCTCGACACCTCTTCGGTTCGATATTTCGAAAGTTTTAAATTTTCTCTTAATGATGCTTCCATACGAGAAGAAAATAACTTTCTACCGTTGAACGATTTTGAGGAGGCCTTTTTATCTGCATATTCTCTATTTTTCAAGGTATCGACTTATCAATGATTTTATCTTGTTCTCTAAAATCTATTTTTCTATCGATCCTATAGAGTTAAAACTCAAGTTCATCTGATGATCTCTGTCATGTGGACTTTTGTGTACGTGTTTATGTTATATGTGAACTAGTTTGTTGTAATTATGTATATGTTACAGTAAGACACTGTTACACTTAAAAATTTTCTGAATTTACCAATGTTTCATGAATTGTCTAGGGATTTCATGTAATTACGGAAATGAAATTGTATTTATTTCATGAAACTTCTACAAATTATTTGAAATCCTCGGGGATTTGGCGGAATTCACGAAATTAGTAAATCAAATAATGATTTCTCAAGTTCCGTGAAACGAAAAATTTCCTCTATTTGCGCAATTTAAAATTTATATTAATTTGTTGTATTTCCAAATATTGCAATATCCTATAATTTATTGTATTAGAGTCACCATTCTAAATTACGTTAAAGAGAGGACCATTAGCGGGAAGTTTAAAATAAATGTAAATTGAGGTGATTATGAAGATGTGTTTTTCTCAAATACTTTTATTTAGTGAAAATATTTTAATTATTTTTTTGCTTATGTCAATATCACTTTATGTGGGTGGAATTATGAAAAATTAATAACTAAAACATCTACGAAGTTTCCTGACGTAAAAAGACCATTTTCTCCCTCTGTTGTTCAACTTTGCAAATGTCTCTGAAATATATATACAGTAGACCCTCCTTAACTCGGACCCTGATCTCGGATAAGTCGAACAGTGATCGAGAATACAAATGTTTGCCCTCATAGTCTTACAAGTGGCAATTTCTTTGACTTCTTAATTTCGCTTTGGCTTACAAGCAGCCATTTTATTTGTTTTTACTCAATAGATAGTTCGCGGCCATTATAAATTTTGACCGTATTCCAAAGTTTGTTGTGGTTATATCAAGTTTCTCCATTTTTCTTCAATATTTTCTTGCAAAATGCCTGGAAGACGTACAGCCAACGCTTGTGACTCTATCAGTGACCAAGAAACTTGAACTTATTCTCAAATTAGAAA
Source organism: Nectonema munidae (assembly GCA_030549495.1). Lineage (NCBI taxonomy): Eukaryota > Metazoa > Nematomorpha > Nectonematoida > Nectonematidae > Nectonema > Nectonema munidae. The sequence goes on from JAUIRK010000449.1 coordinate 23,075, forward strand.
CTGGAGCTACTGTTAAAAGTGTTTGTGAAGAAACAAAATGTGGCAGACAATTGGAAAGCTAAAGACAAACTGCTAGCCTTTTCTTTAAAGTACAATGTGAATGAAGGTCGTGAAAATTTTCCTCTTGGAAATAGAAAAAGGATGCGAGTTTTCGAGGATGGAAATTTGAAAGAAGCGGTAACGAAATCGTTTGTGCAGCAACGATCGTGCGGTGTTAAAGTTCGTGGGATTGCTTTTCAAGATGCTGCTCAAAAGTTAGCTAGACATATGGGAATTAATGATTTTAGTGCTAGTGATGGGTGGTTATGGCGCTGCAGAAATAGGTATGGGCTTTGTGATAAAGTGTTGCATGGGGAAGCAGGCAGTGCGCCAGTCGAAGATGTTGAGCCTTTTAGGAAGAAGGCTTTTAACCTCCTAAATTTACAATGCTATATTTTTATATATTCTTTCAAAACTTCAATTTGCTCCAAAATTTTATTAATTGAAGTTCCTAGGGTCAACCACCGATTTTCGACGTGTTTTTTCAACTTTGTTCTAGGTAAATTCATCTTTTCTTCAATTTCATGGTAATCATCGTACCTAGATGGCCATCCTTTGAAAAAACGATATATGTAAGTTGATAAGCATGAAATTTTATCGTTACAACTTTTTAAACCTTTGGAGAAAGTATTGTGAAGCACGTGCAGTTGACACGTTCCAATATTTAATAATGATTGGCCTCTGCATTGTTTCACCTCTTCATTGATCAACATAAAAACCCTTTTGTTTACATTCGGTCCATCACTAAAAACCGAAATTAAATTTGACAATTTCAAAGAATTATCGTCTAATATTTTAATCAATGAGTTAGATATTGCATGACTTGTTACGTGTCCTAAACAGTGTCAAGGTGAAAAGAACAGATTTGGTTGAGTTTTTCAGACCAAAATCGAAGCATTACCTGCATTTCTTTTTTGTCGCTCGAATTTGTTGTTTCATCGTAAGAAATGACATAATACATATCTTTGACATCATCCACTGTCATTTTTTTAAGTATGGGCATAGCGATTCTGTTAACATATAACTAGACTTCGATGGACCCAGTGAAAAATTCTTAGGAATTTTCCCAGGAAACATATGTTGAAGTATTTGAGCAATGTCATTGTTTGAACGCAAAGAAAAGTTAGAAGAAACATTTTTCGGCATCCATAGTATTTCCGCTTTTGTAGCCTCTTCTCGCCTGAAAACCATTTTCTAGTTTGACGATTGGCTAGTCGAAGGTATGTGGAGGAAGTGGCATCTTTTGGTTTACTCTCCTCATTGATACAATCGTTGATCACTTCAAAATTACACTGTGATGTATTGAGTCGCTCTTTTATTTTTTCTTATGTTTCAAAGTTGATGAGTGGTTAATTAAAACTTGAAGGCCTTTTTTACTAGTACTAATTTTTGCATTACAAAACTTACTTAAAGCTTCTGAATCGTCTTCCTTTCATTTCAGCATCTTTTTTACACCACAAACTTATCAAATTTTTATTGTAGTCAACCCTTTCCAACCAATCTTTGTTGAATTTAATACTCCTTTTTTCCATTTATCATTTTATTGAAATTTTGTAATTAGTCTGCAATAGTGGAAAAATAGGCATAAATTAAAACATTTCCAAATTTAAACAGTGAAAAAAAAGAGATTCTCATATTGATGACAAAAAACATATATGAAGAAAAAAATAGTGTCTTCATAGGAAATTTTTTTGTATTTCTGCGAAAAATATGAATAAAAAATTATTTTTGTCAAGATATTTCTTTGATATATAAAAAACAATACAATATACAAAAAAATTTTGTTAATAAGAAACAAAAAGTTTTCGTACTTCAAATATCATGTTCAAACTTATCAAATTCAAAATGAGAGAGAAACTTTCACTGGTCTGATAAAATTATCGCTTTTTCATTGAAAAGGTATTCTGTTCTTCAGTTTTTACTCAAAATACTAGTTATTGTGTTTATATATTTTTTTGACATGTGTTGTATAATAAATAATACTGTGCATCTATACTCTCCATTAGAAGAACAAAATTAAAAAAAGATGAAAGAAAATATACAAATTAACGAAGAATTAGGAAACAGTAAACAATATGATTACTTTTTTATAAAAGGCAGACATTTTAAAAATTTTGATATATTGATCCGAATAAAAAATTCTCAACATTTTTTCTAAATGAACCAACAAAAATAAATATCTTTTTATTAAATATTTATATTTTTTTTCTTTCTCTTTTATCAAGTATATTTATATTAAACTGTGGTGTGGTATTTTCATTGATAAGGCAATATTGCGCCGCTGACATCGAGCTATGAGTTTTTGGCAGAACTAGGATACGAACCTGGCACCCCTGACTCAAAGGCCTGCGCTCTAACCAATCCAAAGGTTCCATTTTTTAAAAAATGTTCCAAAAGGGCTCCACGCTGAAACGCCTGCTTATGAAACCAATTTTTTTTTTATAATTTATTTTTTCAAAAAGTTAGTTTCTTATTTAATTTTATAGTTTACAAAACTCAACTTGTTTTTATTATTTCCATTTTTTATTTACAAATTTTGTCTGTAAATAATTTTGTAATTTTTTATACTCATTAAAAAATAGTGTTTGTGAAGTGTTCAACAACATTTTTCAAAACTAAAATTTATTGAAAAATGAGAAAAAGATAGAAAAACTTTTTAATTTTCATATTCTCAATGTTGAGATCAGGCTTGCCGGGATTTCAAAGGAAACAAATTTGGATTTTTTAAGTATAATCAATTTGGAATCCGATTAAAGTTTTTGGACTTTCATATTTTTCATAATAATAAGCTAAAATTTTTGAAAAATTGAATGATAAAATAAAAGACGAAAATTTATAAAAATGGCAAAAATTATTTGTCAATCAAATTTTCTGTCAATGAATTTTTCATTATTGATGAAGTCCGATGCCGTGTATATATAAACAGCCAACACAGAAGAGTTGTTGATTGTTTTTTCATTGCTACTACATAAATGGAATAACTGCACACCACCACAGTAGCTTGAAATAATTCATTTTTTCCCACATTTATATTTAAGAAAGAGTTGGAGATATTACAGTCTTTGAATTTAGGTCAGCTTTTTACTTTTTGGAAGGAAAGCTGGTCGCTCCCTCCTTTTTTTGACTCACACAGGTTAATATATTTTTCTTAATTGCTTTTTAAACTTTTTTCACTGGTTGTTATGTGCGATTTGAAGTTTGTCCCTTTTTAAATATCAATATTTATTAAAGTGATTTACATTGGAGCGCCGCCGGTATACAAAAAATTTGATCCACGAACAATGTCCTTTTTACGAAAAGTTTTGTCCGATCTGATGAATCGTTTCTGGAATCACGCATTCTATGATTTGTCCGTGTACAATTCTTTGCAACAATCTTTTGACATTTGGAAGATATTCAGAATAATAGAGCGCAATTTATGAATAATTTTTTAGTTTTAACCAATCAAATTACGTAAGAAGTAATCCTATTATTTTGAACCAATTATTGCACGTACCACGTTTATTCCTTCATGCTAAGTATATAATATAGATAGGAGCAATGTGTCTGGATACATTCACATTCATACGGTATTAGTATAAGCAAATCATTTGCAAGGTTATTCTGAAACACATAAACCTATGCATCATAAATAAGTTTACCTCGACCTTTTTGCGAACTTATAAACTCTATTCTTCTTTAACAGAAATATAAAGAAATGAAACATTAACAAAAATATATGAGACGAAGCAAAAAAAATTTGATAATTGTATCGGAAGTGATACATCAAACACTTTTGACCTTGAACTCTTTAAAATCTGTTTTGCAGGGGAGCAACAAGGCATGTTGAACCTTTTCAAGAAGTTGGGGTCAATTTCAGTGTTTTCATGCCTACTCTTAAGAGTGCAAATGTTGGCTCCCTTTCCAAAATTTCGCAAATGATTTCATTCTTTGACTTTGCCTTCTTCTCCTGCCTCTTCCACCTCTTCTTTCCTCCTTCGTTTCTCCTCAAGTTGAGTTCAGGCATGATTCAAGAGATCAAATCCTTTGTTGCCGCGCTGGAGAATTTTTTGAATTTGAATCTTGCGATATTCAAAGCTTATCCACAAGACATCCTGAAACCAAAAGTAAGATTTTATTTTTAGTAAATGTTCGTTGCGCAATTGCTTCAATAACTCACTTAGATCTCAAATTTTACCAATTGAAAGTGATATATTTTGTTCATCTTGGAAAACCCAAATTTCTTCGATTTTCACTCTATTTTATTTCACTTTTTTGGACTATACATCTAAAAATCTACTTCACTCAAACAATTGCTTTTAAAATGCTTACGATTATCAAGAGTTGCATCAAATGTGCCTCTTCGAGTCTCATGTTTCTTTTAATAGAAAAGAATTCACAAAAACATGAATCTAATTGAATAATTCAGTCACACTTGAAACTAACAAACTTATGAATAATAATGTTCGCTTATTTTTATATCTGATTTTGAACAAACTAAATACTTTGCATTTTTAACATCGTGCCATTGTGAAAAAGCTCTCTAAAATGTATTGAACTATAACCGCAGTTCGTGCACTTAATTGATATTGTAAAAATGATTAGCAAAGCTTACCCTTCACTGCTGATTAGAGCTTTTTCCTAACAAACATTAGATGGCATTTTAAATCTCATTGGGAGAACGTCACAAATTCTCAAAGAAGGATTTAAAAACTATTAAAGCTTCCATATCCGAAATCGGTTTGTTCGATTATATCGAATACAAGAATACGGGTATGTGATTTGATATTTATTCTTTGAAAACATAAAATATTATCCTTCCAATGAAACTTTTTTTATAGTTTTGAGCTCCTGCAGTTTAGTTAAAACACACAAGAACTTTTTTGAATGTACTTTATTTCGGGTAAACTATTCCCTTCTTTTGAGCTGTAGGAGGCAGCAATATTGAAAATGACAAGTTATGACAATATGTGGTTTAAAATTAGGCTAGGTAAATATATATATTTTTTAATTTAACACAATATACGGTCGAAAGGAGGGCTGTTGAGTAAATAATTTTCAGCTTGCACACGTGTTTCTTAATTTTGTTATATCGATTATCACATTTCTTAAAAATCCATTCAAAATTGACATATATATTACTTATATTTAAAATGCTATGTTATAGAATAACTTGTCTACTATCTAGTTTTAGAATTTCTATGAAAGCTTTGTAAACTCAGTTGGGAAATGGAAAAATGTCAGACCTCCAATGATCCTATATTTTTAAATACCATGGCCTTTTTCAAACGAGTATTCAAACAATTATATTTAAAAGAAAATAATATTTCGACTCTAAGAGTCTTTATCTAATCACTTCTAGTAAATGAGTTGACAATTATTATAGTTTTTCATTTTAAAATGAATGAAGCACTTCAAAAAAAGTTTACTTTCTTTTTCTTGTAAAAGATTTTCTCCGGTTTTATATTATAAATATAAAAATTAAAATCAAATAGTTACTAAAAGTTTTAAAATAAATCCTTTACTCATTGATGAAATTACTTCAGAACATTTGCTTGAATATTTAACTTTTTGAAAAGAAAACTGCTTGGCACAAAATCAGAGAGTGCATCGATTCCTGCATCCAACTTTTCGAGATTTCTTCACACTGCTCCAATCTCGTGAAGAAATTGCAAGAGAAAAGCAATTCATCTTTGGCCACTGTTATTAAACACTTCTCTCAAACACTCTCTACTCATGGTGACGTCGATTCAAAGTCAATATTTCTTTGTGCTTTTGCTAGGATACCAGGTGTGCCAAAGGAATCGCTTTCCCCTCAAATGCACCCTTATATATTCACGATCTTTGTTACGGAATTTTTGAACCTTTTCAAAGAGAATGCGAGCGACTGGAACGAATTCGTGTCCAAACTCCTTCCATCTTTTGCCTTTTTGTGTGGGATTGAAAATTTGGAAGGGAGCAAAACGGATACACCATTGTACTGCGACAAAGAAAAGACTAGCAAAATGCTCACCCTTAACAATATCCTGTTTGTTGATTGGAGTTGTAAAAGGTTTCTCCTTTTTTTTTTATATAAACAATCAATCAATCTTTTACAGTGTGTATCGTGAACAGGGTTGTGAGTAGGAGGAAAAAAAAGGAAAAAAAAATTAAAAAAACTATCAAGAATCTGTATGTTTTAAGAGGAAATAATGGGATTAGCCAAACAATTTATATAGATAAAAAATGTAAAATGATAATAATGTTGCATAATCCTCATTTTTCACATGTTAAAGTTTTTGGTGTATCAAGACTAATTGAAGAAATAGTTCCACTTCTTTATACAGTACATGAAAAAAAGTTTTATAAAGAAAAAAAGTATTTGAAGGAGTATATGAGTCTGTGGAATTGAAAATCCCTGATCTCAAGAACGCTTTCCCCAAATTGGAGATGTCAAACTAATAATTTTAAAACATTCGTTATTTGTGTGTGCAATTTTATATATTTTTCGGCACACCACTACTAGTAGATATCTATAGTAGATATTTGTATGCAAGATCTGATTTATAGATAGTCATGTTTTACACAGGCCCTCTTTTATATAAAACTCTTAAATAAATAAAAATCCTTGCAAGAACAAATTCTCTAGAAAAAATGTTTCAAAGTATATTTTTATTTTAATTTTTTTTAAAAGGGCCTGACAACTATTAAGCAAATCCGACCGATGTTTGCATGTATTTTTTAAAATCGTTTACAAATAAATAATAATTTTTTATTTTACTTTAGCACAGAACTTTTTAATGACTTGCACCAAAAATTTGAAGAGCACTCCGCGATACCTGCAACTCATGAGTCAGAACCATCACCATCTTTATCACTTTTACAAAAGCTAGGCCTTTTCAAGCGTTTCATTGATCAACTTTTCTTATGTGCAATAAAAAATAACGCAGTGAATCACCTAATCCATACCACATTCTATTCTTGACAATCGAAAAGAAAAGAAGACACCTTTTTTGTTCATAAAGAAAGAAATGCCATCTACTCTTTCACGTTCAACTCTTCCACAATCTTGGATTAGATCGCATATAGATAGGTGAATGTGAAGGGCAGTAGATCAAACAGGAAATGGTATGGATAGTCTCTCTTTGTATATGAATGAATCGCTGATTTAATTAAATATAATAAATGTTTGTTTCTCTTACTCTTGTTTATGCTTGTAGAGTTTGTGTGTACTTATTTTTAGAATTGTATTAATATGTATTACTTACAATTAGCATCAAAGTTAAAGTATTTGATTGCTCAGCGAACATTTTGAAAGAAACAGGACATGCATTTGATTGCACAAAATTTTCTGAGTAATTCATATATTCAATTTTAGTGAGGATTTAGCGACTCTCAGTCAAGAAGAAACCAACAAAGTTTGTTGTCTATCGATAATAATAATAATCATAGAGTGGAATCTCGGTTAACGAACGGTTCGTTTATTAAATGTGCTCGCAATCTGTTTTTTTATTTAAATCTTTAAATAAAAATTTTTTTAAAAGCAGATAGCAACAAAATTAGATATTCGTCAAAAATAGAAGTAAATTTTCTTAACCAAGCAATAACAAAGCTTAACTAAAGATAAATATATAAAAGATAATAATATAGTCTCGTTTTCGATTGAAAAAAAAAGTTTTAAATTATTAACTTTGGTTTCTCGATAAGCAGATCTCTATTTTTCAACTTCGTTCCTGGGATGAAAAACCGATACGTCAGATTTTAGGAGCATTTTTATGCTATGCTCAACACTGAATAAATATTCTTCAAAGTTTTATAATTTCGTTGAAAAAAATTTGAAAATATAATTATGATAATCATTTTTGTAAAACTTTTAAAATCTTAAATATCCAATTTATTGAACTCTTTTTCCACATCAGAACCCTCTTCAGATTCAAAATCTGGGTCTTGATCATGCGTGCTCTTATCGTCAATTGTGCTTTCCTTCGTGCACAAGCTCGCCTCATCTTTCTCATCACTTTTTGAACCGTCTTTGACATCACAGGGAGGAGAGTCAAAATAGACTTCGCCTTTTTCTTCGTCATTTGATTTGTTACACTTGGCGATTGCCTCCTCTAACCCGGGGAACAGATTTCCATATTGCTCCGGAGACGCCAGGGAAAGAGCTATTTTGGGGTGAGACTTTGAAATGCTCTGCTTCCATTCTAAGAATACTCTAAAAATGACGCCAAGAAATTAATAAACAAAGAAATCTTGTAATTAAATATTAGAGAAATACGAAGATGTTATTCAAGCCGGAGCGCACTTTGGGGGGATCACGGTCAAAATAAGCACTCCTGTATCAACCCACTTGCGAAGTATCCACCTTCGTAATGATTTATTATTAGCAAACATGCTTAACCCTTTTAGGCATGGGTTTTATATCGTCTCCTTTCTTTCTCAATGAGTTTTTATATAAATCAAGCAGACGATTTTTGGACACTGGTGTCCCATTGTGCCTGAAGAGTTGACAAATATCGGCCCGCTTGCAAAATGATAACCGCATGTATAGATTTTTTTGTTTTTATTATCAGTGTTTTATTTGTTTTATTAGTAGACGAACTATTTTCGTATAATTACTATACAATTAACGTGCATTTTTTTATTTATATTACATATTTTTCAATAGACACCCACCCCGCATTCATTTCTCGCTTTGCTAGAAACATAATGATCATTATTACTTAGTGTCAACGTATCACATACGATACTTTCACAACATTTATGTCAAAGGTCTCACATATGATGCGCTCCATAAAAATTGATTTCCATTTTTTATGTCATTTTTTTGTAATACTATTTAAAGCTGAAAATAATTTTTTTCTATTCAAAAGTTAAGAGACTTTTCATTCCAAAGTAAAATTTATCCCAAAAACTCATTAATTATATGTATATTTTACAATTTAGATTTAACAAATTGTTCTTAATTGTTTTCTTTTATTTCCATAATATTCATGCATTCATATCTAAATTTTAGTCATGTAGAAATAATGTATGAGATATGATGCGTTAAACTTAAGCAGTGATCAATTTAAATGTCAAAAGACGTGCATTTATATTCCAACAGTTAAAAGATATATATTTTTTTTTTATTATAAAAACCTCAATGCGAACTTATTCCATGGAATACCAGCTCATTGGTGCGGGTGATAATCAAGTCATCTTACTCCAGATCCCTGTTAGTTCATCTAGTACAGGGGTTCCCAACCCTGGAGTCGCGACCCCACTTGGGGTCGGCAAGTAATTTTCTTGGGGTCGCAAAGACATTAGAAATGATAATGATTTATAAGGGATTTGGATGATATCAATGGATTCAGTAGACTAAAAGTTTTTTTAGTCGTTTTTTCTAAAAGACAAAGGATAAAATATACGATAGGTCAAACTAAACTATTTTCCTTTTTTAAGGCCATGATTAACTAAGGCAATCAATTGTACAGTAGATTGCTGTCTATCGTCTTTCTCAGGACCTTTTTAATCCTAGCATTAACTTGTGGGGATCACGGGTTCTTAGTAGCTACTTATACCTGTATCCATAGTGCTTCGGATATATATGCCTGTATCGGATCATTTTGTGTTAAGAGTTTGCATCTGGCATCTGTGTGTCATTGTGCTACCCGTCTGTTTAATGCATTGAACAATCGCTTGTTCGCTAAACTGTGCCAAGAAATGGATTCCAAGCATGAAGTTCTTCTATTGCACACTGAGGTAAGGTGGCTGTCAAAAGGAAAAGTATTGAAGAGATTTTTTTGAGTTGAATTTCTATCTCAGCAGGGAATAGTAAAACCTTCAAATTTCCTTGGTGACTTGAATAATTTGGTAAAAACTGCATACTTGGTAGATTTCTTCACAATACTGTATTCCCTTAATCTTTCACTCCAGGGAGAGAATTTGAACACTTGATTTTGCAGAAAAACGAATCCAAATGAAGCCTGGATCTTTGGTTGTCGAGGATAAAAAATAGAAATTTTTACATGCTTCCCATATTAAATACATCTGTTGAAGAAAATGAGACTGATGTTGTATTCAACAACAGTCTTTAAAGTTTGCTGATCCAACACTTGGAGACTTTAAAAGAGGAGTTTAGTAGATATTTTCTAGAAAAGCCTCAGTTATCCCAAAGTATATTTAGAAAACCATTTGCTGCAAAAATTGAAGATGTTCCTGATAGATATCAAGAGGAATTCATTGATCTTATCGCATCTGACTGTGCAAACACTGACTTTGAATCCCTAGCAGTGAATCAATTTTGGATCAAGCAATTACTTCGATATCCAAATTTGGCTAAATGTATGCTGAGAATTCTCATGCCTTTTCCTTATGTGTGAAGTGACCTTTTCATCTTTACAGCTTATAAAATCGATGCAAAGAATTAAACTCGATGCTGAAGATGACCTACGTTGTGCTATATCCAAAACAACATCACGGATTGAGAAGTTGGTGATAGAAAAGCAGTAGCAAACATGAAATTAAGAACATTATTGTTTATCATCAAAATAAAGCTTGTATTACTCATATCAGTAACATCCAATTATGTAAATAAATGATATATTTTGGGCTAATTATATTATATATAAATGTATATTTTCGTTCTTGCTATAATAAAACAAGTTACTGCAGTTATGTAGCATTCTTATGTATACCTTAATCAATGAATATAGCCCTGATCTTTGGGTGGGGTCGCCACTGGAAAAAGGTTGGGAACCACTGAAGTAGATCTCTACTGGCTGCTGTGAAGAGCATTCGTGCATTAAATTTCCATAAAGTAGGTCTCTCACTGAAAATATCAGATCATAGTATTCAAACATCTTGGTCTCTTATCAACGGAACTATTATTACAAGGGGAGATTAGTGAATAATGGACTTAAGGCTGTGTTTAGAGCTTTCGCTAGTGGAGCAGGTGCATCAAATATAGCAACTACTATGTCACATCCATTACCGGGACCACTTTATGCCCTGCTATCCTGCTCACTCAATGATACATCACCAGAGGCGTATCCAGTGGGGGAGGAAGGGAGGCTTGCCCCCCCCCCCATTGAACGTTGAAAAAAAAATTTTACTAGGTATAAAAATTAAGTTGATTTTATTTTGATAAAGTAGCTTTTATTTTAATACCACATGAATAAAATACTACTCTGATAAAATTTTAATTATGTTTTTTTTTATAAAAGTACAACCTTCACTTACTATATGACAAAAATTTTATATAAATATAAAAATTAATGAAAATTTGTTGAGTGAAATTTTATCAAAACAACCCAAAATTAAAAATCGACAAATTTTTATCTTTTTGAAAAATGAAAAGAATGAGCTTGATCAAATTTCTTCGAAAAATAAAAGGTATTTTTTCAAAATTTTTTCCGATATTTATTTTTATCATATAAAATTTTAAATATTTTATTTGCTAAAAAAATATTATTTGCTAAAAATAAAGTTGTTTTTATTTTGATAAAGTCGTTCAAAATTTTAAACTTTTTTTAGATGAAGAAAAATTTTAAAAACGTGATATCAAAATATTTTATATAAATAAAAACTAAATATATCTTTTTGAAATGGAAATAATAATAATGACAAATGTATTAAAATAACAATATTTAGACCTATAAAGTCGTCTTTAGACATCAAAATATCGTTACTTTAATAGAGAGATCTTTATTATTTTTTCATCCTTAAACATTAATTTAATTTCTATTCATATTTAGAGTTACTCAGCCTCATTTCATTTACAAAATTTTCTATTTTGAAAGATATGAAAGTTAAAATATTTTAATATATTTAGAAAAAAGTGAAAAATTCACAAGAAAAAATGAAAGTTTTAAAAAACCAAAACTTCATTCTCAGAATGCAACACCTACTTTGTCGCAATCAGAAAGTACTAGTAATGCAACAAATACATTACCGAGTGATAATTTTTCTACTAACAATTATATCAGGTAAATTTATATCAAGAAAAATATTATCTTTTATAATATTATATGAGTCGTCCTTTTTGTGCTAAGTGTTCATTGTTTCATGAAACTAAATCTTGTACTCTTGATGTTAATATTGAAAACAATCTTGCCTGTATAAATTGTAAAAAGCTGGTTTCAATGATGTAACTCATTGTGCCAGTTCTTCATTATGTCCTGTGTTTTCTAAACTTCTGAGCGAAAGAAAAGCAGGAACTATTAAAAAAAACCAATTTCTACAAGTTCATGCCAGTTTTTGTTATGGAATGTATATTCACTTCAAAATAAATATATTGAAGTTTTAGATTTTTTGAATATAAACTCTATAGATGTTGCTTTCATTACAGAGACATAGATGAACTCTCAATTTAATATGATTGTATCTCATTTTTCTCTTAATGGCCATTGTTTGGACAATATATTATCTAATTTTAGTACTCAACATATAACCAATGTAGAAATTAAGAAGTTTAGACTTAGTGATCACTATCCTATTCTTTTTAAAATTTTAGATGATTGTAAGAGAGAGTCCAGAAACATAAGATTAAGTGTTATAGCTTCCATTTCCAATATTTTCAACCGTGTATCTTCAGTTGTACGTCATGTAGCTCTATCTGACCCAAAATTTGCCTCAACGTCCTTGTATCACTTAGTGCAATCTGCTGATAACAGATCTATGAAATTCATTAAAAATCGCTTCCGACAACTGTATAGCTCTGCTGCCTCATTTGAAGATGCTCTATTGGGACAAGCTGCTCCACTCTTTTCTGTGTTTTGCTCCGACCATTCCCTAAGCCCTACGTGTTCTTTCTCTCTTCGCCTCTTTCTTACTTCCTGGACTTATGGATTCTTGCCAGAACTGGTCACAGGCCCGTTCTCCCCATCACCTATCGAGCAATTAAAATACCTAATATAGTATTAAAATAATACCTCATCAGCTGAAGAAATGACTAGGTCATTATGTGTGACCCCAGCCCGATCTGTGCCCGCTTTGCCAAGTGATGTCATCAATACTAGAGGCCCTTTTTCGTACCTTTTGGGCAGTACAACTGAAGACCCCATCCGAACACTGCAGCTATCTTCCCTGCGGAGTCTTGAAGGCGGAAAGGCAGTAAAAGAAAACCTCAAACTCTTATCATGGTTGCGTGTGACCAAAACTAGTGATAACTTACAAAATCTAGTAAAATCTGAAATCACTACTAGAGTTCCACAATTATCAGATCTCATCGATGATCTGCTCCTAGGGTCATCAGGAGGAACATTCTTGCACAGATTCCAAAACCCCGGCGATGTGAGAGGTTGTACTCAGCTCGGGTCCGACTACACTTCGACGTGGGTAGAGCTCACCACCAACCATGCTCTAAAGCTATCGAGATCTGCTGCTGATTACTACATCTTTTATCAAGAACTGTTTCAATTTGCTATAGCTGCCATTAGATGCCGAGCTGTCTCTCTTCATAAATTCTGGTTATTACTCAGTTTTGATTGCTGTTCGTACCCTGTCCCCCAGTTGTCTTTCTCCTGTGATACTAGTTCCATCTTGTATCAGCCACAAGTGCTAACTCCCTTGTCTCTAACACATCTTCAGATTCATACTCTCTCTGAAGAAGCAAATTACATAAAATTCATTAAAAAGCTCCAAAGTCCAATTCCAGTCTCTGGTCTACACCCCCTAGAAGCTCATCAAGCGTTTTTAGTTGCCAGAACTATCAGTTCTTACCAAGCAGGAGCAGTGTTAGTAAAAACTGAAGGAGGAACAGGAGCAAAGCCTCAACACAGATTTAATATTAGTGTTTTGCGGCGATGTAGATTAGGTCCTTTAATTGACAATTTAGCAGTGGCCACTTTATACCACCAATCTTGGGGCACTACTTATTCCCTTAGATCCTTAGTTCGAAAGCGCAATGTTATTCTGACCACGCCTTCTACATTCCAAAACTTAGATCCCTATGCAGACTTCTTAGAGGCCCTCATAATGGCTGGTCATCTCCGCAGTCTCTATTTCTTGTCTAAATCCCCTTCTGTTTGGTTAACATCGCTATCCCAAGTAGCATCCTTAAGGGCTCTGATGACCTGTATTAAATTATCAGTTCGCAAGCTGTTGACTCACTCTTGTCCTGTTTTCTTGCTCATCGAAGGCCGATCAATCCCAGGTTCGTGGTCGTTCTTATGGCGATTTTTGGGCCAGTTCAACCCTGCTTGGAAGACTTATTTTAATAATCACAAACAAGCTTCAACTCACCACTTGCTTGCTTACTATCAGTCTATCCAATGTTATCCCACTCTCATTGTCCGGTACGATGCTGATGAAGCACTAATAGAAGGGCGGCTCAGCATTACCCCGACAGATGATTCTGAGCAACTATCAACAGCTTGGAGCAATATCACTCCTAATCCTCTAATCTGTAGAGATCATATCCCATCTTGGGCAACTGCTGGCCCTCAATTGACTACACATGCTGATGCAGCACTGGCAACTACACTAGCCCAACTGGCACACATCCTAAATCAACCGTCAAGTATCCCAATCAGAATCAAAGAGCTGGGCAGGTTTAGTCATGCTGCAAGCACATCTTGGTCTAAACTCTGCTTCATCCTGCAGTCATTGCCATCGTTTGCTAGTCACCAGACTCATTCTATTTGCTTAGCTGATGGTTGTGGCTCCTTCGCTTCTTACTTACTTCACTCATACCAGTTAATCTCCTGCCTCTACAATTCCCTAATCGGTCCAGAAGACTGCAGCCCTGGCCTTAGCGGCAATTTCACCCCCCCCCCCCCCTTCCCTCTTGTGCTCTTGCTCTGCTTCTTCCAAAATCGAGCACTTAGTTCATAAGACAGCATATCATGGAGATCTGCATCGGACTTCTGAATGGCAAGCATTGGATACAGTTATAATGGAGTGGAAGCATCCTATTTCTATATTAACCTTTGATATGGAGGGCTTCTCCACAGACTACTCCTTGGTGCTACCCTTGTTAACAACTCATCTCATTCGATGGAATCCTCGGTTATGCATTATCAAGTTATACCTCCCCATTCTCAGTAGCAATCTTTGAAGATCTTCCTTTTTCCTTAGGAAAGCTCCTTACACCGGATCTTCTCCAATTCTCGCAGGATTCCTGTCTACAGAAGGGAGTACTTAAGGGCGCGCATGGCAAGAACTGATTCACTTCTTCTTTTGCTTGCCTCGACTTCAACTCCCTACCCGCCCACCCTGAAGATCAATCACAAGAGCAGAGTTTCCTTCTCCAAAGTCTTTGGAGAAGGCTTTTCCTCCTCTCACGCTTCAAAAACTCTTTTTTATATATTTTGTGTGTGTTTTTCTCGTTTAATAAAGTTCCTTTATTTCACTCAATAAAAAAGAGTAGAGAGTGAAGAAAAAAAAAAAAAGCATTTGATTTCAATCGAATTTGTAAAGAAAGTTTCCGTTCAGATTTAGAAGAAGGCATAAGTAGTTGTATATTTAATCAAAACTCGCTTCCTGAGTTTTATGAGTGTATGATATCTTTACTTAAAAATACTCTTTTCAAGCACTCTAGCACTAAGATGGTTGTTTCTAATTCCTCAAAGCCTCCAGAATAAATAGAGAGTTCATTAAATCTAGAAATAAAAGAAGAACTGCCTTCAAAAAATTGTACGTGTGAAAATAGATTATTGTATGAAAACCTACGTATGTCTACTATTATGATACTGGAAAATAATATTTCCAGATATTGCAATGAATTTATTAATAATCGTTCAAACTCTAAAAAGCTTTACAACTATTTTCAAGTTTTTATGGGAAAATCCAAACATAATACCAGCAATTATTCTGCAGTAGAAAAAGAAAATTATGCTAACATGTTTAATAATTTTTTTCTTGACAAGGTTCAATCTATTGTTGATGACATGAATTCGACAAAGTCATTAAATCGCTTCAATGTTATTGAAAGTATTTCTTGTTGCTCCTTTTCAAATTTCAACCTTACGAGCTCATTTGAACTTGAAGAAATAGTCAAAATTCATGGAATTAAAATGGGCCCCCTGATGTACTCAATAATGAACTATTTAAGTACTGCTGGGATCTTTTACTTCCCTTTTTTGTTCTATACATTAACTCTTCCATTACGACTTCTCTTTTTTACGGAATGAAGAGCGGTTACATAACTCCTCTTCCTAAAAAAGACAACGTATCTTTTATTGATATGAATAACTTTAGACCTGTTTCTAATCTTCCTTTCCTTAGTAAACTTATAGAGCGCATAATTCTAAGACAATTGCAAAATTATTGTGTACAAAATGCCTTACTCGATGATGAGCAATTCGCTTATAAAAAGAATTCTAATACTGAATCACTCTTACAAAGTCTTCTGGAAGCCATTACCATCTCCTTCAAAAAGAAACAATTTACTCTTTTATTAATGCTTGATTTAAGCTCTGCATTCGATACAGTTGACAGGACTTTATTACTTAATATACTTTTTTGTGAGTTTGGATTAAAAGACAGTGCACTTGATTGGCTTAAATCATACTTGGAAAACCGAAGTCAGTGCACCATCATGATGGATTTTGTTCTTTAACCAAGTCGACTGTTTATGGAGTTCCTCAGGGATCCGTTCTGGGTCCATTTCTTTTCAGTTTATATATTTCTCCAATTTTAAGATTTATCAAGAACAATGGTTTTCAGGTATTTGCATACGCAGACGACATTTTTATCTTCAAAGAATTTGATTATAGTTTTCAGTACTCTATTTTAAAGTTCCTGGTTCCACAGCTTTTATACAATCTTTCTGCATTAATGTGCCAATTTAATCTCAAACTCAAAGAAAACAAAACAAAGGCCATCATCTTTTCTTCTCCTTCTCAAACTCAACAAATTTTTTTCTCCAGCATTCCTCTATATAATAAAACTCATATACCTATTTCAGATAATGTCCACGTGCTTGGTGTTTGTTTGGATAAAAATTTGAAACTTGATTATTTGATTGATGATATTTTAAAAAGTGGGCATGCTTTTTTAAGGAACTTTGCAAAGATAAAAAAACCACTATGTCAAACTAATATAAAAATACTGCTAAATTCCTTCATTATTAGTAAACTTGACTATTGCAACTCTCTGCTTTACGGAAGGTATGAGTATCAAATAAGAAAACTACAAGTCCTTCAAAATACTTGTGCGAGAATGATACTAGGAATTCCTAGAAGACAAAGTTTATATATAGACAAGTGTTATATATTTTTTGTTTTTATGCTTATTTGTATTTGTGATCAAAATGTATAGCGAGACTGTACAGTCTTTTAAGCAGAAGTTTCGCTCTAAATAAAATTTTCATTCATTCTTTTAAATAGAAAATGGTCTGTCCCCGAAGGTTTTGTTTTCCCTAAAACACAGATAGGTGAAAAGCAAAGGTCTTTTCAGCTTTCTTGGCTGAAAAAATTTCGAAAACTGGTTTACAATTTTCGGGAAGATGCTGCTTATTGTATTTGTTGTGGTGTGTTTCCTGCAAGTGAAAGACGAGGTAAGCTTATGACAGCCTTTTCGTAATTGGAAAAAGGCTTTAGACGTCTTTACTTCTCATTATACTCCAAGTAAAGTTCAGCATAATAGTAAAGACGTTGAAACTGGGTATGAAGCGCACATGAACTCTCAAATTTGCTCTGAACAATTTCTCTGCGTTTACAAAAACAACACGCCAATAACTGCAAGGATAAATACTGCTATCGAATCAAGAAACCAAAAAAATGTTCAAGTTATAAAATCGATTATTAAAAATGTGCTCAAACTGTGTTTAAAAGATTATTTTGAAAATGCTGGAAAAAACGCAACATATAGATCTTCGGTTGTTCAAAATGAATTATTTGAAATAATGGAAAAATTGATGAGAAGATTGTTGATGAAATTAAAGAAGGACCATACTTTTACTGCATATCAGCTTCTGAGGTTAGAGATGTGTCAAACAGAGAGCAATTGGCAATTTGTTTTCGCTTTTTGGACAGAAATGGTAAAATATGATTGTGTTTTAACTATGGAAATTTTAATTAATCAAAATCTTTTTTTATTTAAAGATAATATCAGAGAAGAGTTTCTCAAGTTTGTTGATGTCAGTCAGACACAAGCGGTGAAGCTATTTCATAATTAATCTAGGCGTAGACCCAACAAGAATAAGAAGTCAATGTTACGATGGAGCTGGTATAAACCAATTTTGTTTACAGATAGTGAAATGTCAAAATAGACACATATTTTTACATTTGCAAAATTAGGTAACATGAGCGACAAAGTGAAAGGTGTATCAAGAATTCAGAAAAAATATCCAAAAAAAAAACCTTTTTGGTGTGCTGCCCATCAACTGAACAGATGTGTTATTTACTCTTGTGAAAACAATCTTGTAAGAAACATGATAGGAACAATTGACAGAGTAAGCTATTTGATTGTATGGAAGTTATTAAAACTAATTACTTCATAAATATTTTTCAGATATTCATCTTCTTCAACTTTTCTCCAAAACGTCAAGCTTGTCTAGAGAAAGTTTTGTTACAAAATAAAATGAAAAACTTAAAATTAAAAGTAATCAGTTTGAGTGTTATATTTTTCTTCATTTTTAACATTTTTTAAAATCTAGGCTCTCTGCAAAACTAAATGGACAGAACGCCATGATGCTCTTGAACTTTTTATACATTTCTTGTCTTCAATTGTCGAGGCAATGTCTGATCTTTCATCAAATGAGATGCGAACCTCTGTCAATTCAGAGTTGTCTGGATTTTTGATGACTATTACTTCATTTCAGTTTAAAATGGTGCTTATCATTGTGACTCGTTGTTTAGACTATATAAAGCCTCTTACTGTGTCATTGCAAGGAAGGAGTATTGATGTTGTCAAAGCTATCAAAGAAGTCAATGTTGTCAAAAATGCTCTGAGTGATGTTCGAAGAAACTGTGAAAAATTTCATAATTTATCGTATAAAGAAGCAGTAGAGCTCGGTACAACTTTTAATGTTTTATCCAGTAAACCAAGGCTTTGCAGAAACCAATCTGTTCTAATAAACGAGGAAACTACGGAAGACTATTATAGAAAAAATGTAACAATCGAGTTTTTAGATGTTTTGATCGCACAAATCAAAAGTCGTTTCAATGAACTACAGACTAGCGCTGCAATGGGTTTTGCTATAATTCGGGAATTTATAAAAGAATCTGAACTTACCCTTGAGGGATTGCACTGGTTTCATGATGATCTTACATCTCTGCAATATTTGAGTTCAGAAATTTATCTGTGGTCACACAAATGGAAAGACTCAACTAACAAGCTGTCAACCATTGAAAAAACTTTAAAAAATGCTCTAAAAATCTATATCCTAATATATATAGAATACTTTCAATTCTTAGTGTATTTCTTGTTACTTCATGTGAGTGTGAAAGAGGCACAAGTAAACTTGGACTTGTCAAAACTAAATTAAGAAGTTCTATGAATCAAAAAATATGTTCAGCTCTTGCACTGTTAAGCATTCACAGAAATATATCAATTGATGAAAATGAGGTTGTTCTGGAATTTAGAAGAAAACACCCTAGATTTCACCCTGTTACCTCGATATCTCCTACATCGGAACACGCTATTCTAGGACCTCTTCATACCAATCTTTTTGTTCTGCACATACACTCAATCTCACTTGTTCTTTCTCCTTAAGACTGTTCCTCACTTAATGGACTTATGGTTTTTTGCCTGAGTTAGTGACAGATCCGTTCTCTCCGTCACCTATAGAACAGCTAACTTATCGCCTAACAGTCTCTCTCGAATAAATGATACGATCTCTGAGCATTACCCCAACTCGTAACATTCCAAACCACTCTAGACATAATCACTACTCGAGGGCCATTCTCTTACCTCCTTGGTAGTAACACCGAAGATCCCATTCGTACCCTCCAACTATCCTCACTCCGCAGCCTAGAAGGGGGAAAAGCAGTGAAGGAAAATCTGAAATTGTTATCATGCATTCAGGTGACAAACACCAGCCTCTGTTTACCAGAGAGATAGTGTCACGAGTTCAACAACTCGCTGACCTAATTGATGATTTGTTATTAGGATCATCAGGGGGCACTTTTCTGCATCGCTTCAAAAATCCAGGTGATGTTAGGGGCTGCACCCAGCTAGGCTCTGACTACACATAGACCTGGGTGCAAATCACTACCAATCACGCCACTCAACTATCTCTTTAAGCTGGAGATTATTTCATTTTCTATCAAGAGCTGCTCCAGTTCGCCATAGCAGCAGTTCGCTCCGAGCTGTGCCAATACAAAAATTCTGGTTGCTCTTAAGTTTCGATTGTTGCTCTTACCCAGTGCCCCAACTGTCCTTCTCTTGCTCTCCGTCTTCAATAGTTTATCATCCTCAGATTCTATAATCTGGACAACTATAATCCAAGCAAAATGCTTGAAAAAACATATGCATGATTATTTGTGATACAACTGCAACCAACACTGGTTGTCATGGGGGAGTAGTCAAAATGATAAAAGAGCATATTTGTAATTTGGGTCATGCTGAACCGCAATATATAGGCTGCCAACATCACGTATTGGACTTGATATTAAAGCATGTGCTGAATTTTTTCTTTTTTCAAAAAACAACAAAACCACAGCTAAATTAATTACTTCTTTGTTGAATCTATTTCAAAGAACTATGATAATTTGCGTAATACCTATAGTATAGCCAGAATATGAAAATCGAGGATGGCATGATGATTTTAAGTTTCTTTATGAGTTGTGTATGGAATTCAGATTATACAAACAGACCTTAAATCTTCCATTGATCAAGTGGAAAAAATTGCCAAATTTACACCAGTCAAGATGGAACTCAAGGGCAATTTACACATTGATAGCATTTTTTCTTTTGCCTGATCAAAGGAATTCTTTTGAAATTGTCTGCGAGTTTATAGCAAATAATTGGGCAGATGCCTGGTTCCACTCTCAACATTATGATTCACTTATATATGAAAAATTACTTGGAGGAATCCAAAAAATAAAGTGTAACACAGCATTAAAATGTTTGAATAAACACTGGAAGTGTGAGAAGTCTAGAATAGATATTGCAAGAAGTAATCAAAACACCGAAAGAGCAGTTAAATTAATGGAGGAGCTACACAAATATTCAAAAAAAAAAAATAGAATACTTAAACATGAAGTTTGTTGGAAAAAACACCTTCTGACAACTTTTCTTCATATTTTATATGTTTTTAAAATAAAGTTTACTTAAAATTCTTTACAAATTTCAATGAAATGTTAGAGTTTTAAGTTTGAAATTTGGTAAAAAAAAATTATTTTCCATACAAGAGGAGCGAAGGTTTTTGAATTTTCAGCCAAAAAAACTAAAAGAATCGTATTCTACACGTAAAAACTCATCTTTTTGACATGGTGTCAAAAAAAATTTTTTTAGGAATCACCCTAATACACAGTCTTATTTCGTCAATCTTACTTGAATGTTATTACCACGTGAAAAAATAAAGGAAGAAAAAAATTTTTTACTGGTTTAGTCTGGTGGGAATGTAGGTTTTAGCGAAGAAAGCAGCTTCTGGTAAGCGCTTGCATTTTATCAAGTTATCTAAGCAGGCATCAGCTCTAAATAAAAAAATTGAAAATAAAGAAGGAAAATGTCTATGTGGTTAAGAAATTAATTGAATATATTTGTGATTTTTGTGCCGATGTTAAAATATAAGAAATGAAATGTTTTTTTCAAAAATAAACAATATTTATCATTTTTAATCAGGGAATTGAAGTTGGCCAAAAAGATCTAGAATTAAAAAATATTATTTTAAAATAATAGTGTATATGTTTAAAAGTTTTTGCAAAATTTCAGATATATTCAGGTGAAAAAAACTTTTTAATAAAAGTACAATATTTCATAAGCGTCATCTCAGATTCATTTTGTTTTTCAATTAATATATTAATATACATTTTTTACATTCTTGTAAAAGTTCATTATTATTTTATATTTTATTTGGATTAACACTTCTTTTATTAGTAGATTGTGCTTTTCGCTTGTCGAATAAATATAAAAATATAAAATTTTCATCATACAAAAAAGTGACATGAAAAGAAAAAGCATGCTTAAATATGATAAACCATGAAATTCTGGTTCTGCTCCTTGATCAATCCCAAAAATTCGCGCAATAACAAATCAATTAAAATGTCTATTAACGCGCTATAAAATAATGAATTGAAAAAAGATTTAAAAAAAGCAGAATGCGATAATGAATTTATTGTAAAATATAATGTTTCCCATATAAAATCAATTACTCTCCTAATAATGTTTAATTGATCAAGGATCCTTAAACTGAAGTCTACACAGACCCGAATTGGTGTTCTGAAGAGAAAATTTTGGGGCGGAGATAATTTTTAAAAAATTATATAATCATGTTTACGTAATATATTATTCACTTTCCAAATTTTTATCTATTTAATGCTAATTAATGTACTTATAGTCAAATTACTAAACATTGTCTGTTTTCGGAATCGGGCGGATTAAAATGATTTATCAGTGTGCTGCACTCGCTCACCTTCCAAGCATGAACATAGCGGTGAAGTAGATGTTGTTCTGTCCGAGCTTTTGGGCTTGCTCTCCAACTTCGAGTAACAAGTCTGCATCATCCGTGACGTGGGCGATCGAGAGAAGAGCGGCAAAGTCCTGTGCCTTCGTCAACGCCACCTTCACCAAGTCGATGTTCGCTTTGCGCAATGCCAGAGCACTCAACTGCTTCCACTTATCTTCACACTTAAAAGAAATCAACTTGCAGTGATAAATTTATGAAAAAATACATCAGATTCGATCTACTTTTTTATAAAAATTCAAAAGTTTCATGCTCTACCAGCCAGCAGGGCCCCTATCATTCAAGCTTCGGGTTTGGAAGGCCTAGTAATGCGATTAATCACATGTTTACTAAAGGTTTAGTCAACTCGCTCAAGTAGTGCAACTAACTTATTCCTATCAAATTTTATTTGAAATCATACAGAAATATATCATATTTACAAATGGTGCGAGAATTACAAATGGGGTGAGTTGACTGCTTCTAATGAATAATGCGAAATCATGATTTGTGTGGCAAAACATTCTTAATAATTAGATTTATTGACGAGGTCGTTGGCGAATGTGTCCATGTTTTGTAAATTAGAGAACTGAAATGGATAATTACGATTTTGTTATAATTCGGACTTACGCTTTTTTTCAAGGATAAAAATAGAACTTATAAATGGAAGGAAGATAAAGGCAACTTACTTATTGCGCTCTTCTTATCTTTCTTCCTTCCGTTTACAAGTTCTATTTTTTATCCTTGAAAAAGGCATAGGTTCAGAAAACATCTGATTATAATAAGGTTTCAAAGTGTCCTTCTAATTATTATTATTAATTAGTTAAGCAAAATGTTCAACTACTGTGAAAAAGGGGAATCTAAAAAACAAAACTAAAGAAAAATCTCGAAAACAATAAAAGAATAGCATGTTAATTTTGAAAAATACACTAAAAGTTTGCAATATTTTATTACACGATTTTACAATGAGATTTTTGGATTTTAAAAAAAGAAAAAAAATTAAAACTATTTACTCATGCATTTTCAATAAAATTAATGCTGAATTATCAAGTAAACAGCAATATGAATGCAATGATTTTCAAAGTAAAGAATCTCTGAAAACTTATCAGAAAGAACAGCGAATTATTTTAATGAATTTAACAAAATATGTAATAGACTAAAAAACATAGATTGGGAACAATTACTTTGTTTTATGAAAAACAGGAAAAATACTGCAAGAATCAGACTAAGCTATTCGCGTCTTACTAACATTCTTAGTATAAAAAACAGTAAGATAAATGCCGATATCCAAAAAAATTGTAAAAGAAATGGAAAAATCATATTAATTTTGAATTTAAAATTGTTCTATACATTTTTCATTTTAAAATTTTAAACAATCAGGAACACTTATTGCGGCCAAGTAGGGATTCAAAATTGGACCATCAACAAAAAATGGAAACGATTTGAACAAAAGGATAAAGGCCTTTTTTAAAGTAAAGTATTTAATACACAAGAGGTTCTTTGTGTACAGAGAATAAAATTCAAAAAAACTATCGAATCTAATTCATTAAAGCGGAAGTTTAATGTCCATTTCAAATGATATCCTTAGCATCCTTTGTTTAATATCATTGACTAGGAAGACATAAATATAATACTTCAACAGATAGGGATGTCAAGATAGGAAATCAACAAAATAGTCCAGTTGTATACCCTACGCTCCCAACGCTAGTACAACTGCAAACAAAGTTAAAGAAAAATTCTTCTAATGTATGTATTACAAAAAATGGTATCAATAAAACAAATAATTAATTTGCTGATTAATAGATTAAGTACCTCTAATTCGGTAGCCAGGTCGTACACAATGTCTATCATTTCTAGATTCAGTGCCAATTCAAAGCGATGCTCTGGATCCGTGGAAACTTGCAAAGCTTGTTCTTTGTAACCCTAGGAAATAAAATATGAATGCTGTAAAACGCCAGAACAAATACATATACCTTTCTATTATACTTCTGAGTTCAATTCAAATAGCTAAGTGAATCCATCTGAAAGAATGAATAGGAAAACTAATAATAAAGTAAAAATCAAGGGTTGGGGAATTAGATGCTAATGTTATTCTCATAAAAAGTAAAAGTCCTCATCAAAAGCGATGCTGTAAAAAGACAACGACTTGTAGAAAATGAACAAAAATTCGCTAAAACATAAAAATTCTGAATTTTAGAGTGTCTTGGAAGGATGATGTCATAGCGGTATCACATGGCCAAAAATTTCAAAAAAAAAATCGAAATTTTTCTCTAATTTCAATTTGTTCACATGTCTGTGAGGAATTGTAAATAGGAAGTGTAAATTTGGAGTTATTTTGGTTTGTTTGAGGGTGGGGATCTACGCTCCAAAAAAGCGTTAAAAGGAAAAGTGTCTAAGTATTTTTTTTCGATATCACAAGATTAAAAGAGTTTTGAAAGAGAAATTTAAGGATTGTTTGTGAAAACACTGATCAACATCCTTACGATAGAGATCTCGTAGCAAACAAGATTAAATGGCGCTGACTATAAATATAAATTCTAAGTCCACAATCAAGTACTTAAAAGTGAAGATGAAGTCCGACGGGCGCATATCAAAATATTGCATATGCTATAGTTTTCAACAATACATCATATTTTTAGTACACTTGTTCACAATGTGTAAATCTTGTAAGAATAGAAGAGAATACAGAGTACCAAATAAATATCATTTTAATGAAGCTCTTTAAAGCTACTTTTGTAATAACATAAAAAAAACGTGAAACAAGATATTTACATCAACTTCATTCTATATTGATTGCAAACTTAGAATACAGCTGATAATTTTTTTCTCATATGAAACCATGACTTTAGAAATATAATAATCAGCCAACTTCTTCCTGCTCATTTATGCCCATGATCGATATAAATGCACCGTCCTATGCTATATGACACGTATTTCGATCTTTTTGAGCATCATAATCCCATTAGAATACATTTATTAAAAACATCAATCTATGCCTGTCTTTTATACCAACAAATAAAATTTGTAATTAAGGAAGCATGAAAGAATAACCTGTTTTTCTAAAAAGCGAGCTACACGAATCTTTTCGTGATTCGGAATTTCAACGAGAAGATTTTCAGCGCACTCAAAGTCTTTGCGCATGATGGCCGTTTGATATTGTAGCACGGACAAGAGGAGAGTGTAGGATGTTATATTCAAATCTTTGTCGTATAAAAAGAGTCTTGACACATCAGGAATGTATCCAAGCACGTATTTAGATCTAAAATTAGTAAATGCTGATTGTTTCTGTTATTTAAAATTGAAAGAATATTAGTTGATCAAGAGAAAATATGCTTCGTCTAGAGGAATGTTTGAAAAAGTGGGCAGTACCTCCTATATATGTCGCATTGTGTTATTCTAAATAAAGAGTTGCCTTGAAAAGCGACAAGATTGTTTCTATGAATTTAATTAGCAAATTCTAGAAAAACGAATACTTATGTCAATCTAGAAAATAAGTTTTTCCAATTAAAAAGAAATTTTTTTTTAAATAAATAATTACTTAAAAGAAAATACGATAAATATATAAATAAATAATGATAAATCTGCGATGTATCCAAATGATTCCTTTCATGAAAAACTTCGTTCCCTTTCCGACAAGTTCCGATCCCCATATGAATATCACTTATATCGACTAAAAGTAATGCTAAATATAGGGTTGTGATTGAGAGGCTATTTTTGGTAATTGTAGTCAGAGTCGAAATCAAAAAAAAATAACCAGACTATAAATTGAATCTTAATCGGAATTATAATCACAAATAAAGAGAGATATTACTGAAGATATTCTATTTCTTAGAATATATGGCAGCTGATATTTTACATATAGTACAATAAATATATCTAAACCAAGTCTAGAATTTCATTAAATCTAAAGTTTATACAAACTATTTAAATATTTAAAAAATTAATTTGAAATCTTTCCGTCTGGATAATGAATTTATTTCACGTTTAAAGAAATTATATTGAATAGAATTTTTTGTTTGTAGTTTCCAGATAAGATTCGGATTAGAGAAGATTGACTGTATATATATATAATGTTATAATCTCTTTGTGATGGTTTTTTTGTGAAGGAAGAAATAAATCTAAATTTAACATAGCAAACTAATATTAAAAACATTTTTAGATTTCTGCTTTTAAAAATTCCGTTTTATATTATGTATACATTAGGATATTGTATGGTTGAGATTCGGAACATTTGAAGAGATAAAGGCGGAGTCGGTTACAAAATCCAAAACTTTGCCGTCATGAATGTGAATAAAAATGTAGTTCTATAGAAACTTGTCTAAGTGAGCAATTGTGACGATTTCTTGCCCCACGCAGTAATGCAGCCTATTAGCGGAATTTGTGTAAATGAAGCAATCACCAATCCAAATGCCTGTCTTAACAGTATCACAGATTTCATAGAGAACCTAAAAGTTTGGAACATCATTAAGAAGATTTTTAAAAAGGATAGAGGATGAGCAAACTGAGAACGCAGCTTCGATCCCATCTTCATCAATGTCTTCTTCTTCGGAAACGTTATCGAGCATTTCTTCATTGTATTTAAGGACATAGAAGTTGCTTGAAGTACAAATACTTACCAAAAAGGCATTAGCCGCCCAATAAACCTAAAAAAAGAGAAAATGTTCATAGTCCAGTAAAATAGGAGTAACAATATCAAATCAAAACTAAGAATTTCGCAGTTATTCATTTATTAATTGTACTGCACTTAGGCCGTAGTTCTGAATCTAGGATCCCTTCTTATAATTAAACTGTAGAAAGCACGTTTATGTGGAATAAAGACATAAAGTTAGGCCATAAGCACTGTTCGTTATCTACTCGCGCCAATACATATCTATCTATCCACCCTTTACTACAAGTTAGTACTTTTTTGCCAATGCCGAATCATTAATTTATTTTATAAATAATAATTTATCCTTTCGTTAAAACAAAATGCTTATCCTTAAATCTCAGCTCTCATATTCCCTATATTATATCATCATCCATTCACAAATATGGCCGAAGTTTTCAAGCTTTGGTTGAGTGGAAGTTTTTAGAGTGTTCGTTCAATCTCAACACAACACGTTTTTACTGTATATACATTTGAAATGTATTTTTATCCATAGGTGGCATTTTTACTTAGTAAATTCTTTCGATAAAATTATACAGACTTATTTCATATTATTTGTATAAGAATGGATAAATAAATGATTTGGAAAAAATATTATACATATTCAACGAAAAATTAAATTTGGGTAATGATATGAAAGAGCTTGGGAACCAAATAATTATAATACGGCTTTTTATCCGGTAGCAACATTAAAACCTGAATAAATGGAAAATTCTCTCAAAAAAAGATTCAAATAGCACAACAATCCATGTAAAATGGGTATAAATGAAGAGGAACATGAATGACCATACTTCGTCAGCTTGAATCTCGATTCTCCGAATCAATGCAAACGTTTCCCAGTTGTAAAAGGCGAGCGAGTTGTAGGATTTTACTCCGAGAAGAGGGCCAGTAAAGATTTCTAAAATAAAATAAAGAAATATATTTCTGGATAGAGAAGTGATGTAAGGATGAAGAGGCATCGGCAACAAAAAACACTTTTTACAACTTATAGAAATTTTAGTCGAGCTTATTATTTAATAAAATGGCTATACCGCTGTTTTCAAGATTTAAGTATTTCAGGGTATGGGTGTCTAAGGTTAATATGTATGTAGTCGTAGTGTGTACGTATTCGTATGTATGTATCTATGTATATGTGTCAGATGTGTATTAACAAATAAATAGGAAAGTTTGTGTAAAGAACGACAAAAAATGTATATCTAAATGCATGTATGTAGGATTTCTATAAGAATTAGTTGGTCAAAGTATAAAATATAAAATTTTCTATAGTTAATATTTTGCTATTTCAGCGATTAGGGATACGCATATATTCATTTTAATAATTATAATATTCTTTTTTAAATCTGTTTTGACTTGACATAAAGATTTAGTTTCACGTGAATGTATTCGTAATAGATTTTACTCCTTTGATTTCTTTGTCAAAACTGTATGTGATTTAGTAGAATCTGAGAGCGAGGATATGTGATATCTGAAATCTATGATATGTGTCCTATGTATCATATCTATCATCCATCATATGAAATAACACTATGTAGTTACATGTATATAGCCTAGTGTTTTGAGTTTTGAAAACAGCTGTCTTTGTGTAAACTGTGACAAGTCTAGATTGTATATTACTCATACAAGATACCTGTCACGTTTTTCTTACTGTTTCGTTTATATGGTATGGAAATCAAAGATACTAATTATATCAAGAAACAATATGGCTGCAACTTTAACTCTATCCCATTTTGAATTACTAGAAAGCTATGCAAGAGATTAAAGGCCGTTATACTGCAGAAAAAATATCCATCACTATGAAGAAAGAATTAGTCTCTTTAAAAGCAAAGATAAAGTTGGTCATATTATATCAGACAATGCGTCTACTAAGGTAAAAGCATTTTCCCTGCCTGGTTTGAGCAGACGCACTCTGATTTGCGTGATACTACTGACTCCGATTCTGTCATGAATAATGATAATGAAATTGTAGATAATGATGGCGAGTCTTCAGATAAATTTCAATTCCTGCCTAAACATGATCCTTGCTTCGCACACACCCTTCAGTTGGTTGTGAAGGATGGAATGAAAGAAATAGGGGTCCTCTATAGAGTTATAAACAAGGTTGCTGGCATTGTTAGACATGTTCGCAAGTCCACAGATGCAACAGATCTACTAGAGGGAGAAACACGACTTCAGACAATTAATCCACGTTGGAATTCTGAGGTAAAGATGATTAGATCTATTCTAAAAATGCCATAGGAAAAGCTTGGTCAGTTCGATACTACCAAATTAAGTCCACATGAGCGACTTTGGGCCTTAAAGTTGCACTTTCAAGAATGAGATCGAGATATAATAATACCTTAATTTACCACAAAAGTCTGCGGAACGTAGACTTACAACATTTGGTCACCGTTCAGCCTTCCGTTTGGCAGGATTTAAACGCTAGTGGTGTACGCCAGGAAGCGAGTTACACGCAAACACAATGGCAATCTTAAAAATTGAAATCGCCAAAATAGCACCAGTCTCACAGGCTCCTACATCATCTCACAATTAAGTTGCATCTCCTCCTCAAAAGAAAATTTTATGTCTGATATTACTCAACCGTCTCATGACACAGAATTTTCTGTGAGTTGGAAAAGTTCTTTTCTTCTCCTTGCATCACTGAAGAACCGAATCTTATAGAGCAGTGGTTCTCAACCTCTTGTTTTGCGCCCCACATAGCAAAGTTGAAGGAAAAATAGACTAAGAATATGATTATTAAAATAGTCAAAATTTCGCAAATGTATTCATTTATTATTTCTGAATAATAAGATATATATATAAAGCAGTTTAGATTCCATTTAAGTAACTAGAATAATATTTCAGGAATAATTAAAAAAACGATTTTTATAAAAACCTATTTTATACTTTTGGTGGGACACTCTAGTGAAATGTTCGTTCTTAAAATAGCATTCTGTTAAAAAAAAGTTGAGAACCATTACTCTAGAGTACTAACGCACGCAGCAGCATGAATGAATACCCTGCATTGGCCTAATCATATCAACATTACCTCGGCATACCTGCAAAATCAGCGCCTGTTGAGCGTCTATTTAGTATTAGTGGAAGTATCTTTCGGCCTAATATATGTCGCCTTTCAGAATCAACATTTGAAAGTTTAATCAATATAAAAGTTAAAGGACATTTTTGCAAATAAGCTACATATTGCATGAAATATGGTGTGTATCACCATAAGGATTTCATGTGAATCAAAGTTTTGAATCAAATGTGATATTACTTAACTTGCATTGCATTTGTGAACTACTAAACTAAGAGTGTTCATTTACTTTCAAATATATTCATATTCATATTAAAAATACTTTTTAAACTATTCACCCCATGTCTGAACCTAACCCTAACACTAATGCTCATTCTACCCAAATCCTATCCCTGACAAAAGGTTTCCAAAATTATAAACATTAAGACGAATATAGAAATTGGTTGATCACTTGTCTGTCAATCAACTATTATGCAAATAGAAGGAAAATTTGAATATTCAAAATGAGCGGTAGAGTGAATAAAACATAATGTTGTATAGAGATAGCTTTTAATTATTTTTTTTATTAACGCGTATGAAGCGAATTTAATGTGTTGTGCTTTGCACTGGTTCTTTTGAACGACTATTTTTGTTAGTGGACCAAGTTGGTTTTTTTTGATTTAGTTGTCAACAGAATTATTAATTTAGATAGCAGAAAGAGGTAATAATAATAATAATTTCATTTGTGATCAAACCAATAAAAAAAACTTAGTTCACTAAAAAATATGCGGGCCTGATAGCTGTTAAAACTTTATTCTTTGATTTCCAATATATGTCTTGATTAAACATATCTCTAATATCGAAGAATTAATCTAAGATAACATTTCGACGAACATAATGAGAAAGGTGTAATGTGAAGAAAGCACAAATGCCGAAAAAAAATTGACCGTTTACATTTAGCTGAAGACATAGAATATGAGGCAATGCTCAAAGTAAAGAGAGCAATGTGCAAGGTTTGATAATTTCCAGGTTATAAGAACATGATTATTTTGTTCTTAAATTTTTTGAAATAACTCCATTGACTAGAAAAATACTAGGTATGTTTGACACAACTTATCTTTGACTCCAAATTTTTAAAGATGAATACCAATAAGTAAAAGCACAGAACAAGACTAACAACTGATCCATGAATGATATTTTGTCAGTTTCTTCTGCTACGAATTTATTCCTGATTTGATTAAATATTTAGGAAGAAGAAATGTAGAGTTTCTGGAAAATTGGAAGAGAAGGAAAATAAAAACGCCATTCAAACTTTTAAATGCTCTATTGCGATTTTAATGATGATAATGTGCGTCTGTTGAGTCATTGGACCTTTTATCCGATCCGCTAGAGGTGTAAATATTCAAAACACGTCCCACTAGTTTGACACCCCTAGCTTAAATCATTTAAAAGGACAGTGAGATCAAGAGTTAAATAGATTGTTAGTAAAAATAGGGTGTACTTAGTAAATAAGCAACTCTAGAAGAATATTTATGAAAATCTCAAGGCATTTCAAATTCATTTTGTTAAATGTAAAATCACTGAAAAAAGCAGAATTTAATCAGCACAAAAAAGTTCAAATCAAAAAAAATCGAATTGCCCTCGTTTATTTCTCATTTTTCTTTAGTTTATGAATTTAGAAAAATAGATAAGAAGGAAAAACTAAACGCTTCCACGAAATCGGTATGCTAAAAATCTGTTTTAAGTTAGAAAGTATATAATCATTTAAAAGTAAAAACTTTCAGCTCCATATGGGCACTTGATAACATGGTGTTCTTTGAAGTTCTTGAAAACTTTGATGGAATTTGTGCCTTCTCGAATAGCATACACCGACGAATCAATGCTACACCACACAAACTCCAATGCAGATCCAAAGCTTTTGTTCCTTAGAGCCATGGCTGTGTAAATGATGTATTCGCCATCTCCACAAACTGCAACAAAGCTAGACGAAATTGAGGTAATACCATTTATTGAAACAAAGTGTAAACTTCACATCTACATCAAATGCTCCCTCCTTATTAGCAGAGCTGTGGAGTCAGAGGAGAAATAAAATTCGAGTCGCGCTCAAAGTACTAAAAACTTAATAAATGTAACGCTAACTTCGTTTAAACAAGGGCCACGTAATATGCTTACAAAAAGTAAACTATTTAGTAAATCTAAAAAATCCGACTTTTAAATTTTATTAGATACCGACTGCGACTCGTAACTCTTTGAAATCTCGAACTCCTCCGAGCGCGACTCTGCAAATCTGCTTATTAGAGTTTAATATTTTAAAGATTTTTCTCAGTCCGGGGATTAACAGTTCCTTTTATAAATATGTAGGAAAATTGCAATGATACAATGGTATAATCAATCGATTCGTGAAAATGATTATTATCGAAACTAACCATTGACGGATAGTTGGCTGAATCTCATGCCTAACAACAACTAGAAAATACTTAGAATCTCGCCCAGAGAACCTTAAAAATTTCAAATTGAGATTTGGACATAAAAAGTGAAACTGTTGAGGCCTTAATAGACGAAACAGCTTTCAAAGAGTTCGGTTAGTGACCATAATCGAAACAAGAGGAATTACGATTTCAAATTAGTATGTCATGCATGAATAAACCAACCATTAATAATACGCTAAAAAAGCAAGTAAAAATAAGAGTCATTTTCCAGCTATAAAAATAGAATCTATAATTATATTTTTCAAACGCTGTGATAATTCTCTTTCTGAAGAAGGGAATGATGAAAAATAGCATTTTCTTCAGTGAGCATAACGCGAAATTCAAATGTAATTATTGGTTTATTTGTTGACTCACACTCAGCATCGCATACATAACATTTGAATCATCAAGTATGAAAAGTATTAAATTGAAGAAGCCCTTATATTTTACAAACAAAAATTGCGCCTTAGCGATCTTATGAAAACCCTTATATCTAGGATTTGTTCAAGTGCTCGAACCTCTATTTGGTACAACATTCTCGTGCAAAAATTAGTGGAAAATTAAAGGGAAATTTTGTGAATTTGAAACTAAAAATGGAAAAGCGACTCGAATAAAATATCACAAACTGTTTTAAATGTGTATCTATTGTGCCAAATAATACAATTATTATTAACATGATTATTATAAATTACCATGTAATATTTTAGAGGATTCTCTTTTGAAGAGGCTCGATCTTTGGACAAAAACATTTTAATCACTTGAATTTATCTTTCCACTCTCTGTTGAGTGTGTTGGAGAAGAGCATATACTTCTTTTTTCATATGTTTATAATTTCCTTTTATTATTTTGTTTTTAGATGTCAAACCACATACATCATCTTCAAAGCGAATTTTATTTAACAAAAATCATATCCAAAAAACAATGTCAAATTAAATAATATTTCTTTTTGTTGACATAAAATTGGACTTTTTTGTTTAATATATAGTGATTCCAAAATTTCCATTTCAATGTTGATTGATTCAATAAGATTGTTTTTAGGATAGGATTTTATTAATAAACTAAATATAAATATTTCATTATGCTATTATTTTTCTCTGTATTTAGATGATGACAATTAATGAAAAGATATCTTTTTAAAAAGTTAATAAATTTATCGCTAAATCTTTACTTCTGACTTCGACTGAAGAAAGGTCACCCCATATGTTTGCAAAAATTGAATTTTTTTTTCATTATATAATAAACTTAAAAAACGACTCCGATTTGGACTCCAACTCCTATCTCTCAACTCCACAACGCTGATCCCTGCTTCATACCATTAATATAAAATTGAGAGGTTTTACCGTCCATTAGGACTGTGGGAAATGCTCTGTGGGTAAATTTCACAACTGCCCATATCTTTAAAAGGCAGCGCTATCTTTTCCCCATCCTTGCAGTCTTGAAGGAAGAAATTTTGTTGCTGAAGAGACTTGATATTCGCTTGTTGAAGTTGTGAGTGCCGGGCTAAGATCAGTCTTCCTGATGTGTCCATCGACATTGCAGGTTCTTCTCTCCCCATCTAAAATGCGAAGAAAAGTTCCTTTGATATTCAATACATAATTTATACTTATATTTCCTGATGATAGTGTCGATAATTAGACAATGAAAATTCCACTAAGGTATAAAACGGCAAAGATTAAATTTTATGATAATATATAAGTGCTTTTGTGCATTTATAGGCCAATGTAAAAGAATAGGAAGTAAATTTTTTTCCAAATAAAGACAATATTTATCATTTCTAATCACAGGTGCCGAAAAACGATGGCTTGCAGAAATAATTTTTTTCCATAAATATAAAAAAAATTCAAAAGCGTGACATGACAAAAGAGTGACAAAATATAAAAAAAATTCAAAAGTTTTACTTACCTACTTATCCTTACATAAAAAACTCTTTTAATTTGTCGTTCTTTTAATCGCTATTTTAAGAGTGACAAATTATGTTAATCTTTTGATGTGTCACTCAAATGAACATCTCCCCATTTAAGGATATATAATTTTTGTCTTTTAATAGAACAGAAGTTAATTGCCTTTTATATCACTGAAATAAGTGTTTATGTTTAAAATTTTGTTAGAATATGTTCTCCATTAAATTTTTATAATAATTTCTGAAAATAGATTTTATGTAATATCATATCGTACGAAAATAAATACCGTTTTAGAAGTTTCATAAGTATTTCATTGATAAACTTTACTAATTTTTGAAAAATGTATGTGGTATTTAATCTACTTCATTTGATATATATTATATAGAGAGAGCGATAAAAACATATAGCATGTGTGCAGGGCATGTTCCGCCTATTGAAAACTCAACAGCAACGCTCTGCACCTTCGAATGGAGAGTCGAAGTCACGACATATGCTTAATCACTTTATTGCTATATAACTAGAAAGGAATACACAGGCGTGTTATTGCCTTGTAGCTATTGGCAATGAATAGCCTTGTTATGTGTGATCAATGTTTGATAGGGATTAGGCGACGTAGTGTAGATAATAGATATATGTCCTGATTTTACATATCTGGAGTCTGAAACAATACTTTTTTAGGTGGCTCTAGTTCAAGCTACGATTTGTACATATGGTTGGCTTCAGACACGCCTCAAATGCAAAACGTGTCCTCTAACTCCGGCTCTTAACTTCATAGCAGCATTTTAAAGCATTTCCAAGGTGGAAAAGACGCTCTGTTTAAATAAAGTGAAGCTATATTTCTATCATTTTTATTTTATTTTTAAGGTTTCAGAAATGTTTTTACTTTTTCAAGTTGTATAGGAGTTATAAAATTTCGGAAAATATACTTAGGAACAACCGAAATATGATTTTAAAATAATACTAAAAATGGAAGCCACGGATTGAATTTTAGTAAAACTGATAACCATACCCTCGTAAATTAAGAAGATCAAAGTTACTTTAATGATTATACTGCCGTCATCATAGCCAATAGAAATGGTATTGGAACCAGGGATGCACGCAAGGGTCCAAATTCTATCAAATCCGTTGTTGATCGTAGTTTCCAAACGATACGTCACAGCGTGCCAAACACGTAGAGTACCTATCGAAGCAATTATTTTAAAAAGAGAGAGAGAGTACGATTTCACAACAAATGGATAACAAGTAGGTCGTTAGTCTTGTTACCCTAATTTAAGTTTCTACAAAACCTTTTTACTAATATTTCTTTTATATATTTTTGACTTCCTTCTTCAAAAAATTAATTGAAGTTTTTGGTGAAAAATTAAAGAAATGTCAAGGTCATTCCTCCCAAATATCTTTTTCATATTGTTTACTACTTCCCTCAAAAAAATTCCAAAAAGTTTTTTGAAGAAAAAATTTGAAAAATCGCAGAATTACGCCGGCAAAATATTTTTTCCTAGTGTTTGGAATTTCCAAGGTAGATAAACTCAAAATCTGAGAATATCAATTTCTTGAAGAGTTTTAAGGATTCTCTATCTTAGAATCTTTTCGAAAAAGAATCTAATATATAAATATCTAACGAAAAGGGCAATAAACAGCTAAACAATAAATAGACATTAACCCTCGCACTACGGATCATTTTGTACTTACTCTGTATACGGACTAGGGACATTTTTTCCGCCAATCATATATGAATAAAATTTGCTAAAAAAATACCTTCTATAATTATTGAGAAAACAAAATTACTGAGAAACGTAGTATCTATTTTTATACATTCCTAAGGAATGCTTCTTTGAGCAGAATAATTCAACAATTTTTTCTACTTGATAATGAAACTTGAGAAAAAAGTAATATTGATATTAACGCCATCTACAATTCTTTTTTTGATCAAAGCAAACTTTACAACTAAGAACCAAATTGATGTTGATAAATAATCACTAGCACTAAATGTCTTACTACTACTGCCTTGGTAATCTCAACTGAGACTCATAAGCACACACCATCGTACTACCCTACATGAACGTACTTTACTACTTATATACATTATACATCTCGTATGTAAAATGGTGAAGATAGCATGAGTTGATTTCATATAGGAATAATCTAGAGAAACAAATGTTCTCGATGGACAGCTAACACACTGTACGCGATATACAGAGATCGTGGTTCAAATCCATGTTGAGGCACATACAGAGATCGTGGTTCAAATCCATGTTGAGGCACATACAGAGATCGTGGTTCAAATCCATGTTGAGGCACATACAGAGATCGTGGTTCAAATCCATGTTGAGGCACATACAGAGATCGTGGTTCAAATCCATGTTGAGGCACATACAGAGATCGTGGTTCAAATCCATGTTGAGGCACATACAGAGATCGTGGTTCAAATCCATGTTGAGGCACATACAGAGATCGTGGTTCAAATCCATGTTGAGGCACATCATTTTTCTCTAGGCTATTTCTCGATACACTTAGTGTACGTAGAATCATACTGTGATTGCATCGCTAGTGCTTCTATGTCTTACTACCACTATCTATGATGTTGATAAAATTTGTTAGTAATAAATAAAACTTTTTCATATCAGATATTCAATAATATTACATTTCTACGTGTTTTTCATTTTGCAATTGTGATGTATTTACTCAAAGGATGTTGGCATTTCGGTTCTAGGAAAAGCATTGGCAAAAGAGAAGTTCGCCAATTTTACAAATGTTTGATGTTGCCGCCTTTTGCTACTCATAGTAGCAGTGCGTATAGGTTGCCAATTCTTCTCCTTTGCCAACTCTTCTCCGTTTACCGGCATTTTGTATCAATGATTAGCAGGAGATCTAAAATTCATGAGAGAAATAAAAGTAATAACAAACTGCTGAAACTTTGATAGTGCAAACTGCTTCATCACTTCTCATCACGCATGTAATGGTAGTGATAAAATGAAAACAATGGTGAACCAATCGTTCCTTTATTTTCTTTTACTTACCACATATTTTGAACTCGGCCATAGATCATTATTGTGATATAGTAATAACGTAAATAAAAGCATAACAGTGCCACAAAATTCATTCAATAACTCATCAGCTCATTTATGATATAATATAATCTCAATGACACATTGTTCGTCAATTGTATTTCCTATCTATACGCTTAGTTCAGCGTTCAATAGCCAGGCGGCATGTGGCTTCATGCATATGTAGAAGTAATGATATTGATTTATCAAAGCACATGTGATGCGTTTATAATTTATTTATTTTTTCTCTCGTTGAAAGTATTCTAGTTTTTGTGTTTCCATTGTGAACTTGATTTGATCAATATACTCATCTCTTCATTGCATCTTTCTTGAGACTCTATCGTTCGCTGATTACTGTTTTCCAAATTGATTTTGTTACATAAACCCAGCTAATACTCAAAGAACGTTTCGGCTTGAAGATCTTTGCAAAATCCTTTTGATATAAAATCATGAGCTCTGACTTTTCCATAGAAAGTAGTTCTGATAGCGGAGAAGAACAAACATCTTATTCGTTTACTTCCTCCTCCTACTCATCCCTATCATCTCATTCTTCTTCTTCTTCATCTCTTGTAATTGAAGATGATTTGTTAGCTCCTGACCAAACTATTTATCGTTGGAGACCCATATCTGCTCTTGAAGGTCGTCCCCAAAGAATCAATATCAGAAACGCAATTAGTAATCCCCCAGGACCTAAAGGGTCTATGAAAGACACTGACGACATTCTGTTCATATTCAAACTTTTTTTTTATGTGAATTTGATTTCATATATCTATGAAATGACAGCTGCAAAACTAAAAACCAACTTCGAGTAAGTTTTGCTTATATATTCTTTATTTTAAATATCGAAACTATTTTTTCAGATCTGAAAACCCTAAACATCGAGGATTGGCTCATTGTTATAAGAATTTTGAAATTCATCATCTCCTCTCGTACTTTGCTAGCTTACTTTATATTGGCCAAAGTGGAGACCAGAAAGTTGCCATTTGTGATTTGTTTTCTAATTTTGGAATTCCATTTCTAAGAGCCAGCTTGGGAAGGGACATGTTTACACTCATTCATCTTTTCATCACTTTTGATGACAAAACACAAAGAGATGTTGGAGATAAATTGAGTCCGATCAGGAAAGTACATGATCACTTCCGCAATGTTTTCTCAAAGTACTGGACTCCTCATTCACATGTAACAATAGATGAGCAACTTATCAGCTTCAAAGGAAAGTGCAGGTTGAAAATATATGATCCAAAGAAACCTGGGCATTACGGTCTAAAATGTTATCATATAAATGATGCAGAATATTTTTTTTATATGATGCCCGAACTCTATATACCTGGTATGGGAAATTCACATTTTTCAGCCTTGAATATTTCAAAAAGACTTATACAAGACTCAAAGATTCCATCTGGTTGTGGCGTTTTTACTGACAGGTTTTTTACCAGTCATGAGCTGGCTGTCTGGTGCCACGATAGAGATATATCCCTTTGTGGCACTGTCAATGGGAACAGACGATTTGTTCCTACGATTTTTAAGCCTAACCACTTGAAAGGACTTCGCCTCGCGGAATGTGAAAGTCGTGTTATTTATTCTGAATATGCTTCACTTTCTGCGTACATACCAAGAAAACATGCTCGCAATAACTTCAAAGTCGTGTACCTCTTGTCATCTCAACACAAAAACATAACAACATATGGCGAGCACTCAAAACCACAAAGTTTGCTCTGCTACAACAAATACAAATCGGGAGTTGATGTCGGCAATAAAATGATCAGAAGCTATCGATCAAAGAAGCCATGTAGAAGATGGACTCTAGCTACTTTTTGCAACTACTTGGACATAGTTGCTTTGAACACATGGGTTGTTGCAAGATACAACTCTCCTCAATCGTTCCCGAGTTCGAAGCAAAGTGGACGTAAAGTTTTTTTGAAGAAGCTCTCTTTTCTTTTGGCAGAAGAGTGTATGAAGGTAAGATCCAACATTTCTGAATTGCCAATCCAAGTTAAGTACCTACTGTCTGTTTATGGTTTTTCGAAAGCTGCGACAGAAGAACAAACAACTTCCAAAAAAGGTGTCTGCTCTGTTTGTCTTTCTAAAAAAAACAAAACAACAAAAAAATGTTCCATGTGCTCGAATTTTGTTTGTAAGATTCATTCTAAAACTGCTTGCCCTAATTGTGTATAAACTTTGATTTCTTATAATAAATTTTTTTGCCATTTTAAGTTTAACGCCATCTATAAATAATTTATTTTTCAAGGTACAAAAATGAGAAAAAATGAAAATTCGCAGAGCTTTTTAGGTAATGTTAAATTTTTTTCTTTCCAGTGCCTTAAGAAGCATTTTTTATAAGTTTAGATACTATTTTTATTGAACTTTCCCATTGAAAGTTTTCCGATAATAATCTTGTAAACACTTTTGCGGAAAAAATACATAGAGTCCGTAGTGCGAGGGTTAAAAAATAAATTTTCGGAAAAATGAAAATTTTTCAGTCCAACTTTTTAAAATTTTCTATAACTGCCCAGACAAAACTACAAGTCCAATCTTTCTGAAACTTAATATAGTTCTTAATAACAGTACTTCCTACTATATTCACTAGTTTTTAGTTCAACGTTCCAAAATTTTGACTTTTTGGCCATTTTCGGATCCCCGTAATTCGAGAACAGTATGAGATATGTAAAAACTGATTGTACCGTTGGAATCCGCGTCAAAAGTTATGTATTATGGAGAGTATGCCATTAAAAAATATATAATCAACTAAGTATATAATCAACTTTCCTCACTCTAATGACGTTATGCATAAAGAGAAGAATAGTTTATTTTCTTAAAATTTTAAAGCATTGTCTCCCACATTAAAGCATAACGGTAAATATATCCTCGAGTGTTTTCATCGACTAGTTAAGTTTAAGACACAATTGCATCGCTTATTATGAGGAAAGAAGGTTCGATGCTTGATCGAAAAAATTTATTATAGTCCCCAGTGATTAAAAATTTTTAACAAAACCTTCTTAATTCATTATTTGTCAATAAAATATTGGTGACAGAAGTTTTGAAGAGTTCCTATCTTTCATTTACTAATGACGGGAACAGTTATAATTTCTTTCACTGGAGCACTGGTAGCAATGATACAAAAATCCTTCTAACGAATGGTGTGTTTAAGATTAAACCTAAGAATAGATCAAGTGTTTCTAGATTAAGTATCTACTAGTTTAAAACTAGAGTTTAAACATTATTTCAATTTAAAATAAATTTGATGCTCCCTCTCCCGCGCATGGCTCTAATATGAATGATAATAATTTGTGATATAGTATTCTTTTGACCTCACTCATTCTAAAAATGATTTTTATTAAACAATTATTAATATCTTCTTTTTCGACTGCATTAATTAAATTAAATCAATTAAAAATAAAAGTTTCCTATAGGAGGGAGGTATACAGTGTATACCTCCAAGGGTAAATTATGAAGACAGTAATATAAAGAAATACCATCTTCAGATCCAGATAAGATAATAGGAAGCTCAGGGTGAAATACAACACATGAGATATTTTGAGTATGACCTTCTAATGTTTGAATGCATGCCTTGTTCTAAAATGTATCAAGGGAAACGCATAAAAATATTTTCATATCCAATACAGTAATGAAAAAAGATGAAAAAAGAATCGTAAAACTAGATGATTTTTTTTGTAAAGCAGGCAAACGGTGAATTAAGAAATCGAAGGAAATATGCTTGTTTTCTTATTATAACGCGAATTTTGAAGCGCAATTCTGTAAAAGGATACTCGGGATGGATTAGGGTGACCCATTAGATATCAGGGTTACCGAGAAAGCGTAAAAAATAAGTTTGGTACATTTTTGCAGGGGAATGTAAACGGTATAGAAGGGGTTAAAGTAAAATTAGTTTAGTAGCTTAGTTTGATGATGTGTTAAAAAAAGACTAAGACACCAACTCGTTGGCCACAAAGTTGATCTGAAAATATTTTTGTCAGTTATTAAATACTGACATATGCACAGGGTATAATGAAGAAATTATATGCAAATAATAGTAATGATTTTGAATAGATATATCCAATTGAATATTCTCAATAACAAATCAAAATTATTTTCAGTCAAATTGTCTTAGCTCACTATACTGAACATAAGTTGGGGTGCAAATTTTTTTCTAACAGATATCATATTATAACACATAAATTTGGTTCAATTTGTTATACGTATCAATACAAACAATAGTGAATACCTCATATTGTGAGAGACGATAAATTTCAATATATAGAAAAGAAAAAAATGGTATACAAGAAAAGTATACACAAACAGTTGTATTCTAAGTGAAGACATTCTGAGCATTATCTCTTAGCGAAATAATATGTCTAAAACAGGGGCGCACATCCGGGGGGAGGGGGGTGAAAATGACATTCGCCACCCCCCTTTATTGTTTGGTTTTTGTTTGCACATTTTTATCTTTATTTTATAACCTTTGTTGAGAGTCTAACTAACTCACACTTATTCTTATACACTAAAAAAATGAAAAATTCTAATACAAAGTTTTCTAACTTTAGTTGTTTTACATTTTTGATAGAAATTACCGCAGAAAAATTATGTAATTTGGATGTGTTATTTTTATTTTTCTCAATAAAACATTTTTTTAGGAAGAAGGAACAGCTGAAAATTAATGAATGATTTTTTTCATTCAATAAAATTCCCAATTTTTTTATTGTTAATTGATATCTTTACCCCTTTTCTACGCATAATTTGGAGGTGGTGCGCATCTATTTGAAGTGAGAAAGAAGGAGCTATATATAAGTCCTCATTCATTGTTGACGTTAAGCTTAATAGGGCGGGGGTTAAAGTTTACATTAAGCTTAATTAAGAATGAAATAGAATAGACAAGAGAAGAGTAGGAATTCAGAAAAATTTGTCGTCTTTTTTGGAAGACGCTTGAAAGTCCGCCCCCTCCTCCAATAATTTCAAGGATGTGTGCCCCTGAATCAATCATATTTTTTTCATATAAACATCGCAGGGTATCTAGTAGACTCTTTTCCTCCAGACTACATAACTCATATAAAACTCTACAACCTTCAGTTATTTGTTTTCAGTTGTTTTCTCTATCAATCAAATA
This sequence comes from Nectonema munidae, assembly GCA_030549495.1. Lineage (NCBI taxonomy): Eukaryota > Metazoa > Nematomorpha > Nectonematoida > Nectonematidae > Nectonema > Nectonema munidae. Next base: position 65,751 of record JAUIRK010000449.1, read on the forward strand.
TCCTTTCATCAATTCCTGTAATTTGCCTGGTAGACTACTTTATTTTCAAATGGAAAGCCTATTCGCCCCCCCCCCCCTATAATTTTGGATTTTTTTAAACTAGTGTATATGCGATATGCAAATTTAATTAAAATATTTTCGCTGGAAGTATCGTATTTAAATTTCACCAATTTTGTAAAAAAAATAAAGTAGTCTTATAAATTTAGGACTTTAGGTATGCGCTGAATACACTTTATTTTAAAGGATTGCTTGAATATTTGGTTTCCCGTGGTATTTCCAGACCACTAATTTTGAATATTGCAAAAAAATTCGCCCCCAATAATTTCGAGGATGTGCGCCCCTGATCTAAAAAGCTATTCTTACTCCCATTTTAAAGGGTATAAGCAAAATTATGCACATAAATGTGTGTGTATTAATTGCAATTAAGGTTATTAGTTTAATAATTCAAAACATTTCTAAGTGAATCGACCTAAAATCAATTGAACTAAACCCAAATGGCCTAATCAGAGTTAACCTAACAAAATTTGACCAAAAAATAACCAACAAAAGGGTTATCAACTAAATATTAAGTAACCAACTATCTAGATATAACTAATAATAATCTATTTAACTAACTAACTTAATGGTCAACTCTAACAAACGAACGAGTATTTTATGTTAATTACATGGTGTCTACAGTTTATTGAAATCAAACAGAAAACAAAAGAGTATTGAAACAACTTATCATTATCTCCATTATTATATCAATGATTATATGATATCAACGTACGTACAACAAACTTTAATAGAAAAGTCTTAAGAAAAACATTCTTAAACCTATTATTATTCATATAAAAATCAAATTTTTGGAAAGTTTTCAAGGTTTATAATCATCTTTCACGGTGTTTTTAAGGTTTTCAAGATATGTTTTTATTTTCAAGGGGTTTTCCAGGTTTTCAAGGTCCGTAGACACCATGTAATTATTATTGTTAGGCCAAATGATTTTAGATGAATTTTTGAAACACGTTTCAAAACAAAGCGTATACAAATAGAGCAAGGTTCTTTTGGAGCGAATTGTTACGACTAGTGCTTGCTGTATCATCAGTAATAATAATTATTATTATTATTGAAAAGAAGCTCATACTTGATAATCCCAAATTTTGACACAAAAGTCATCAGCACCAGAGATGATGTAGGGTTTGTCTTTTCCAGGATGATAATTGACACAATTGACACCTTTGTCGTGACCTTCAAGAGAGAAATTGGGAGTAGAAGAGCCTAGTTGCCAAACCTAAAGATAAAAGCAATTCAATTTTGATTGACAGTTTTTAGAATGAAAGTGTCATTCAACTACCATAAAAATTCTATCAAAAATGGAACTAGCGATTTTAAGAAAGTCACAAAGTTTTGCAAAGCTAAAATGCCCGCTCTCCTCGTCTCTGACAATTAGCTAGTTAACCCGTTAACGCCCAATGTCGACTATAGCCGACTTTACAAAAATAAAATCGTCTGTGTTTACAATCTTCTGCTTTACATTAGATAGCGTCTGATTATTCTGATCGTTAACGGGTTAATTCAGGAATATGCAAGTAACCAAAAAATATATTTTGAATAAATTTTAATTTCCCAAATTTTGGTTGGTTTTGAATTTTTTAATTTTAATTTCTTATTTCATACCATGAATTTCACGTGTTTTATCCAGTTTTGTACATCGTTGAGTATTTGAAGAACTTATTGAACTTATGAAAGTAAATGTTTCAATTGAAAGGAGGTGAAATATACGTGTCTCAGTGCAATCCCCCAAAATGAATCGCAAGCCATACAAATCCATAAAAATTTGTCGCAATTACAATTTTACATTTAGCACGAAGAAAACTTTGAATATGTATTTAAGACTGCTTAGGCATTTTAGCTTTAGAAAATATTTCACGTGTTCCGAGGAGGTAAAAAGGTGGAGGAATGCTGCTTTGTTTTATGTGACTGTGTATTGCATTCTTTCGAGGAATTTCCCTCAATAACCCATTTTATCCAAGAAAAAAAAGAAGACATCAAATTAATTTGATATAAAACTAATTTAAAATCAAGAAATCGTCAGTTAATTATATTCATTTCATATTTATATTCTTTGCATCCTTTGAAAAAGAAAAGAGTGCTTAGAATGCAGGGTGTGTAAATATGCGTTATATGGGAGGAAGAGGAGGAGGGAGGGGATATTTTTGTATTGAGTAATGTATCTAGTTCCGATTATTTGAGTCAAGTTCAAGTTTACATAAAATAATTTGTTAAGGGATTGATAAAAATGATAAAGAGACAGGGCGCATACTTTGATTGTTCGATCGAGAGAGGCGCTTGCAAAGACGTTGTGATCCTTGAAGTTGAGAGCAATTTGCATGACGTAGTGATGGTGACCTTCAAAGACTTGAGCACAAACCCACTTCTTATCCCAGTCCCAAAGTTTGATCGTCATGTCATCTGAAAAAATTAAAGTGTGTGTCATAATGAAGATGCTTGTAAATGTTGTTAACACATTGTGTCCTTAAAAAGTTTACAGCTGTCCAATTTCGTATTGGGCCCAATTCTAGTATTCTTAAAAAAACAGTAAATTTAAATTACAAGTGAATAAAAAAGAAATTTTGTATACATTGTTTTCATGCACTTTTTTATCTATCAGAAGAAATAAATCATAGACGTTTATAAGACATGTTGTTTTGATGAATTTAACATGCAAATTTATCATGACATTTTAAAACTATCATCATATTTCTTATCGATTGACCACATTTCGCATCTTTTTTTAATCACAATCGAGATTATAATTTTCTTTCTCCTTTCACAATTTCTCTTTAATGAATAATAACAATTCTTATGAAACTTTTCAATTTTAAATCATATCTGACCAAAAATTGTTTCCTAAATTTTCAGGAAAAATTCTACGTTTGTATTTGCATTTAGACATGCATTAATGATTCGCTTTGTTATATAAAACATAAAAATTTAGAACAGACATATTTTAAACATTACTAAAACCAACCCTTGGCCACATCTTGGTTTTGCTTCAAACAGTACAGTTTCAAATCCGTTATCGTTGCAAGTCTTTCCATTATTTCTAATTCATTATTATGATGGTAAGTGCTTAGCATGACAAAAAATATTTTTTTGGGAATCTAAGAAATAAGAATGTTTGTCTTAGTGCATTGAAGATAATGTTATTATATTTGGAAGGGAAATAAGAAAAAAATATAAAAAAGACAAAGCAAAAGATGGGCTGGCAGAGCGACTCCAAGATCCTGGTCTCAGCAAAGAGGATGCTTAAGACAGGAAAAAATGAAGAGAGCGGATTGTAACCACCAACCCCCAACTTTGGAACAAGGTGTAGTCAAAGAAGAAGAGGATATAGGATAAAAATATAATGATTACATTTTAAATACTTTTGCTAAAATTATTTTTAGTTGTAAAACATAAAAAAAATTTTTTTTTAAGTTTTAAACCAATAAAAAATTATAAATGAGGTAAGGGAGGACACACCGGTTAATTGTGAAATGATGAAATTTATGCTCTTACCACTGGAAGTCAGGATGTAGGAGAGATTTGGGTGGACAATGATGGAACGAATGTAATCACTGTGAGCTTCGAAACTGTGACATCTTTCTAGAGTGTTGTAATTATAAACTCGAATGTGCATATCATCCTTGAAAAAAAATTAAATGTCACTGCACATTTTCAATCGCGTGAACCAAGAAAACAGACGACATTATCTTTGAGAACCAGTAGGAACACCGGTGTCCCAAGAACTGAAAATGGAATCAATCATTTAAAGATAAAAGTGGCATCAAATGGGTTAACAGAGAAAAAGAAATGAATAAAAACAAGAAATTTTAGTTTGTGTAAAAAGTTTTACTAAAGATATCTTTAGTTTAGGCTTATGAAGAGCAGAATTTCGAACAGAAATCGCCTGCTTTCTTTTTCAAAATATATAAAGTAAGGAATCTCGGGGCACTGGTGTCCAATTGGGCTTCAAAGGATTAAACAAAAAATAATTAAAGAATTTCCTAAAAATGCTTTCAATTGAAATTCACAATTAGGAAAATAAGTTGAGCAAGGGAAACTTCCTAATTTAAATGTCTTGCTTTGATATTACAAAGTCTTTGATTTAGATCCCGCATTTAACATTCGTGCCTATTCAAATGGTAAAAGTGGAAGTATTTGTTTATTTGGAATTAAAGAATCAATCTCCTAGATTTGTAAAAATGGAAAATTATGTAAAACTAGCGAACTTGCTTTTCACTCATTATAAATATAGAGATATTTGGGATTTATATGATTGATCATTGCTGAGGTTGTTTCTTCTTCACAAGAAAGAAGACAATAGCCTATTCTTGCAGAATCTGGTAAAAGCAAATGGAAAAAATTTCAAATTTTAATCGAGGATATTTAAGACTAACAACACATATATATTAGAGAGGCAGGTCAATTCTGCCTCTCAATATATTGATATTAATATGGCCTGAGGCTTGTCTTCACGCCGAATTGTCCATGAACCCATATTAGCATGGCATAAAAAGACTCAGTAATCAAAAATGAATAAAAAATATTTGTCGTAAATAATACTAGCAATAGAGAATGGGCAATATTAAAACAGATATTCAGATTAAACATAAAAAAAACTTACAGAACCACAAACAATCCAATTCTTTCTTGTTATAAATTTCGTAGCTCTTACAGGCAAGTCACAAACTTCAAATGTTTTAACTATTTGCTAAGGAATCAAAAAGAATAAATCAGATACGCACTGCGATCTGGATAGAGAATTTACTTGATTTTCATAGTTCCATATGTGAATCTGACCGTTATAAAGACTTGCCAGCATCCATGGTTCAGTAGGATGCAAGTCAACACACTTTACTCTTTCTGAGCGTGACGTTAATACTCTTTTCACATCCAACTTAAGAGGCTAAAAGGATTTTGATCATTGCAAAAGAATTAATTAAAAATGAAGATTCAAAAATTAAGGATCTTTTCAGATTGAAATTTAAATTTTTAATTAAAATTTAAAAACTCTGATTTATTATAGCATAAATGAAAAAAACAGTGCTAATTTAAAATAAGGAAAGAAAAACTTTTTAGTTTATGGATCTAACAGTATTTATATTCGACTTTATTTAACAATAAGCATATAAATACAACGTTATAATATCAAACTTAATTATGCATCAGAATACATCATGCTTGTATTATTATATTGTATATACCTATATTTTCAAATGGTGAATTATAACTGTTAAAATCATATATTAAGAAATTAAAAGGTCGGCAGATGCCCTAGTGGTGGGAGCATAGGGTCTCTACCAAGATGGTCTCGGTTCGATTCAAGATCATGTATATCCCTACCATCTGTCCTATTGAAGATTAGTCTTCCTTTGGATGCGAAACCTACAACTGAAAAATAGAAAAAGTACTCAAATAAACCAAAAAATGTTATGTGTGTATTAGAACAGGGAAAAGAACATCTCCAAAAATTTATTAAAAGTTTTTTTTATAATTCTCAAAATTTATCACCAAACCACCATTATTACCCGATATTACACTTACACTCTCAGCTCGACCATAACTGCACGGATTTGTTCAAGTTGAATTACATTGTGTTAATTGTGCTCACATCTCAACAAAAGAAAAAAATCGCGCATGAGTCCTCAAAATACCCAAAACAAACTGATCTATAAGATTGCGTACATTTGCAATTTTTCTATTTCGTCTCTAATCACCTAAATAACGCTTTGGACTATACAACTCCTATAAATTCTTCACAAGAACGTAAGGACAAATAATTTTGAGATATTTTTACAAAATCCTCATGCATGATTTAGAGCAAACAAGAGCTTGATAAATTCATCTCATTAACCACAGTTCGACGAATCACAGTTTCAGTGTGTTTGTGATATGCAGTTCACCTTTTGGAAAAAAATTTCATACAAAGTTTTTAAATCATTACGTCTTTTGACGAAAATAGACTGAAGATTAGGATCCAGAATTGAATCAATAGAACAAGTTATGACTAATTTTATTTGTTTCCGATTTCCAATGGGGACATGGAAAGACAGTGATCACTACTCATCGCATGTTATAGCATTTATCCTTCCTTATTGCTTATCGCGTTATTGAAACCGATGGTCACAAATGACTTTTCAGATTTGGAAGTTCTAGTATTGAAACAACTGCATGAGTAACATAAATCATTATGGCTAGATATGCTATACTCTAAACAAGTTAAAGTTTTATACCATGACTAAAAACGAAAGGGAACACAAACATTCGTTGGACCGGTCCATTGTTTGGTGTCTCAAGGTTAAACATGTCTTCTAAAAGCCGTAAAGAAAGGCTTGGATTAAAATAGTCATCGGTAATACAGACAGATCTCCTTTATCCGATACAATATCGAATGTAACTAATTTTGTAAATCAATGTTTATATTAGCTATTATTCTGACATTCACATTCCATCAGACACCGTCTTCAACAAACCAAATGCTTTCATATCTCTATGTATAATTTGTTAATCCGACAAACCAATAATGTAATTGTATAACCACTTAATTAACAGTGAATAGTAATTGAAACAATTATGTCAGCAACAGATTCAACAAATATATCAACCTAACTATAGAGAGGAAAAAAAGTTAACAAAGGAAGAAATTATCTACTTGAAAGCGATTTTTTAAATATTGTGAATTTACATAAAATATAAGTATTTTATAATGTACTACTTTGTTTATTTAAAGTGGGTGTTAAACAAAACACACTCACTATGGAAGAAAGATCACCGAAAAGATATCGATTTTTTTGAAAAAAGGAAAAAAAAAAATATTTTGGTCACCCTTTCCCGGTTTTGTAATATATTTTTTTTTATTAATTTTTTTAATTCTTTTAAAAAAAAAAAAAAAAAAAAATTCAACAAAATAACATTAAATATATTTACCTAAACCTAAAAAAAAAATTTTTTTAAAATTTTTAGTAACAGAATGTATGTGTAGGTAACAATACTATGATTATATATGATGAATGATATGAGCTAGGAATGTTTCCAATTAGCTAGGACATTTTTATTGTATTTAAATTAAACGAGTAAATTGTATCTAAACTAGCATTCACTATATCACAAAAGGCCTATAAGTTTCAAAAATACAAACAACTTTTATGAATAAAATTAAAAAAATTGATCTACTTATAAGCTTTAGTAACCTTTCGTGAACAGAAAAATCAGACGATATTTATTAAAAAGCAGAAGATTCATATACAAATAAAACTATTTGAAAAAGCAGACGAAGGTCTGATCAAAACACTGGTCACGAAAGGGTTAATACTGCCAACTATTCAAAGCAATCTTGTTAAAAAAGTTAAATGAATATCTCTGAAAAATTCTGCCATAAATTTGAATTCTGTAATAAAAGGTTTGATCGTTAAAATTATATTTAACAAATATAATCAAAGTATTTATCCAAATTCGAGTATTGTATTACGTTAGCTCTTTCAGTTACTGTAATCAATGGGGATAAACCTTTTCTTTTTGAGTTTACCAGCGCCTCGGATATTCTCTAATCCGACCACAACCATATTTGGCACATACGCCTCCTTAGAGGAGTTTAAAAAATGATACTCTGAAAGTTCAATTTATTGGTATTTGACTTTTTCAATTCTAGGGATATTGATAATATTATTTTATTTTGTGATCCAAGTAAATCGAAATAATTAATAATTCTTTTTAATATAAAATCTTTTATTTTCGCGTATTTTTTATGATTAATATTTTTTTAAGGAATAAAAAAAATTGTCCAAGACTTTTTACCTGGTGAAAAGTGTTTTCACCCTAGTGGAGAGAGAAGGTAATAAAACATTTGTAAGTTTCGATGTTTGATATATATATTATTACGATATTTTTGGAAAATGTGTGAAAAATCATTAATATTAATTTTCATAACTTTGTTTTCACTATGAATAAGTTTAATTATTTTCTGAAAGTTTTGTTGAACTCAAACGTGCTTTACTTACTTAAGCACAGATGTTGGAATAGAAAGATAAAATTTATTAAGCCATTTTAAATTTATGTTTTTCCTAAAGGGAAGACAGGCGAACTCTTACTCTTAATGAAATTAAACAAGTATAGTCATCCGATTTGTTTGGTGATAAATGGGTTAAATGAGTTTCTAGCTCTACGCTAATAAATATCAGCCCACATTTGAAGTAAAAATATTATAACAGTTAGAAGTTTTACATAAATTTATATTTTTGAAACGTAAAATTAAAGTACATCAAAGAATTGAAGCTTAACAAGCGTCATATAAAAAAAAGAATCAAACAATTGCCTGATAAAATATGTGACATAAATAAACTACAAATATAGTTCATCTGGCTTTTAAAATATACCAATTTAATTGTCAGAATACCAAAATGAGAGATTATAATTGGTCCACTTCGCAAGATTTTTATGAAATGGAGTTATCAATACTTTAAAAATTTTAACAAAACTTTAATAGGTTCTTACACTATTGTAAGTGGGTTGATAAGAGACAAAAATTTCCAACAGGGTCCCTAGATTTGCATCCAAGTGCCTCATTTGTCTTAAAATTTGAAGTGTAAAAATCATTTTAATCATTTTGTTAAACAACTTTTCTAGCTGATGAACGTTAGAGCATTCACTCTTTTTCTTAAAAATCATTTTCTTTTAAAAACACCATTATTATTTCAGTTAAAAGTATAACATTTATAAATTTAACAAAAATGTTTATTATATCTAAAGATATAAAAATATAAATAAGGAAAATTGAATTCTTTTTATTATTTAAACTTTCCAAATAAAATTAAAAATTATTTGAAAATTATTTTAGGGAAGAAAAGTCTAAAAATTTGAAGGGACAAAATAGTGTCCTCTTCAACCAAAAAAGTGAGAAAGACTAGTCCCACCCCCTTAACCCTATTAGGGAAGGCCTATTTTCATTTCCTCAGTGACGGGGGGCTGTTTTTCTTGAATGATTGCAAATTTTTATAAAATTTTGGTGTGAACCTACTAAATGATTGATTGCGAATTTGATTGTGACATTTATTTTTTTGTAAAAATCAATCAAACTTGTCAAAAATTGATTGATATTTGACAGCTCAACTAAAAAAAGAAACTTTTAGTTTAAATGGGTATACACAATTTTTTACACATATATACCCATTTTCAAATGTGCTGAACACGATGGTCACGTTTATTTTTTTTTTAAATCAACCAAACCTTTCAAAAAATTGATTGATATATGACAGTTCAACTAAAAAAATTAACTCTTTATTTAAGTAGTTATAAAAAGTTTTTTTTAAAACATTTTTGATTAATTTGTGACTTTATCAAAATCGTGGCATGTTTGTGGTCAGATATATTGTACTGATTTTTGAACGATTTGTTTTCATGCTATTCTCCAAAGACTATATTCAAATTTTTAGTTTCACAAATGAATTTATTTCTGTTTGAAGTTTAGATTTTATTTGGAATCTATAATAAAACAAATTTTTTCAGTATCAAAATTTCCAATGAGGTACGAATATTAATTTTGATACTCATCATTATACTATAAAATTGATTCATATATTTATGTCAAATTTTTTTTCATTTTTAGACTATAGAATGAAAAATACGTTGTGAATTAAATTTCAAATGGAGTTTGCATGATTACACAATGTTTTTTAAATATTATATATAATTTTTTCAAATTTTTTGAAACCTTGAACATAGTTTCTATTTCGGAGGAATGAAGTTATAACTTCTCAAACTTTCTTACATTTGTATATATAAAGTAGGCTCCCTCTTCTTCAGAAAATGCCATCCAACTTTTGCCAAGGTAACGATGTATATATTGAGAAAAATTATATAGAATTTATACACTCATAAGAGGCATCATCACTTCATATTTATCTTTGAGAGGTCGAAATTTAACCTTTGACCGTTTGTATACCTCTATAGCAGTGGTTCCCAACCGGGGGTCCATGGCAGGGTTGGGGTCAATTATAACTTTCAATTACAATTACACTTTTATTTACTACCCTTAAACTACAATTATAATTACAATTATGGTAAAAAAAAATTTCAATTACAATTACAATTACAATTATGTAATTAATTTTTCTTTCAATTATAATTACAATTACAATTACAACTTCCAATTTATACAAAAATAAGTAAATATATTTATTATAGAACAAAAAAATGTAATTAATTTGAAATTGATATTTAAAAAATTTATCGATTCATACAATATGCATGTTTGATCTTAGAAACATTAGCTCCTCAAATCTCGAATCAGATAAACGGCATCTGTCTGGCCTTATAATTTTGCCAGCAATCGAAAAACTCGTTCGACAGGAGCAGATGATGCAGGAATAGCTAAATAGCGAAGAGCTAGCGTTTTTAACTCAGGATAAATAGATTTATTTTGTTGCCAGAAAATAAGCGGGTCGCTGTCCTGCGGGATTGTTGATTCTTTTAGATAAGACTTTATCTGATACTCAGCCGATGTGCTTGAAAAGTTTGTGTAATCCTTCGCAATGGACTTTGTAGACATGAAATTGAAGAGTTTGCATTTTTTTCTTAGGAGCTTCTGTCACTTGTTGAAGTGTACTTGTTTTATTCAGTGGGACTAACGCTATAACTTTCTTTTGCAGCAGATGAGTCAGCTCAAGGATTTGCTCCGGTGTGCACCAATCAGTTTTCCATCTTGGATCAAGAACAGCTGCTAATCGAAAATAAAATGGTTGAGCACTGGTGGTGGCATTTGATATTTTACTCAAAATGTTCTATCAAAGCTTGAAGAAGTAAAGAGTAATTATGTCTTGCGAAACTTCCATCCTAATTTGAAAATCTTCTGTTGATGTCATTCATCAAAGCATTATATTAGATCATATACAAGTGAGTTGAAAATATGGTGCATGTATAAGCACAAGTTTCATTTACAACGAATTGCTTCTATAAATTTTTTCATGTATGAAAATGATTATTGCCATTTTCAAAGACAAGCTCTATATTTTTGTATCTGTAATTGATGAATGATGAGAGTCAAACTACAGTGACCCACATGTGTTCAATGTAAAGTAACATAAAAAAACTAGCTAAAGGGTAAGAAAAAGAGAGCGAGTGAAAATGAGAGAGAATCGAGCAATGTTTTGCAAATCAGTGAACACTCAAGATTCTTATATCGCCTCCAACATACTCTGTTAGTCTTATAGTCAAAATAATTGAAAATTGGGGTTTCAATTACAATTATTTTTCAATTATGAGGCTTTAATTACAATTATAATTTCAATTACACTCTATTTTTTTTCAATTACAATTACAATTAGAACTACACTTTAGTTATAATTAATTTTCAATTACACAATTACAATTATAATTGAACCCAACCCTGCCATGGACCCCTAGGGATCCATGGAAGAATTTCAAGGGGTCCATAGAAATTCTACTTTAAACTACTTATGCTGAGTCTCCTTTAAACACTTCTATTTTCTAAATCAATATAAATATATATATTTAGAGCTTTTTAAAATAAAATTTTCTTCCCTTTTTTAAAGTTTCATATTTTCAATGTTTATATATCCTTTTTATTAGTTACAATATTTTTGAAAAATTTATATTTTAATTGGAAAAAAATTTTATTTACATTTTATGTCAGGCTTTACGATTTCTCTGATTTCATATGAATAAGCATACGATTTAATCAGATGACTAGAATCATCTTTGCATAAAAATCTTTGATTAATTTTGTTGGCTCAAACTATTCAGTTGTAGGGGTCCACGGGTAAAAAAGCGACTGAAAAAGTGGGAACGGAATAAAAAAGGTTGGGAACCACTGCTCCATAGAGATACCTGATTGGCTCTATAAAAAGGATTAACTATAGTCGGTACAATAGACACAAGAAAAGGTATTCCGCAAAGTATAAAAAGTTTAGATAATAGAGATGAATTTTCTTAGTTTTGCTGGGATATAGATAGAGAATTTTTATCAATTCATAGTTATGTAGTATTTTCTTCAAAAGGAAAGAAAAATGTATTAGCTTTGACTTCAAGAGCCCCCCCCCCCCGCCCCATTTTAGGAATTACAGTAGACGATGAAAAAAGTAAACTTGCAATTTTTAAACAGTACGATTTTTCCTAGGGTGGAAAGGATATAGTCGATCAGAGAATAAGAAATTATTGCACAAATAGAAAAACAAAAAAATGGACAGTAGCCGCTTTTTCTTATCTATTAGATACGACAAGAGTAAATGCAGGTACTATTTTTGCTTTTAATAAAGAGAAAAACCCAAGAAATGTAAATTTCTTTTAAATGTTTTTGAATGGAAATGTTTTTTTGAATCTTGATTATCAAAAAGACAAATTTTCGAATAAAGTTTTTCTCTTTTTTTTAAAACTATTTTATTATCCTTGACAGTTTTTAATAAAGGAGATCATTCATTTTTTTTAAATACTGCCAGAAAATTATTAAATAAAATATCAAATTTTACGCAGAAAACTTATGTTGAGGTGAAAATATTTTTTATTTTAGGGAAACGATACGACAACCAAATGATTAGATATAAAAAACGATCAAATTTTAATTATAAATAAATTATGTTTCAACGTTATCATCTTCGTTCATTTGTATATTGTTTGATTATACGTTATAAAACTTTCTCAAAATGGTCAAACACGAAATTTATTTAAATTGACCGATTCAGCTTGTTTCGAGATATTTCAGAGTGATTCGTATAAACGAACTGTCTTTCTCCTTCAAATAAAATGATGCGCATCAAAATATGCCTCTACAGAGTCCTTGTTTTGTATTTAATTAATTTCATTAAAAAAATCACCACATTGAATTCAGTATAAAATCCGGTTTTTAGTTCTATAGCATTTTCAGTTATATTTTCTTTTTATGCAATTTTGTTTTGCCTACTTATAATTCTATTTGTTCTATGGCAAAATAAATTACATATGCTACGTATAACTATATAATCATGAAGTCCTTTATTTCAGTTGAAGCGTCATATGTCAATCATTTTTTGACAGGTATGATTAATTTTTATAAAAAATAAACATCACTGTTGGATTTAGCCTACTTGAAATTCGTACATATGTGTAAAACACCTGATTTGCAAATTTGATTCAGGCTTACAAGTATTTTCAAATTCTAAATTCAAAAACAATCTATAATTGGAATTGGCATTGTTGATTTGTTATAAAAATGTGTGTCAGATTTTAGATGTAAACCGCAAATTTTGTTTTTGGGAACAATTTTTAGAAGTGAACCACAATTTTATTCTACACTTATAGGTAATTTTGAATCCAAATGCAAAAATAATCTATAAATAAAATTGACATTGTTGATTTGATATGAAAATGTGTATATTTCATGTAAAATTTTAATCAGTGTTCTCGAAGACAGATTTTAGTAATAAACCGCAAATTTGATTCACATTGATTAGCATTTTTAAATTCTAAATGTAAAAAGAATTTATAAATGAAATTGGGATTGTTAATTTGTTATAATAATGTGTATATTCCATGTAAAATTTGAATGAATGTTTTCAGTGACAGATTTTAGAAGTAAACCGCAGGTTTGTTACACACTTATGGGTATTTTCAATTTCTAAATTCCAAAAATAAGTCCAAAAATGAAATCAGCATGCCCAATTTGAAGGTATATTTTATTAGATATATTTCTCATCCTTCAATACTTTGATTGACATTTCCAAAAAAGTAACCATGATTTTGAAAAAATTTTAACTATAAAGTGTTATGTGTTAAAAACTGTATATATTTATAAATTTTCAAACGAGTATATAATATAGAACAAAAGTTATAAGTTTAACTAGAGATACTGTGAGAATTTTGCTGAAAAAGTTTAACTTTTGATTTTGATTGACAGATTTATGCATGAAAAGGTCATTCAACTGTCATGAAAATGGTATCAAAAGATGCAGCTATCAATTTTAGGAAATGTCACGAAGTATGGTAGCAAAAGATGTAGCCAATTTTGTACAAGAGAAGTTTTAGTTGAAGGGCAGGGGGGCTAAGGGGTTAAACGAGATCCATATCTATGTGGATAAAAAGGTATTCATAGCTACAATTTCAAAATTTTGCTTTTTAAAAATCTACAATCTATGATTTATCCTACATCTATATAGAAAATTTTTTTATATAGAAAAGGGTACGATGCCAGATTTTTATATGATCAAACCGCGACAAAAAAGGATAAAGTTTTTTATTTTTTGCAAAAAAAATTAATATGAAAAATAACATTTACAGCTATATTTTTATAATTCTTTTTTTAAAATATAGGGTTAGATTTTTTCTAAATCTTTCGACAGTTGTTAAACTGTCGAAAACTCGAGATATCATTGAAAAATCATAACATCTGGCAAACTATGAAAGGGGTAACAAAAAAGATTTTTTTTTGAATTAACTATGTACTAAAAGTTCTAAATTCTAAAAATCAAAACCAGATTTAGTGGATAAAATATAACGCATTAAAAATTTTAGATATATTTAATATTCACCATTTTAAACACGTAAAAGTATTGGAAATATAAAGAATAAAGAATTTTTAAAATTTATATTTTGAACAAGAACACAAGAATATTTTTATATATTCTTTAATATAATAAATCCTTAAGTACTATAAGCTAATAAATTAGAAATAAGGATAATAATTTAAGTATACCATTTTTAGAATGTTAAGTGATTGAAGTGAAGAATAATTGAAAAAAATGAAAAAATTTAAAATATTGATTAAATGCAATTAGTAGCTAAAATAAAAATATCGAGAAATGCAGAATTGAAGTTCTCTTCACACTCGAAGATGAAAGTAGGAGTAACGCGTGTGAGAAAAACAGAAAACTGGCCATCCGTTGGTGTGCATAGCTTTATATAGCTTATGTATTATTTTCTGACCATCGGCTGGCCCAGTCTGCTTTATTGTCTTGTGTTTGTACATATTGTATTCTTTTGGCGATGTTTTCGATTGCGTATTGATCTTTAGCATCCATTCTGAGCAGTAGTTCTTGCATCTGGTTGTTGTTTGAGCCGGTATTTCTAAAAGAAAAAATAGCTGACATATTGTCAGAGAAAATATTACTTTCTTTCCAGCCTGATGCGAGCACTATTGCCAGGAATTCTGCTACTTGGATGTTTATTTCCCATGGGATTTTGGCGTAGTAGTTTGAATTGTTCGTCCAAATGCCAATTTGTTTTGTAGTTGCGTCGCAATGTATACTTGTGTTATTTTCGTTATTTATCGTAGGAATTTTCCATTTTTTGTGGATGCTTTTGTAGGCTAACAGTAATGTTTTCCAGTGTATCTTGCTTCCATCCAAAACTTTGTATAGGAATTTGTTGATCTTCAGTTTACCTTTTATTGTTGCTGTATAGTAATTTATGAAACGTAGGATTTTTTCCAGAGTGTTTCTTGGAGGTTTTTCCTCTTGGCATAACATGATTAATAGTGTTATGGCTTCAATTACTTTTGAGATAACTTTTTCGTTCAAGTGAAGCGTTTTGTTTTCTAAGTTTATTTCAATACCAAGATATTGAATCTTTTTGGTAGGGATGAGAGAGCTCTTTTTCGTGTTGATCTTGATATTGCACTTGTTTAGGAATAGGAGGAATTCTTTTGATAACCATGTAGCATCTTTTTTGTTTACGAAAAGCAACAGTATGTCATCAATGTAGAAAATAATCTTGAATTTTACCTCTTTGTGTCTATTCATGAAAGTGTGTATCAGGTCACCAAGTGTGGCTTGCAAAACTCCCGGGCTGAAGTTCGCCCCCATTGGGAGTTTATTAAAGGTATACAATTTTTTGTTGAGCCGAAAGGTAAAAAATATTTTTTTTACACATATATTACACATATTTAGTTTTTATTACTTTAAGTCTTAGAAGGTTTTTGAAAGAGGTTTTTAAAAATTAATAAACTACATTTTAGAATTATATCTCGAAAAATATTTTGAAAGATATTGCTAATAAAAAAGCTAGAAGAATCTTTTTCTAAAGGAATACATGTAATTGCCTAGTTTACCCCTCCCCGTTGACGACCAGAATAATCAGACGATATCTAATGTAAAGCAGACAATTTGTATTAACCCGTTAACGGCCATGTCGACTATAGTCGAATTTACAAAAATAAAATCGTCTGCGTTTATCAAAGCTCTTAAATACAAATCTTCTGCTTTACATTAGATATCGTCTGATTATTCTGGTCGTTAACGGATTAAAGAGCTTTGATAAACGCAGACGATTTTATTTTTATAAAGTCGACTATAATCGGCATTGGGCGTTAACGGGTTAATGTTAAAAGTAAAGCAATAAAAGTATCCATAGTGGCTTAAAAATTTTTTGATGTCTTTTTTCCTGTTTTTTTATATTAAATATAAACACCGATAAATTTTACTATGTAGAGTTGGGGCCCCTCTATCAGAATTATAATTGCGCCCCGCAATTCCTAGCACCGGCTCTGAGATTGATGACAATTTTTTAAATTACTCCCGAGTAAGCGGACATTTCTGTTTTTTTGTGGACTAATTACCTTAATGTTTTAACTGTTTTGGGATCATATGAAGAACAACCAACCGAATAATTCTGGGGTGGCTATTCTTCAGAAGAGAGATTTTAGGGTGGCTATTCTTCAGTTGAGTTTTATATTTATTTAAACTTTGAAATGTGTATTGTATAATTAAATCGAGCGTATACTAAACAAGGTGTTTTTAATCGGATTACACTGATACACTAGTATATATTTAATCTTATAACACTGTATAATCTTGAAACAATATCCTGTTTTGCAAGTCAGCTATATAATATTATAGATGTATACTTATTGTTTATTTTTTTAATTTTTCTCACAAAATCAATTTTCAAGATTTTATTTTTACTAAATCAAAATTTTAATATTTTAGTTTTTACTAAAAAAATTTTTTTAATTTTGCTTCAGTGGTATATTCTGTATAATATTATTGGAAAGCTATTTGGGGTGGTGGTTCTTCAAAAGGGTCATGCGGGGTGGTTGTTCTTCACTTGCTACTAAAATATTGTCTTGTTGTCGTTATTCTTCATCTGTTTTATATTAATCTTTCGATTGTATATCTTTTCTTAATAATGATTTTTTAATGTTTTTCAAATAATTAATTTATGTTACTTAAACCAGGAGAATCAAGATGTACTTACTTTGAGTAAATGGCCCAGATACTCATATATTTTTTAGAATTGTACTCGCCGTTGAAAAAGTTTGCACACCCCTGGTTAAAGTCAGGGGCGCACATCCTCAAAATTATTGGGGGGGGGGGCTAAATTTTTTTTTTGCAATTTTGAAAATTAGTGGTCTGGAAATACCACGGGAGACCAAATATTCAAGCAATCCTTTAAAATTGAGTGTATTCAGCGCATACCTAAAGTCGTAAATTTATAAAACTACTTTATATTTTTTTTTTACAAAATTGGTGAATTTAAATATTATACTTCCAGCGAAAATATTTTAATTAAATTTGCATATCGAATATAGTGCGCAGAAAAAATGCCCCAATTAAAAAGTAGAAAAAAATGCTCCCAGTAAAAATGCCCCTGAAAAAAATGCCCCAATTTAAAATTAGGAAAAAATGCCCCAACACAAAAAATTATTAATTAAAATTTTTTAAAAAGATATGTCAAATAAAGATTTTTTGTAAAAAAAACAAAGTCAACTTTTCATTTAAAACATTTAAAATTTAATTAAAGTAAACTAAAAAACTCAGCATACAACAATTTTTTAAATACAAAATTTTTTTTATAAAACAGCAAATATTTTTGGACTTTGTGTGTATCAGAACACTTTCTAAATATAATTTGTATTTTAACTGATTTTAAGAACAGATTCCCACAAATCTGTACCTTTGCTATTGTTTTCAAGAACTTTATAAAGAAAAAACCCTATAGATTAAGAAATTTTAGAAATTTAGCCTTTTAAAACGGTACCAAATAAAAACATTTATATAATTTAAAAAAATCCTGAAAATCAAAAATTAGGGGGGATTTTTTTCTACTTTTTAATTGGGGCATTTTTACCTACAACCATCGAATATACACTAGTTTAAAATAATCCAAAAATATTATATCGCATTATTTCATTTTACTCAGCATCATTCAAAAATAGTTTAAAAGCTAAATTGATACAAGCTACAAAAATCTACAAAAAGTAAAATAACTGTTAACATTTTGCAATAATTTGCCTTTTATAATAACTTTTAAGGGAAAAAAGTCTCTATCAGAAAAAGTTATAGAGCTTCAACAAAAACTAAAAAATTTTAGAGCATAACTTAAGTTTTTTGAATACTAATTTGATGTATCCCCTACAGCATGCTCTATGGCATGGCAGGTTGGTTGAGATGATGGACATAGCACGGAAGCCTCTAGATTCGATTCCTCATCGATACGAATTTGTTCATAGTTTGACATAAGCGGTACATCAGTGCCTTGTCAATGAAAACACACCTGCTGCACCTTACCTTTTACTAAAAATTGAAAAATTTGCTATATAATTAACATAAGAGAGAAAGGAAACAAAATAAACTAATAAAGCAATTTTCACTATTAAATGGAATCGTCTGTTTTCAGAATAATTTCAAAAAAAATAGGAGGCATAAAGAATTAGAGTTTATTTGACATTTTCAAGTTTTTATAAGCAACAAAAGCCAACCTTTTAGCTAGCCATTATAATTAAAAAAATATTTAAATAACGGTCGACAGACATTTCGCCCCCTGACAAATTGTCTCATAGGCTATTAGTTTCATCCATCTTTGCTTATTATGTGTGTGTAAAATTATTAAAAAATTTTATATTCTTGTTTATTTTATCTCTATTAAATTATTTCAAGTTAATCAATTTATCTCTTAATTTTTTAGAATTGTCTTATTCATACCCAAATAACTATTTAAAAAAATTTCTTGACTTGAAAAAAATTAAATTTTCAAATGTTACAAAATGTAGCAAACGTAGTGATAAAGATTAACCTTCGCTTTACGGACTCTATGCATTTTTTACACTAAAAATTTTTGAGGCGTTTTTTATCAATGTGCCTCCATAGAAACCTATTATGAAAGTTGCATGTAAATTTTCTATTTCACACACTTTACACAATGTGACATTAAAATTTAAATTTTATCGAATAATTTTTGAAAAAAATAGAAAAAACTTCTCAACATGACGTTTTATAAAATAGATGGCGTTAAAAATAAAAACATGAACTTGAAGAATTCACCAAAATTTATTTACAGTTGATGCACAAAATTGAAGAATGAGATTTACAGATAAACAAAGAACACTTTTCACATTGTCTGGATGTTTTGTTCTTCTTAGATACGCAAAAAGAACAAGAAGCTCTTTTTTTACTAGAACTTGGCTCCAAAGGTTCAGACACACACTCTCTAATGCCATAAAAATGGAAAAGATGCTTGATGTTCATCTGCAATTCAGATATGGTAGAGCGAGCTTTCATACATTCTTCAGCCAAGTAAAAAGCTAGGCTTTTTATAAAGACTTTTCTTCCACTGTCTTTTTGGAGAGGATAATCTTGAGGTGCATTGAACTTAGCAACAATCCAAGTGTTCAAGGTGCATATATCTAGGTAATTACAAAAAGCCACTAAGGGCCATCGTCTTGTAGGTTTATATGCACGGTATGCTTTTATTATCCTGTTGCCAACATCAACACCACCTTTGTGTTCATTGTAAGCCAGAATACTTTCGGGTTTTGAATCAATATTGCTGATTTGAACATTTTTATGCTGGGAAGAGAGTAAGTAGACTACCTTGAAGTTTCTCCGAGCATGCTTCTTAGGAATATATGCGGCAATGGACACGTAATCTGAGTATATAATACGGCTTTCGCACTCATTCAAACGCAGTTCTTTGAGATGAAGGGGACGAAACACAATTGGCAAAAACCTCTTGTTGGACATAATTGTTCCACAAAGAGATAAACACTTGTTATGTGCCCATACAGCAAGTTCATGAGTGGTAAAAAAACGATCCGTAAACAGACCACAACCTTTTGGAACATTGCTATTTTCAACCAGTCTCTTTACAATTGATGATCCAGAAAAATATGTGGAGTCTTGCAATCCAGAC
Organism: Nectonema munidae; assembly: GCA_030549495.1. NCBI lineage: Eukaryota > Metazoa > Nematomorpha > Nectonematoida > Nectonematidae > Nectonema > Nectonema munidae. The sequence goes on from JAUIRK010000449.1 coordinate 85,884, forward strand.
ACATAAACTTCAGAGAGCATAAAGTAATTGTATATTGAATCGCAAATATGGTAAAACTTCATACCGTACCTGCCAGGTTTGTGAGGGTCATAGACTTTGACTGGACAGCCCCCTCTGAATGATACGAGCTGCTCATCAATTGTCACAGAAGAATGAGCAGTCCAAAACTTTGGAAAAACTTTATAGAAGTGATCGTGTATATGTCTGATAGGGCTTATCTTGTCATTTTTATCACGTTCATCTTTTTTATCAAATCTGATGAAAATTTGAATTAAAGTGAACATGTCGCGTCCAATGGCAGCTTTCAAAAAAGGACTTGCAAATGTTGAAAACAAATCAGAAATTTTAATTTTTTGGTCGCAATTTTGACCAATATAAAGAAGTGTGGCAAAATAAGAGAGTAGGTGATAAACCTTGAAGTTCAAGTAACAATATTTGAGATTTGAGTTTTTAGGACAATTTGATCTGAAAAAAATGAATAATAACACAAATCACATATGAAAAAAAAACTTACTCATAGTTGCTTTTAAGTTTTAACATTGTCATAGAGTATATATGCTGAACTATTTCAGGTGTCATGAAACATTTGAAAATAGATAGAGCATTAGAGTTATTTTTACATTGTCCTTTGGGGCCTGCAGGATGATTAGAAAAGTTTCGGATGTTTATTCTCTCTACTCTACCACTTAAACTTGCACGTGGATCCCAGTAAAATTCCGTGGAATCAGGAGCTACTAAGTTGTCATTTATTTCTTGTGAAATTTCAAATGAAGAATTGCTGGATGATTCAGAGGAACAATTAGAAATTGAGGAAATATCTCCAGTTTCCTGTGAAGTACTAGACATTAGAAATTTGGAAAGTCAAGAGAAGCTACTGAAGTCAATCGAATGCGAAAGGAATGAAGCAAATACCAAAATGTAAGGGAGCAAGATGGAGTGAAAATTTATTGATTGTTCCAGTGAGCATGTCACTCACTATGCGTCTTTGCGAAACATACACCACAATTGTGTTTACTACGTAATCAGCAATGAGTTCAATGATTTTCTCCTTACTCTGCGTCTTTGCGAAACATACACCACAATTTTGTTTACTACGTAATAAGCAATGTTTTCAATGATTTTTCTCCTTACTCTGCGTCTTTGCGAAACATACACCACAATTGTGTTTACTACGTAATCAGCAATGAGTTCAATGATTTTCTCCTTACTCTGCTTCTTTGCGAAACATACACCACAATTTTGTTTATTACGTAATCAGCAATGCGTTCAATGATTTTTCTTCTTACACACGACCGTATATAAAATCTATTCAAGAGTTTCATATGATAAAAACGATAAAAAAAAAGCAACAGAATAATCCTGTAATGTCGATGCATCGCAATAAAAGTACACTGCGCCTTCATTTGTAAAGCTGTGCTTTGTATGAAACATGAAACTATCAATTCCCTAGTGATGAGAAAAATGACATGCCTATGGATGATACATGTGTGTACTTATAGTACGTTTCAGAGCATGTATGCCACTACAACTAGTACAATTTTTGAAAAATTTCATCAAAAAGATGTTAAAAAAATTAATATATATGATATATTTTATATCTTGATAATTAATTTATATTTTCATTGCATGAAAATACGAAATTTTGTTATAACTTATTTATCTTTTATAATTATTCTTTAAATTAGATGGCGTTAAACAAACATATCCAAATATAAATAATATTTCAATATTCAGATTTAGTGGAGTGAAATTTCATCTTTAATTCGTTCAAAATATGAAACACAAAACTATTCAACCTTCAAAATCTTTTTTTTAATGAGTAGTCACAAGTACTTGATTTAGCAATTTTTATTATAAAGTTTACAAAACGGTGTAAAAAATGCATAGAGTCCGTAAACCAAGCTATAAAGTATATGTCCGTAGAGCGAAGGTTAAGTGACTTTTGTTGAAAAAAAATTCTTAGCGTGAGTCTAACAATATTCATTGATATAAAATTGTAACGAATGAAAACTATTTTAATTTAACTCTAAATGCAAATTAGACAGAAGCGGTGGTGTAGCCAAAAAAAGTTGATAGAAGGGGCACAATTTAAAAACAAAAAACTTGCGCAACATTATTTATACTTTCTTGACCCTTTCATTGGAGAAATTTTCAAAAAATTATATCGCACAAGATGCATGGGGGCACCATGCGGTACATAGGAGTGTGGGCACGGCCCCTCATGCCCCAGCCTAGCCACGTCACTGGAGAGAAGAGAACTGAATGAGATAGGACAGCTTAACAAGAGAAGAGGGCTTGAATGAAATAAGAGAGCTTGAGTGAATGATTGAGTTTTAGCAGAGAAAAACAGAGGAGACAGAAAGAGAAATAGAATCACAGTGACAGAAGATGAGAAAATCTAGTAGATCATCAACATGTGTTTGCTTAAAAATACTACAGAGGAGACACTGTGATAAATATTGCTTACTTATTGTGTGCATATTGAAGAAATGGATTATTATTATATAGCTCTCACGCATCGTCTGTAAAATATGTTCGATAGGAATTTCAGAGCAGCTTGGCATGATGTTTGATTGATTCGAAAGTCTGCATACATGTTTTATGAACAAGCAGCAACTCTTACTTATAGAAAATTATTGGGGGGGGGGGGGGGCGAAGGTCATTTTCGCCCCCCCCCCCTGAAACACATTGGGGGCGGTCGCCCCCCCCCCCCCCCCCCCCGGATGTGCGCCCCTGGTTAAAGTCTAATTTTTCTTCATAAGAACGGTTAAATTTTAGTGAGTGAAGATTCACTTTGAGCTATGAAGCTTTAAACTTCCTCATCTCTTTTATAAATTGTTTCCTGGCGTTGTGATATTGGCGTAGATTACACTTTGGGGAGTGAGAAAAGTGACAGAGAAAATGTAACACAAGGGAAGATTAGAGAGAGAGAGCGGCTTATGCACAAAGAAATTACTTCAGAGATTTTCCGACTTCAGAGATTATCCGTCTACGGCCACTGCAATATGATTTGCAACAACTTTGAAATTGCCAGCTTAGCGATGTCAGCGTGACGCCACTGTAATTATCTTTTGCTGCAAAGTGGTATGATGTAAAAAAGGCCTTTTTTTCCACATGCCTTTTTTTTTCCTAGAACCCGCTTCCAGTGGCTTCAGAGGCGTAGCTAGTGGGCGGTCCGCCCCGGGCGGCAGATTTTAAGGGGCGGCATTTTTTCCTAAAGTCATTTGTTAAAATATTCCATTTAATTTTTAGTTTAAATTTTCTGTTCAATTTAATCGATTCCAGTTTTTTGTAACTGTTTTAATTTAACTACAATCAAGTCTTCGCTTGACCGTTAGCGTACGGACTTGAATTTTTGGAGGCTTTTGAAACTCAACATCATAAAGGGCGGCAGATTTTACAACTGCCCCGGGCGGCAAAAGTGTTAGCTACGCCTTCTAGTGGCTTATAAAAGAATATAATCGCGAGATATTTCGAAACGTGATCCCTGACTTACTGACGATGCTCATTGCCCACTCTTCATTTGCTTTCTTTTCATCTCGAGCTACAATTACGATGTTATCGTCTATCATACGCTTCACATTTATCATTGCTTTCATCTCTTATAAGTAAGTTTAAGTAGTTAATCTATTTAACTTTATATATAAGGGGCGGATCTATAAATTGACATTACGGGGAGGGGGGAGCAGATTTTACTAAACTAGAACCTAAATTTTATACATATAATTTTAAGCTTTATCAAAATTTTTAAGCTATTTTTATCTTATTTTGGGTAATAGCTTAATAAAAAGCGAAAATTGACTTTTTATCATAAAATTTAGAGTATCGTAATAATGTATCAAAAAATTATAAGTTTATTATAAGAAAGTACTAAGCAGTTTCCAAAACTGAATTGATATGCTTGTAAGATGCTTGATAGGGAATAGAGGCAGTCTTTATGTTTATGAAGGATTTAAAGGGAGTCTAAAATAAAAGAAATAGAGAGAAAAGGAGAGGAAGAAAGCTATCGAGTGGGCGGTAGGTGAAGATTTAGAATGGGTTCAATAGTTCGTAAAAGCGTCGAGAGGGAAATTAATAGTGTCGGGTGTGTTAGTAGTTCATTCAGATTGTTGGGAAAATAACCGAGAGTTGAAACACAACTGTTTATTAATTCGTGGCGATGGGAGATAAAAAAGGGGCAAATAAAAGTTAGGTGCTGGAATGATTCACAAACTGCGTCACAGAAACGGCAGGACTGAGTGTTGGAAAGTTTGATATGAAAGAGGTCATTTTTGTAAGGGCAGTGACCAGAGAGCCACCTTATAAGAGATCGTGAAGGGATGAACTTGTGTTTTGACCAAGATTGATGAACGGCGGTTATGTCAGTTATGTGGGATAGAAAGGTGTTTGTCGATTGGGTGACTGACAATTGCCATTGCTTATTAGTGTATTGTGTGAGTTCATGGATAAAAACGCTGGGGTGTAAAGAGGTCAAAAATGCCGCGCACGGTTTTGAGAGGGTTCTTTTGGCGAGGAAGTCAACGTGTATATTTTCATGAACGTTGGAGTGGGCAGGGCACCAGAATATAGAGATGGTAAAGTGGGCGGAGAGAAATTGTAGTTTCGAAAATAGTTTGGCGACCATGAATGGTGTGTTTTTGCTGAGATGTAAATCGCGAGCGAGGTTTTGAGAGTCGGTATAAAACTGGGTTGCTTCAAATTGAATAAAGTCTTTGGGGTCGTTCACAATTGACGTCAACCCCCCCCTCCCCACCTAATGTCAACTTTTAGATATATCATCACTTAACAAAATCGACTTATGTCAACTTTGGATACCCCCCCCCCCCGTTTTAGTTGACGTCAATTGTGAACGACCCCTTTGATGTGTTGGGTAATGTGGTCGCACGATTCAATTAGTGCTTGACATTCTGCCTCGAGTATCGTGGTTAAATGATTAAGTGGTAGGCTTGTGGTGAAGAAGGCGGAAAGTGAATCGCCTCTATAGAATGAGAGAGCGATTGCGCACTTTTTTTGGTTTTTTTGGCGGCATCAGTAAATATCCTTAGTGTGGTTGAGTCAGAGATGTGTCTCAATTCTTTTATGTGTGAGGCTGCACGTGTTTTGGGTGTATTGATTGTGATATCAAAGGGCAGGGGCGAGGCGGGGTGCATAAGTGTGGTTGGGTATATTTTTGGGTGAATGATATATCGGTGTAGATGGGGAAGTGCTTTGTGAAGTAGTTGCGTATATGGATGGGAGGTGTTGTTGTGAGGAATGTGTAGATAAAATGCTGAGGAAGGAGGTATTAATGATTTGAATGTATCAATATAACGCCTTATTAGTGTATTTTTTAGTTTGGTGAGAAGAGGTGTACAAGTCAGAGTGAATTCCCATATAGATGTGGGAATGGTGCTTAAGGCTTTTGAAATAGTTAAAAGAATAAGACGGTGAATTTTCAAAAGGAAAGTTAAGGTTGAGGGGTGAGCAAGCGATGTACTCTATGATAGAAGGCCGTATTAAAGGGCTGGAAGGATGAGAGATTTATATATGAAGAGGAAAGTGGAATTTTGAGGCCCCATTTTTATGAAGTGGCTCTATTTAATTGAAAAAGAATTTTTGGGAGTTTTGTGTATGTATTTTTAAAGTGGGTGGACGATTTGAAGTTCGATTGGGAAGTGAGTCCGAGGTATTTTATCGTCACTGATGGTTTGATAAGGGTGGTATGGTCTATTGAAAGGGGAAAGTGTGGGGAATGTTTTCATGTAAAGTGAATTAAAGAAGTTTTTGATGTATTGAAGGAAATCTTCAGTGAGCTGGCAGTGAACTTAAGAGAAATCAAATGAATTCTTATAATTTTATCTAGTATAATCTTTCTAAACCTCAAAAGGTAAAGACATCCACTACCCTATCATAATTTTATTTATTATAATCAATTATATACCATTTATGATAAAATTAGATGAATGTATTGATATAATAACAAAGGGGAGACAATGGTGTAAAGATCATTGGGATTTAAGTATAGCTTTACATAATTGCTCCTTGTTTGATTTGAAGTAATAAACATTGAAAGACAACTTGGTAAAAAGTATTGTGTTTGAAAAGGGATATTGATGCAATTGTTAAGGATCTCCTCTATGTCATAGTGATACTATAACGAAGTATTAAAAAAAGAATATAATAATTGATAATGCCATTTTTAAAATATATTTTCAAAAGGACTTTAATTTTGTTGTCTCAGACAATTTAGTAAAAACGAAGAGTCTATATTCGAATGCAATAAAATTTTTAATTTTGCTGGAGCAATTTCCGTATTTAAAAAATAATTATCTGTTGTGAGATTAAATCCAAAAAATTCAAACTTTTCACAAATTTTTTCACAAGTTTATTTACACCATTGAATTTTGAAAATTGTTTTGGTCTTTGTAGATATATATCATATACGTAAAAGTCATCATCAGCAATTATATAAAACGTGTGTCTATATTTGTCTTTTTTTACATCGTAAAGGTTTTCAAATGATCTTTATAAGAGTAAGATTTGCGCATTATTTCATCCAAACATACCAGAATTGAAATCAGAAAATTTATATTCCAATTTTTTGTAATTTATATTCAAAGATGTTTTTTCCAAAATATGCTGGCGTAATTTGTTAACATCTTTTCTAGCAAAGTTTAATTATCACAGTGTCTTAATGGGTCTTGTAGTATCTTTGAGCAAACACATGTTGATGATCCACCAGCTTTTTCTTATTATTTCTCTTTCTGCCTCCTCTGTTTTTCTCTTCCGCTTTCTCTGCTAAAACTCAATAACTCTAGCTCTCTTCTCTCATTCAATCTCTCTTCTTTCATTCAAGCCCTGTTCTCTCACTCAAGCTCTCTTCTCTTGTTTAAGCTTTTCTGTCTCATTCAGCTCTCTTCTCTTTAATTTGTATTTAGAGTTAAATTAAGAATACTTTTATTTTATCTCATTAGAAACTAGTGTTTATCGGAATATAAGTTCAATATTTTCAGAACCTTTTTTAGTGATGCCAAATTTCAGCTATTCAAATAATGAGATTTTTGGAAAAAAATTTAGTTCCATCAATTCTCAGCAGAGCTAGAATCCATCTTCATGTTTCATGTTTTGACTTTAATTAACCCGCTGGCTCTCACAATGTTAAGTTTTCATTTTATTTTTAAATTTTTACTTTTAACATACACCAAACGTTTTGTAAAAATTAAAATTTGTTTATGTTTTTAAATGAGAGAAAAAAAGTTATCAATCATTATAATTTTATATCAATGGATATTGTTAGACTCGGGTTAATCTTTATCAGTAGTACGTTTGTTACATTTTGTAACATTTGAAAACTAATTTTTTTCAAGTCAAATTTTTTTCAACAATAGGTATTTGGGGATGAATATTTTGACTAGTCCGTTTAAAACAAAAGTACCCTATTTTTTTTATAATGTTCGGTTGTTAAATTTTGTAAGTAACACTGTACATGATTAATAAAATCATTTTTTTAAGAAAATTTGTTGATTATTATAATAAAAATTTAAACCCATGTTTAACGATTCAAAAAGTGAAAGAATGAAATACTGGAAATAAACAAAAAACAAAATTAAATATTTTTCATAAAAAATTAAATTAAAAAAATATGCACCATGAAAAATCATTGAAAATTCAATGGCTTCTTGTGGCTGATGATTTTTTATTATTTCATTCAAATTAGGACTTACTTTTGTAAGTTTAAGCCTTAATCCCCTGTTTCATCTATTTTTATTTTTCCTTTGTTTGTTTTTCAGATATAGCGCAGCACTGAAACGCACAAACTATGTCGAAGGAAATGCGAAAAATAAGATTTGTTTCCTTCCAAGGGTTTGGATATAAAAATAGCCTTTCTACCCAGAATTTTTCATATCCTGATAAAGTGAATGAAGCTTTTGATTCAATGTCATTTGTAAGTCAATCATTTCTTAAATTTTATAATTCATTTATTGGACATCGAACTTGAAAGGATAAAAACACCACTCAGGAACTTGAACATCATCAAGTCATTGAACCGTTGCTTCACATCGCATTTTAATGAATTTATGTGATCAAAGTACAATTTTATTACATCATCATCAATTTTTATGCCTTCTTTAAAAATAGAATTAAGATTGGGAAACTGATGAAATTAATGGCGGCGTAAACTTGAAGCGAATATCTCTAATTTGTTGATGATCCCATCAATAATTCCCCTAGCTCTTATTATGCTTGAAGATCTTCCTTGAAATTTGAGATTAACATCATTAAATTTTCCAAAAGACTTGCGCGAGGCTACAAGACTTAACCCTAACAAATTAATTGTAGGAAATTGGCTAAATCATATCCCTTCAAATTTTGTGACTTTTCCTAAAATCGTTAGCTGCATTTTTTGAAACCATTTTCATGGTAGTTGAATGTCCAAAACTGTCAATCAAAATAAAAAATTAATATTATTCAACAAAATTTTAACTACTTTGAAAATTAATATTATATACCGTTTTGAACGCATAACACTTTATATATTTAATTTTTCCAATAATCAAGGCTACTTTTTAGAAAATGTCAATTAAAATTTTGATTAATCGGGAATATATCTAATAAAAATTTCTTCAAATTTTACATTACTAAATTGGCCATGCTGCCATCATTTCTGAACTCATTTTTCACATTTAGGATTTGAAAATGTCTATAAGTGTTAATCAAATTTGGGGTTTACTTCTAAAAATTGTCTCCAAAAACATTCCTTCACATTTTACATAAAATATATGTGTTATATTAAATCGGCCATTCTGGTTTCATTTCTGGACTCATTTTTTCGTTTAGGATTTGAAAATACCAATGAGTGTTAATCAAATTTGCGGTTTACTTCTAAAAATTGTGTCCAAAAACATTCATTCAAATTTTACAATGAAATATATGTGTTATACTAAATCGGCCTTGCTGGTTTCATTTCTGGACTCATTTTTTACATTTAGGATTTGAAAATACCTATAAGTGTAATCAAATTTGTGGTTTACATTCATTCATTCAAGTGTTACATGAAATATATGTTAGTTACCGAATTATTAATGCTAGTTTCATTTTTTTCAGGGTTAAAATTTATATAAGTGTCAAATATTTATGCTGGACTAAAGATTGTTCCAAAAACAAAATTATATTTTTAAACCAAATGAATAGGATGATTCCTTTTATATTATTAATTAAATTTAACAGGAAGACATTAGAGAGGCATCTTGTTACAACTAGGTAATATTAAAAATTTATTTGAATTGGAGCGCTTCCAAACACTAATGTCCGTGTTCGAACCCGTTCTACTCACTCCGGAGTCTATGATTGTAGCACTCCATTTTAGTCCATCTCTTGATAACCACAATTCATTTCTTCCAATCCCCATTTTGCTAGAATGTTGTGCGCCTGTGAGGTTTGAGGCTGTAGGAACCATGGAAGAAATAGCTCATACGTAAAAAGAAGAGTGTAGACTATGAGCAAGACAATCTCACACTTCCACTCTACAATATCTCAAAACTATCTAAATCGGTCAATTTCAATAAGTTCCATGTATGATCATTTTCAAAAGAAAAAAGTTGAAAAGTTAAAACATTATTTATTTTTAAAAAATTAATTTAATTTGTTTTTTTTTCAAATTCTTTTTGTTTTCTTTGGTCGTATTCTTTTTCTAAAATTAAAAAATAATTTATATCAGATAGTAGTTGTACTTCTTTCTTAAAAAATGTTACTTCTACAATCTTTTATTATATGCCCTGCTTTCGTTCAGTAATAACAAAATCTTTTTTTTTTCCCCTTTTTTTGTATGTTTATTATCTTGCAACTAAAAAAATGTAATAAAAAAAATATATATAGTTTTAAACTATGTTTTATTTTATTTTAGAAAACTTACAGCTTACCTTTATATTGAGTAGAAGTGTTAGTTAATATAGCATTTTACTAACTAAGATAAAGATGCTGATAATAATTAATCAAATAACACCACATAGGTATGTTCCACTCAGGATAAAAACCACACAGGTAAAATGAAGTTAGGATATTTGTACTAAAATCAATTATTCGATATTTTTGCAACCCATGCAAATTGTAAGACTATGCTTAGTGCATACAGATTTTGAGCATATTTGGCATTGCTTATTAATTTTGCCTAACTTATTTTTTTGTTTTTTATATTCTGGTCCACTAATTTCTTCTACACATGGAGAACATCGTCTTTTATTCCTCTTTCAGGATGAACCTATGTAGATGGTGTTGATGTTTTAACACCAGTGATTTCTTGAATACAAGTATCAATACTAATTATAATTAGATCTTTGTTAAGTCCCGTTTTATCTCTACTTTGTAGAGCTGAAAGAATCAATGAATATACAAGGGCGAGCCCTAATTCAATAAGATTCCCTTTTCTTGGCTCAATTTCATGATTCATACTATAAATAGTCATTGCGTTTATTCTAGATGTATCTAAAATATAACTGAAGGCAGTACTCGTCCACTTTTTAGTCTTTCGAGATGCTGAAAAACTTCTAATTTTTTGATGAACTATATCGGTACCGCCTTTTGAAAAATCATATTGTTTGAAAACAGCAGGTTTCTTTTTTCCATCATCTTTTGTAATACCCAATGATTTTGTTTTTATCACATAACTATTAGAGAGAGATCAGTATTTATTTTCCATGTTCCAGCAAAACTTATAACTGAACTCTTCACGATTTTCAATGCTTTTAATTTCTTCTGGAATTCCCTTTTTATTCATGTTTATCGTCCCTATGACGGTGACACCTTGAGAATATAATCAGTTAACTAGCTCAACAGATGTATAAAGTCTGTCAATGGTTAAATTTCTACCCTTAATTGATGTATTTCTATTAAATCTTGTAATCATAGATTTAACAATGGGAATAATTCCAGACATGTAATAAGGGCCAGACTCATTTTTAGGTTTTCCCGGATAGCACGCAGTAAAAAAGGTAAACGGGTATATTTAAATAAAAGACCGTATTTTGAAGGTTTTTTTGGATTGAAAACATTAAATTGAATTCCAGCCCTCGAAACACAATGTTTCATCAAGTGTTAAAGCATCATCGGGGACTAATAACTTTCCACAGTTTGAGTTAAAGTCCTCAAAAATTTCTCGGAATGCTGCCACCCTATCATTGCCCCATCTTTCACGTCGGGTTTCTTCTTAGGGAAGCATCAAAACTACAAACTCTTCCATTTGACAAAGGAATTCTTTGCGTTTCCTCTTCCTCCTCATATCTTTCTTCGATACTCTCAATGTTAATTGCATCCCATGCAAGATCACTTGTTTCATCATCATCAACGTTTTCTAGTTCACCCCATTCTTCCTCTATAAATAAAGCTGGGCTCCGTGAGTATTACCTTGAATTATTTCATAATCATCTACTTCAGATAGTTCAAAACACGAAATTATATTTTCTGACATCCTAAACTAAAATAACGTAATCGGTAAATTGTTATTAAATGAACGCTACTCTCCATTTCACTACCTCTGCCCAGAATATGTTTTAATTGACCAAATGCGATAACTAATCTAAAAATTATTTCGCACTCCTTTCGGTTAAATATTATTGTAAGAGAGAATGAAATATTCCAAAATTTGCGTTTAAGCTACAATTTTGTCAAATATGTGCAAAATAAGACTCGTGAAATGTTATATAAAATTATGGGTGCGAAAGTTGAATAAGAGGAGCTCAAATTGTAGTGGGGTTGTATTTGAGAGAGGTTTCTGTATTATACACGTGTATTTAAAAAAATCAAAAATAAAATGTATAAAAACTTACTATAACAATATTTTTGGAAAATAGGTAGCTGTACTTTATTGTGGAAAGTATGAATTGTTACGATTTGAAGAAACATGTCAGGTGATTTTTTGAAAGTACCATCAATATAAATATTTTCGATTGTTGTAACTTGATTTAAATAATTAAAAATTTTGCCATGAAATACTATGAGCCTTTTATTTGATGGAACATATTTGTCCAGTTGTAAAAATGGTACCCCATTTATTGTTTGGTATTTTTCGGGGATTGTAAAGGTAATCAATTTTGGGGGATTTAATCTTTTTTTATTGTATAGAATTCTTCGGAGAATTGTTTGTCTTGATGATGTACTTTCTCTATCATCCTGAGTTAAGATTGACAAGTTATCTCTAAAAAATTTTTTTTAATTAAAAGTTATATTTCTTCAAAAAATTACTGATAAATAAGGCTGGTTGCTTTCATAGAGTTTTCTGCCTGATCTTTGATTTTTCTATTGAATTCAGCCACTCTTTCATTTATTTTATCATGATTGTGTGATACAATTTTGAGTGGTGTCATGGCTGCATTTTTTTTGTAGATAATTCTTCCTAAAATTTGTAATAAATTAAAAAAATCCCTCATAATAAAACTTATATAATAACAATGTGTTATTGATCACTACTCTCATAAACCTATAATTTTTAGAAGTAAAAATACAAAAAAATTAGAAAAATAAAATTTAAATAAGCAAAAAACCAATCTATCTAATAATTATTTATAAAGTAAGATTACATTATTTAAAAAAAATTAATTATTTTTTAACATTTTAATAAAAAAACTATCATATATTTTATTAAGTTTATAAAAAAAATTGTTTAATTGCAAAGTATCTAACGTTTTCAGATGTAAAAATAGTTATATTAAACTTTCAAACTGTCCTAAACGTAATTCTAAGCATGTATTCAAATAGAATTTAAAAAAACTCAATTTATAAAAAATCAAAATTTATTTAATTAGTGCTAGAGTAAATATGAAAATTTTATTAAAGTTAATATAAAAATAGCTTCAAAAATTAACTTGAAATAAAAAAGTTTACCTGGACACGATGGTCTTGTACAATAATAATGTAAAGTACTAAAAAACTCTTTTTTTTTAAAATATAAGTAACCTTCAATAAGCATCTTCAAATGAAACAAATTAAGAAAGAAAAAAATAAAGCAAGAAAAAAAATAATTATAAAGCAATAAAGAGTTATGAAAATAATGATAGTGAGAAGTGAGGTATAGTAAAACATGTGTGGTAGTGAAGTGATGAGGAAAATAAATGCTTCTTTTATTAGTAGCAAACCATATGCTTCAAATGCGGAAAAATCAAAAAAAAAGGAAAATGTTCAGTTCAGACACTTAAAAATTGTCTGCCTTTCCCCATCCACACTAATTATTGTGAATAAGTGTGAAAATGTGATGTGAGAAGTGATTATGCGATGTGTGGCAGTGAAGTGATGAGGAAAATAAATGCTTCTTGTGTAGAAAGCAAACCATATGCATCAAATGCGGCAAGATCAAAAAAAAGAAAAATGTTCAATTCTTCTCCACATTCAATGCTTCTCCGTTTACCAATTTCCCTACAGTTTAATCTTCTTATCTCGCTAGATAATCTTTAACACATGCTTGAGTATGAGAAGCGAAAAACTTGCTTACATTGAAAAGTAGCTTACATTGTAATTATTAGGGCGAATAATGTCAATTTTTTATTTTGTTTTTTAGTTTGTTAGAAACAATTATTTATTATATATTTACTCAATTTTCGATTATTTTTAAAATTTTTTAATGTCAATAAAGTAAATTTTTTTTCTTTTAAAAGTCAATAATTTTTTTCATGTCAATTTTTTTTACAAACATTTTTGCTCAAGTTTTTCTCCAATTGTTACAAGATGGGCAAGCTGGCGGAACGCTGCTTCTAACTACTGCGATCACTTACCAAAAATAAAAGAAATTGTAAATTTTTTTGAATGCAAAAATGGAATTTTGGTTAAGAAAGAGAAAGCATCAGTTGTTTAAAATGACATAAAGAAATGCTTAACATAAAAGAAAACTATATTCAGTTAGGGCAGTTTGTTGAGTCAACTTCTTTTAGCATAAAAGATGCATCAAGACTTTTTACTCTATCAAGTTTGATCACGATGATTGTGGAGTTAAAAATTATTTGAATAAAAGGTTTGAAAAGAACGATATTAAAGATATTATAGAATTGAAAAAGCTAAACATTTCTCCCAGTACTTATGCAGAGTTACAAAATTGTCAAGCTACAACTTGTCCTGTAGAAAGATCATATCAGGATTGCGATGGCTGAGCCGATGAATTTTTCTACATGGAATCGGAGGCGTAAAAATTTAAATACGCCTCCACTAACTGGCTCCGCATGATTTAACGACTCACATTTCAAAGACGTTTTTTAGATGAAAGCTAGCGCAAATGTTAATTTCAAGTAAAACACGCATATATTCTCTAATCCTAACTGTTTTCTTGGTTATTTTTTATTAAATTTTTTAAAAATATACACTTAACTATAAGAGCGTGTTGGAACTCACACCGGAGCTAAAAAACATAACTCCGGAGCCAGAAATTTTTTTTCGTGGCTCCGAAACTCTGTTAAAGACGCTATCAGGCTTCAGTTCTTTTTTTGCAAGTTAAAAAAACTTTTTTTGAAAAAGTCAATTTTTTCTGCCAAAAAGTCAATTTTTTTTACAAAAAAGTCAATATTTTTTGAGTTATTAGGTCAATTTTTGTTCGCCCTAGTAATTATACGTAGCCTACAACACGAGAATTGTGTATGAGTGCAATAATAGGAAATCACATTAACCCATTAATGGCCAACTTCTAGCTTATGAATTCTATGCTTTTATTTGAATAGTTTGATGGACATATAACTTAATTTCACATATCAAAACTTGTTAAAAACGAAATATATTATTTTAGATCAAAAAAAAATCATAACCTAAAAGTTATATTGTCATAAAGGGCAGCATATCTCACATCATGTTGGTAAAAAATACATTGAATTTTACTAAGTAAAAAAAATAAAAAAAGCAACAAATTTATTACACGAAAAAGTAATTTTTATTACTTTGAATGAAAAGCGTTAAAGCAGTGCATATGAAGGGCAACGTTACACTTGATACATCTTTTTTAGTGCCTTTTTTTTGCAAAATACGCATATTTTCTTGGTGGGGAGATTCCCAAAATCATGATCTTTTGTATCAAATCTAATATCACTGCTGACTTTATTTGTGAAAAAAGGAATTTTAGCTGTTTTGTTTGCCAAGTTTTGCAAAAGATACGTGTTGAAAATTTCTCGTACGAATCCGAGTTGATCCAATGGTTTTTCTTTATATAGGCAACTTTTTTTGTACATCGAGACAGGTCGATGCCAGATTTACTACATTATTGTCTCTCCATGTTATGATAATTATCTTAGAACGAGTGTCGTATCGATAACACTGGTCAACAAGAATTTTGCTGATTTAGTAATTTTAGTTGATTTAGGGTAATTTGGGTCTGCTGAATTCAAATATCAAATTATTTTTCCCTAATCAGGTCAACTTTTTGAGATACGCTTTAATTTATTTTAAGTCTAGCCTCAAATATTTTTACATAAATCAGTATATTCATTAGTCTGATTTACTTTAAGTTTTATGGATGGTTATGAGTAATATTCAAGAAAAGTCTCATATTTATATAAAAATAATGTTCGAATACATTGAAGCTTTTGTTGTTTACCTCTGAAGCTTCAAGAAAGGAATATGTATATATCAGAGGTCTGGCAAGACCTCCGGGGAGACAACTCGCAAAACTTTCCAGCCTTATTATATATTTAAATGTGTAAATCGTAAAATGCTTAAAAAATATACTTAAAATAAAAATTTTCAAAAAATATTTTACATACATATTGAAAGCCACATTTCAAAAATTCTACCTAAAAGTTCAAAAAATTTAACTTTGAAATTGCAGTTTTATTTCATAAAAACTATATGATTGGTTGAAATGTTTATGTAATATATAATAATAATAATAATAATAATACTACTACCAATACTACTTTTTGCAAATTTTTACTTGTTTGATTTGAAGAAAAGAATTAAACTGTTTTTCAATATTTCTTTTTCATGATATATATATCATTAGAAAGCTTATCGTTTGCTACATACTCTAGAATAATTTATTTTTGTAAAAGTTTTAAAAAAATTTAATAAATAGACATTACTTCGAAAAATTTTGTCTAAATTTTTGAAAAAATTACGGACCACCTTTTTGTTTAAGCATAAGTGTCTTTTTTAAAAAAAAATTAAATGAAAATGGTGTCATTGGAAAGGTATACTCTTTGTGGTTAACATAGGCTAGGTTATACAAATAAATATATTTTCATTTTTCCAAAATCTGCTTTTATGTGAGGTCAGTCAAGTTTTATCTAGTTTCAAAAAATACCAATAATAATTAACGTTCTTAATTTATAAAATATTTTTTGAATATTTTATATTCACAAAGGTAAAATATGATTTTTCACATTTTAAAATTTCATAGTTAAAGAAAACTGTCGAAAATTAATATATATTTTTTACTTTTTATGGGTCAGTATAATGTTTTTCTAATAAATTTAAAATTATTTTTGAAGTGAAAAATGTTGATCGAATAGCTATACTCTTTGTGGGTAAAATACGCTAGGTTTTACAAATAAATATATTTTTATTTTTTCAAAATCCGCTTTTATGTGAGGTCAGTCAACTTTTATCTAGTTTCAAAAAATACCAATAATTAACGTGATGAGTTTATATATTATTTCTTCAAAATTTTATATTCACAAAGGTAGAATATAGGTTTTAACATTTTAAAATGTCATAGTTAAATAAAACTGTCGAAAATTAATATATATTTTTTACTTTTTATGGGTCAGTAGAGGTCAGTTTAATATTTTTCTAATAAATTTAAAATTTTTTTTCAAGTGAAAAATGTCGATTAAATGTAAGAGTTTTGTTTGATAATCGTAGTCTACTTTTATTTAGTTTAGATACAACCTTTCTAATTTTTAACGAAGGGCATTCGTTATATTTATACCGACAGTGTGCGAAGAATAAATCACATTATTGATTGTTTTTAGAGCATAACTATGCGAAGAAAGATTAACACATGTTGCATTACGCGTTTGTGAGCGCAGTGAATTCTTATCTCACATACACTTCACCACATCTTTAGCACGCGTGTGTGGTTTATTTTATCGGGCTAGTTAGTGTACGCTTAGTTTATTTGTAGTGTTCCTAGCTTAAATCTTAGTCAAATATTAAAACGCTTATAACTTTCACATTTCTCAACAAAATGCATCATGCGATATACCAAATTAAAGCATTTTTTATGGCCTTTTAGAATACATTACTTATATCATAAGTACTTAAGAAATGCCATTTTACTGTTTTTATTTTCCATGGGCTTCATACCATTAATTAGCAGATAAGGGATGCATTTTAAACTAAAGCTCCTTTCATTATGACAAATTTTTACCTATATTATGTGACAATTTCCAGCACAATTATAAAGCGACTCTACTCTCAGAATCTAAATTTATTTGTAGATTTTTATAAAATAGTATTAGTTTTTCCATTTTTTTATAAATTAACCTTCGTTTTTTTTATTGGTCAGTATAATCTTTTTCTAATAAATTTAAAATTATTTTTGAAGTGAAAAATGTAGATCGAATGTACAAGTTTTGTTGGATAATCGTAGTCCACTATTTATTTTTAGATTTTTATAAAATCATTTTAGTTTTCAGTTTTTTATATATTAACATTAGTTTTTTACTTCTTTTGAAGTGCGGGTTTGATTTACACTTTGATTCGAAAAAAATATGTTTTGGATAAATATTATTTTGTGAGCGCAGTGAATTCTTATCTCGCATACGCTTCACCACATCTTTAGCACGCGTGTGTGGTTTATTTTATCGGGCTAGTGTACGCTTAGTTTATTTGTAGTGTTCCTAGCTTAAATCTTAGTCAAATATTAAAACGCTTATAACTTTCACATTTCTCAACAAAATGCATCATGCGATATACCAAATTAAAGCATTTTTTATGGCCTTTCAGAATACATTACTTATATCATAAGTACTTAAGAAATGCCATTTTACTGTTTTTATTTTCCATGGGCTTCATACCATTAATTATCAGATAAGGGATGCATTTTAAACTAAAGCTCCTTTCATTATGACAAATTTTTACCTATATTATGTGACAATTTCCAGCACAATTATAAAGCGACTCTACTCTCAGAATCTAAATTTATTTGTAGATTTTTATAAAATAGTATTAGTTTTTCCATTTTTTTATAAATTAACCTTGGTTTTTTTTTATTGGTCAGTAATCATATAATCTTTTTCTAATAAATTTAAAATTATTTTTGAAGTGAAAAATGTAGATCGAATGTACAAGTTTTGTTGGATAATCGTAGTCCACTATTTATTTTTAGATTTTTATAAAATCATTTTAGTTTTCAGTTTTTTATATATTAACATTAGTTTTTTACTTCTTTTGAAGTGCGGGTTTGATTTACACTTTGATTCG